>VZRO01000205.1:312390-344260 GCA_013397915.1 Daphoenositta chrysoptera | reverse complement strand
TATTGCGGTGGCAGTTCAGAAATCATGGGGAAGCAGAGAGGAGACCTCTTTCTTTTCCTGGAGTGTGGAAAGACTTTTTAAGAACTCTAATATTGACCAGAAATTCCATCTTTGTTAATCTCCTTGCTCTCTCTCCTGAGAAACCTGTGAGGAGGTCTGTGTGCCCTGAAGTGATAAGGGGCTGGGGGAGGGGTGGGGACTGGCAAAGAAAGGAATGTGTTTTTTTTTCCTTTTTACTTTCTTAGTGTAGTGTTCCTTTTCTGTTAATCCTATCTAGTAACAATAAACTATCTTCATACTTTTGGAAGTTTTTAGGCCTGTTTTGTCATGTTCTCCTAATTTATATCTCACAAAAGCAAATAAGTAAACTGAATCACAGCTACAGCTGGTGTTTCAGCTTGTTCACTGAATCTAACCCGTTAAAACTGGTAAATTAAAACTAAGCAATCTCACCTCAACAACTTTTTCCAGATGGACAATAAGATATATCTGGGATTCCTAAATCAATAAACCAAGCTCCACTTATTCCTATTGGATATTATTGCAGTAGTTCACCAGAGTCTCTACACTATGAAAAAGTCACATTTTTTAAATTAAATTTTTAGAAAAATGGTAAAACCCAAAAATTTCAAGTTAAACTGAGTCTTGGATAGATGGAGTCAGCAGTAAAGCCTAAGAAACAGTGTGCATTAGTGTCCTAGTTTGAAAACAAACCAATGGGAGATCACAAGTCAGAATTATAATTTAACAGGAAAATTAAAAATGAATGCAATAGTACAAGAACACTACCAGAGTCAGGATACAACCTGACAGCCTGTTAGTCAGGGTGGTGGTTCCAGATGAAGTGGTCCTGTTGAAATGGTGATCCTGTAGAAATGGTCTGTTTTTTCACCTGAAGGTCCAACAGTAGCTCTTGTCCTCTGGGAATCCAGTAGATACGGGCTGGTTCTGCTGTTCCAAACCCCAGATTATTTCCAGGTGGGAATGCTTGGCTCCTCCCCCCTGGGCGGGGCATCCCACAATGGGCTGATGTAATTCCATGAGTCATGAGGTGGGTTCTTGCCCATGAAGCAGATACAGCTCCCGGAGGGACTTATCAGGGATGAGTCACAGTAGGAGATAATGAGCACTGCCTCACCTGCTTTAACAGCTTGTGAAGATGGTAATAGAATACATGCTTTTGGTTACATCTTACATGTAACCTAGGACAATTAGCCTGATGGTCACTACTTAGGGAAATTTATGGATGTCTCAGCTGGATTAAGTTCCACCAGTAGATAGAGTTTTATTATTTTAAATGTCCCAGGATATCCAGTCTGGCCTTTACCTGACACTCCAGAAAGTCAGGGGCCTTGAATCACTGTTAATAACCTGACATGGAAGTCTCAGATAGTCTAAAGCATCTGAAAAAAACCCCAAGATGTCTATGTTTGAGGAAATGTATCACTTCCAGAGAGACAAATTTTTCTTTTTGATTACTGTCGGGAGATGTACTTATTGTCTGCAGAACGTATCAGAAAAAAACACTCCGTAACACTTCTGTTATTAATAGAAAAAGATTGTAATCTCCCAAGGTAACTTTAAAGCATTTTAATTATAATCACAGTGCTACAGTAATTCCTATATTATAATTATATTTAATGGGTTACAGTTATAGAATATCAATATAATCTAAAATGCATTATGTATGCACCCTAAACAGGCTTTCAGTAACATTACACAATGGATGTCATGATATTTTCTGTCTCTAATTATTTAAAAGGATCAATATTTTCCCATTTGTTTCCTGTGGCCACAGTATGAGCAAATTGCAATTCTTTGCATTTTTTTTTTTTTTTTATTGAGAAATAGTTACTATTTCCTGAATTATGTATCTATGTTCTTTTTACCTATGGAAATGTTAACACAACATGAGAGTTCTACTTCTGAGCACCCATAATAAGACCATGTATTGGTTTCCTTGGCAGAACTCCCTGGAAATTTATTCAGGATTTTAGAGCAATACATTTTGTGTGTTACATTAGGCTCAGCTCTCAGCCAACACCTCCCAATTACCTCTCACGGATGGTGCTTTACCTTCAAATGAACTCTATGAAACCACTAGTAAAAAGGCAGTAGAAAGTTAAGGCATCAATTATCCAGCACTACAAAGTACTTAAATGCAACTTTAATGCCTAGATAGATAATTTAGAACTGAAATTTAAAGCACAGTGTGCCCATTTTAAGCAAAATGTACTATAGATTGGTAAGAAAAGGAACTACAGAAGATATTGAATGGTCAGAGATTTAGATTATAAATAAAAGCCATATTTAATAGATAAAGAACACATTTTTGCAGGTGAAAGGGCCTTTTCCAAGGCAAATATTTGGGAAGAAACAAAAATACCTAAAATTCCTATATATGGACATATATATGGCTATGCATCACAAGGCTTTAGCAATAGTAAAGTGTCGCAGTAGAGACAGACACACGAACACGCATATTGTAATCCAAAACCATAAAGAAAAGGGAAGGATCTTTATTGTTCTCTGCTACTACTCTTATACCTGTTCACAATTACTGTGTCTTGCTATGATTGGCTTCTTAGCAAACAATGACAGGGCCGCCTACAAAACAATGACCATTCAAACAGCAATAAAATTACCTATAAAAGCAATTAGCTACTTATTATAACAAGTTCCTTCCTGTATGCTCTTGATATTCCATAACAGGAACATCTTCTCCTTGTGTGCAGAACTTGTTATTTCATTCATTATCTTCTTGGGTATCACTGTGGCTTCCGCTGTGACTGCAGTTTCTCATGGGTAGATTCTGACTGTCTTTAAGTCAAACTCTGTGAGGCCTGTGAGGCCTTCAGATCAGCTGTCAGCCTCATCAAATCCCACAGTAAAGCACTGAAGAAGTCAGATTATTCACATGCTCAAATTCATAAGCTCTTCTGGGTACTCAACAAACACCAATAATTATGTGAAAAATCCTAAGAAGAGAAGAGCTAATGTGAAAGTTCTTCTGCAGCCTCAGGGAAGCAGGAGACTTGTATCCCCTGCCCTTCTGCATTGCTATTACATTTAAGAAAGCCATGAGCAATCTCTAACTGAACATTTCCCATCCTCACTGAGCAAGGCAATGCTGGACACTGATAGCAAGATTCCACTCCTTCAAAGGAAGACCTGAAAGGCTACACTAGCCCTTTGCTCCACTGCACTCTTCCTCTCTTAGCAGTAAACCAGCAATTTTTCTTGTTGATGTGTTAAATCATATATTCTTGTGATGAATATCTTGTGTTTATTTCTTTTTTGGAAATGCCTGAAAGCAAAGTGACACAGCAGATACCTGTACTAAGTAAAAGCAGTGAAAAAAAATCAGATAAAGTAAATTTAGTATCTCCATTTGAAAATAGTTGTTCATGTGTAAAGAAACAGAAAATTCAAATGCTCTTTTAGTGAACCTTTGTTAAAAGCAACCACTATTGATTGAATTCTGATTCTTTTATCAGGAGTATATTAAACATAATAGAATGCATAGGGCAGTTCACTGGAAAAAAAAAAAAAAAAAACAACAAAAAAAACAACCAAAAAAAAACAAGTATTTTTCTGTCTAGGTAGACCTCAGTAGGTCATCCCTTTACATTTACTTCCTTTTCTTCTACTGTACAAAATTGACTTTTGGAAAATGATCTTCTGCATTTCTCAAGATAGTAATCCTTTTTGGATCTCCAGAAGTACTTTTGATGTCAGAATCTAGAACTTTCAGAAAAAATATTTGTGAACACCTCTGAAAGGGTTCTGCTTGTGGTTTAATCTTAGCTAATAAAACATTTACTTAATATCTACATTGCACATCTCTGTTACCGGAAATGAACAATTAGATGACATACAGAAAATACTCCTAGACTCATTTTACCTATGCATCTACTTAAATTCTGCAATACAAAGAAAGTTGTCTTTTCAGAGAGAATTTTGTAATTTAGCATTCAGATTACTGAAATAAAGGTTTCCTTGTCAGTTTCAGAAATTCACTGACAAATTCTGGTTTTTTTCATAATGCCCAGAAAATCAGAGTACTGCAACATCAACCCATGAAAGCGCTGGGTGAAAGACTGAAACTTTAAGAAATTAACTGAACATGATTTGACTTCTATCCCTTTAATGGCACATTTACAATATATTCAGCCCTCCCTCATGCTTTATCCTGTCTCAAGAGGATAAGACTCCAGGCACCAAGCAATACACTCCACTTTCAAACCTCCTTTACTTAGTAGACTTTAATATGAGCAGGCAAAACTGGTGCTTTCAAAAAGACTTAGCAAAGCAAAATATGATTAAGCTTCATTAATGTAACAATAATATCTTTTACATATGAATTCTTGGACTACATTGTCAAATCCTTGCAGGTAGTTTCTATTTAGTGAGCTTGCTACTTACAAGAGATTTAGCAGGAAACTGTAAAAGAATCCCTCACAATAAGATACTTACTGTCATTTGAAAGATGGTTTTTACAAGTTTTCAGAAAAGAAATACACACTTATTTGTATATGAAAGAATGGAAATTGCACATGAATTTGGCCCTGAGTATGGCACAGGGGCAGGCCAATATTGTTAACTAGAGACCCATACCATGTAAAAGCAAGATGATTATTCTTTTATCTATCTCTATTTCTATTTCTATTTATTTGTATTTCCATTTTGGGAATTCCTAAAGAAAAGTGATTTGTAGTGTGAAATACAATATCTTACACGAGTTATAAGAATTCCACAGCATTATGTTTGTATGTGTATGTTTGAGTAAATTCTAGCTATTTTTTAAAATTTCTTCTAAAAAAGTATACTCTGAAGAAGATTTTATCAGGAACATTTCAACAGAAGATTGCTGTTTGACCAGAAATGTAGCTGTATTTCCAGTGCCCTCCAAATGCTGTTTGTTTAGCTTTGATTTATTCACTGTAAATGACTTTGATCAGGATTGAAGTAGCAATGAAAACAGAAATCAGGATTCATGATAACATTAGTCAGAGGAAAAGGTACATCCCCCAATATGACATAAACATTAGGTTCTTCTGTTAGTTGACCAATAAATGTTATTTTTTAAGGTGTAGATACTTCAGTGATATCAGCATTGATGACTTAGTTTTTCACATATTCACTTTTTTACATTGCTACATTGGTTGTCACTATTTCAGATATTCTTGGGTAGGACTATATCATTACACTTAATATCATAGGTATTTTTATGTTCATGAATTGACAAAAAATCCATAAAAATATATGAATTCATATCCAAACACATTCAGTTTCTGAATATATACATCAGAAATAAATTATTTAAGAAATAACATAAATTTAGAAAAACAATATAGAAAAACAAACTAAGCTTTTTCTTCTGTTTGTTTAAAGTGCTAAATATCATTGAGTCAATGAAGTCTTTGTGGACAACGCTATAAAAAAATGAAGATAAAAATAATGGAATACCACATTATGAAGCATGAGATCAGAGGACTGATTTTTATAAATGGCTCTTTGTCTTTCTTTCCACAGAAGAGGTTGCGAGGGAAGACATTTATGTACCAAGAAGTAATGTACAGTTTTAAGCGTACTATCTCTCTTCCTTTACAAAAAAGGTGGAACTATGATCTGAAAGCAGCAATAAATGTCCATCATTTCTGAGGGGGAAATAGGAAGCTAATTTCATGTTAGGAACTACATGCTTAAATTGCCCAGGATTTATATCACTAGTTTTAATTTACTCACAAACTTATCTCAGGAAAAGTTGAGCTTCCTCTTTGTGTCAGGTTGTCTCTTTTGTCTCCAAAGAGATCAAAAAATCTAGGAACAGTTAGTTCAAACATTGGAAATCGGACAGTATCTATATTTGTTTGGATTCACTTCCTGCTATCTGCATGAGACATACATGCAATACACCTTTCCCAATAAATATATATCAATGTCGTGTTTGTGTAACGAAAGATTTCATACGGAGATTGTTCATTAATAGTTTTTAGGAGGCTGGAATATAATGAGCAGATTGAAATCCAGAAATCCAGAAGGATTCCCATGGTAAGTGTTTAAAATAAGGCAAAATGAACCCGAGCACTAACATAAAGGCAGTTCAAGGTGTGTACTAGGCCATTGTTTGCTCTTATTTCCTTACAACAAGCTGCCAAACTCAGAGCCACAGCAGACAAGCTGCTTCACTCTGCATCACAGCTTACCTTCCAAGCTCTGCTTAAAAGAACTCATTTTCAAACACCAACATTCTACTACATGGTGATGCTTTGGCAGTCCTTCCAACGTGTGAAACAACCTAATTGGCGGCAAACTAGCAATACCCAAACTCACTGAATTGTCTCCGCTGCTCTGTCAAGAATACCAATATGGAGTTATATCCTGGTGTGTTTTGGGAGTGCAGAAAAGGCATCCTGCTGACTACTCTGCACTGCAGGATGATGCTAGAGTAGTACCTGTCTCTTCTCTATGAAACAGAGGACTTGACAGCAGGAAATTAGTTGTTCTGTCAGAATGAGGTGAACCATACCCTAAATAAAATATGCATTCAATTCACCTGTTCCTGGATGAAATTCAGTTCTGTTTTTTTTTATTTTTTTTCATTTTATGTCTGTCTTCCAACAAATTGTGAAACCTTTCAGATGCATGGCCAGGGCAAGAGAGATTGGCCTACACTGCTAAGCTACGCTTGCATGAAGCCTCCTCCGAGTATTGGAAACAATAGAATAGTTCAAACCAAGAGAGATTCCCAGTTTCTTGGACAAATAGAAGTACACTGCTTGTAAGGCTATGATTTGCTCCTTTCTATCCAATTCTATACTTGGCTTTCCCTTATAATAAAGTTCCTGCCAACCACAGCTTCTTTTCTTTCTAACAAAAGGAGACAATACCAAATTCCCTTCAGTCACTTACAGAGAAATAAAATGTATAAATGAAAACTGTCCTGCATATCTGGTGTAACTTTCTTAGAAGAAAGTGTAATTTTTGCTTCTCTTTGTGCTAGCTAATAATTTTGACCATATTCTATGGAGTACTCACATTACTCTTCCATTAGAATCTGTGTGCTTTGTATTGAAAGACAGTAATTTTTTGTCTTTTAGACATGGGAAAAGTGAGACACAGAAAGGAATTGCTTGACCAGTGTTATTCAGCTTACTCACTACCTTGACAATACAGGCAGAAGCAAATGCAGTGTTGTACTTCTTATCATAATGGAAGCACTTGCTTAAGAAAACAGCTTAACTTCCTGTAATCCCATAGCAAAACTGTTAGTAGAAAAAAAATCAAATTGTGGAGTTCTTTTAAATATAGCAGTACTGAAATTACTCTATTGATAACACATAAGTATGAATCAAAGTTCTCACAGACAACCGTTTTTGGGTTTTTTTTCAGTTACTACCACAATATTATAATTATAAAAATAATTAACAGTTAAATTAACAGAGGCATAAAAACTATAATAGCCATTCAAGTATTTGTTCCTTAAATTACAATAACATTTATGCAGTCTTATCTTCAGCTCTACAAACCTTTTTTTTGGCCATTTTTTGAAGATTAGTGTAAGCATCTTTATAAAGTGTCATTCAAAAGGAGATGAATGTGGATGGCTAATGAGCAAAGCAGTAGCATAAGAGTTCTGTTTTCAAAAGCTGAAGCTCTTGAATATGTTTGAAGAATGCCTGTATTATTTTTTCCAAATTAAAAACAGAACAGAACAAAACAAAACAAAATCTGAAGAAAGAGAGCTGAGCTATGATCGATTTTCCTAGTTTAAAGGGAATTTCAATTTGAATTGAACACTGTTTCATAATAGCTTACAAGTAATAATGCTTCCAGTTGCTGTACTGTAGAAATGGAAATTGGAGATTAAAGGTCCATAGAAGAAAGGCTCTGTAGGATCTTTTGTTCGGTATATTCCCATAGCTGTCACACCCTTTCTGTAAGATAGTTCATAGAAGCTAAGTCCGTTTGAAATATTTAGAAAGCATTTGATCAAACAGAGAAGTTAGTTGACAATAAGTCATCAGGGCTGCACAGCATGTCCCTGAGATACCTGGCAACCATCAAATATAAAACTGCAGAACTGCTGACCAGTGTATGTGCAACCTATCTTTAAAAAGAAGTACAGTGAGACATCAGTAATTTCAGCATCACTATCACCACTCTGACAAAAGGAGTGTCCAATGTAATCTCCAGTTCTATGAATGGGTTTAGGCTTTTTCAAATAAACTTCAGCATGATAAACACAAATCAATACAATTAGGAGAACCATAACTAAAAATTGCTAAAAAATACTCATGCGTTTATGAAACCAGATCTGACAGCTGCAACTGGGGAAAGAGATTTTGGACCCTCAACAGAGTCAGTACTCTGAAATCAGTATGCACTGGTAGAAAACAAAGTCAACAAAATCATGGGCATAATCAGGATATATTATTTCTGTTTTTCTTTACTGTCTAAAGAATAATCATTTTTTTTGTCTTGTAGTTCCCATTAAAAAACCTGCTTCATTAAATAGCCAACAAAAATTCTTCTCTTTTTCTGGCATAAAATGTTCAGAGGCAAGGGATTATTGTTCTTATGACAGAGTGGACATGTTTCTAGTAAATCATCTGGAAATTCTTTCTTTTTCTACAGATTATGAAACAACTTTTCCAGGAAGCCTTTCTCAGGTTGATCTTTTAAATTTGCCTGACCTGTGTGGCTAAAATTCACCTGCAATTATAACCTGACAGCAGCAATTTCAGGTAAAAAAATGATCATGTGAGGGGTTGACCTTGGCTGGAGGTCAGGTGCCCACCAAAGTCACTCTATCATTCCTCCCCTCACCTGGACAGGGGAGATAAAAGATAAGAAAAGCCTCATAAGTTGATACAAGGATAAGGAGAATCAGTCAGCAATTACTGTCATGGGCAAAGCAAACTCAGCTTGGGTAAAATTAATTTATTACCAATCAAATCAGAGTAGGGTAATGAGAAATAAAAGCAAATCCTAAAACTCTTTCCCCCATGCTTCACTTCTTCCTGGGTTTAATTTTACTCCTGATTTCTCTGCCTCCTCCCCCCAGCAGCAGCAAAGGGGCCAGGAATGGAGGCCGCGGTCAGCCTCTGCTGCTGCTTCCCCTCAGGGAAAGGATTCTTCATATTCTTTCCCTGTTCCAGTGTGGGGCACCACCTATGGGAAACAGTTCTCCATGAACCTCTCCAATGTAGGTCCTTCAGTTCTCAAACTGTTCAAGCGTGTGTCCCTTCCACAGGGTGCAGTCCCTCAGGAACAGACTACTGCAGAATAGGTCCCTCTCAGGGTCATAAATCTCACCAGCAAACCTGCTGAAGTGTGGGGTGCTCTCTCCACGGATCCACAAGTCCTACTCAGCAGCCTGCTTCAGACTGAGGTTCTCCAAGGCTGCAGGTGGATGGATCTCTGTTCCACCACGGACTTCCATGGGCTGGAGGGGCCCAGCTGCCTCATCACGGTCTGCACCCCAGGCTGCAGGGGAATCTCTGCTCTGTTGCCTGAAGGACCTCCTTGGTGCCTGCAGAGTTGCTGCAGATGTGTTTCACATATTCTCACTCCTCTTTCCAGCTGCATGTGCTGTTGCACAGCAAATTTTTCCCCTTCTTAAATAGGTTTATCCAGGGGCACTGCCACCATCACTAATGGATTCACCCTCAGTTAGCAGTGGTCCATCCTGGAGCCGGGTGGCTTTGGCTCTGTCAGACACAGGGGAAGCTGCTGGCATCTTCTCACAGAAGCCACTCCTGTGGTCCCTCTACTACCAAAATCTTGGCACATAAACCCAATATAGGTCTGTTCTCACAGCTATGTTACTGAAAAGAGTGAAGGGATCTGCTTTTCCACTTTGTTAAAAATGGAATCAGAAATGAACTAGATAAGGCACAAGGCCAACTTTTAAGTATGCCAGTTTAGTTCCAGCTTAGAACTGGATCAAGTAAAAGTTAGAAGCAGAACAATTTAAGGAATTAAGGGAGATAAGAATGACTCATAGAAAAACTATATGAGAGAAGTAGGAAAGAAATTATTATACCAAAAGATTAAATAAAGAGAAGGATTGCATAACATAGGAGGATTGTACAATATTTAGAATACTGCTGAATTGCCACAAGATGAGAGTGCTAGAGAGCTAACTCACATTGAAACTGCTAAAATTCAGCTTTTTCAGGTACCATTTCACAGTCCCAGTTCTGAGGTTACGTTTAAGATTTGGTAGCAGCAGTTGAAATTATGACCGAGGTGACTCACAGTGAATAGGGTGGAAGACAAGCAAGAATATCAACATCAGTGAAAGAAACTAGTTCCTAGAAGAAACTGTTGTTCATTGAAGCACTTAGACTAATGGGAGCTGAGGTCTTTCTTGTGTTAGGGAACCTCCATGAAAGCACAGAATATTTTTCAGTTATAAGAGAAGTTGAATAGTATTCATTCAAAATTTCTGGAATGTGATGAAATATTTGTTATTGAACAAATGCACATTTAGTGTATTTTACCTGAGTAGTAGATTGTTTTCTTTCTCATCAATACAAAAACAAAATTGAGATTTGGCATTTAAATCCTTCCCTCCATCTTATTTTCTTTGCTTACGCTTTTTCTCTAACTCTCCAGACTCATGTCAAAACCATGAAACTGTATGCCTGTCTTATATTGTCTGTGCTCACTATATTAATTAGCATGACTTAATTATATACAGCATGGTCATACACATTCTATTGATTATTTTTTTGTGTGCTTGTATTTTTTCAGGAAGAATGTTTCACACAAAAGCAGTAGCTGAAGCACTCTATTTCTTCTGAAACATAATTGGGGAGTTTGAATAGTCCATAGTCTGAATTGGACTTTCTTTTTTTCTTTTTTCATAAGATTGATAGCAACTAATGAAAATATAGGGGTTTTAAAGGGTTTTCTATTCTGTAGTATTTTTCCAGTGGCAATACTGGAAGCTGGAAAGAAATTAAAAATTATTTATTTTAGGATATTTTTAAGAGGAAAAGTGATTATAAATTTAAAATTAAAACATTTTCTGCTTTTCTTCTTCAAATATCTTTTTAAATGTTGGTTCTAGAGATACTGTAAATATTTATTAATTTTCCCTAGTAAATCTTGGTGTACACTCTTAGATTATTTAGGGATTACTGTTGAAAAGATATTTGTATTTGTTTGTGTCATATTCAGGAATCACATGCAATGCATTTCCCTTGTATTTCACCCCACAATCATCTACCCTAAGAAACCAAATTTTTTCCAAAATGTATATTGTTCTGGTTCATAAATCACCTTTTAGGTTTTTAAGTACGTAGATTTTAGGCCATTAGTAATCTGTAGATTATCTCACTTTTCCTGAGGAACATAAAGTAAAATGGTGTATAAAATGATAAACCTGTTCAGAATGGCATGAGCGAAATCTAATTCTTTCTTGCTACTTTTGCTTTATCCATTCTTATGGGGATGCTTTCTGGACTACAACCTATTTAAAAAAAATACTGAATCAGGACTTGATGTTATGTGGCTATCTTCTTAAAATGTCTTTAACTTATTTTTTATTTCTAAATCTCCAATACAGAAAATATGACTCTGTTAATTTTAATTTTATAATAATTAAATTCTATGTTATTCAGCATGGCTGAGGTGTATATATTTGTAATTTATAAGTGTATATATTTGATGGTCTACACTCAATGAACTGAGATGTGAGGAGATAGAAAAAGGCAAGACAATTCATGAAAAACGTGGAGAAAATACTGATATTGTGTGTGTATACATATATATATACACACATATATATACACGGTATATAGTTGATTTTAAAGCAGTTAACTTACTATACAATTTTTTAAAAATCCTGGATTTTAAAGGACTGAGATCACTGTAGATGTTTACAAAGTGCTTCCATCACCGTTAAGGGTAGCATAAAAAGAAAATTGGATGCTGCTTAAAACTCTGCGACAATGAAAGTTGGAATTACTGGCACAGGAAAGGTCAGTTGATTTTTTTCTGACTCATGAAGCAGAGACTGGGAATAACAGTCTTGTATTAATTTTGATTTTATGTGTTATATAAAGGGAAGCCAAAGGAGGGTTGTACTGCTATTGTTAGAGCTGGTTATTATATTGTCAATTTTCAATTTGTTTCCATAAATTCTGCTAGAAGCAAGAACTTCCATTCAAATGAATGAGATATTTTGTGTAATTGGATGTAATATCAGCTCTACTTTGCTATTCCTCAGTAAAAAAGTTAAAGAAAATGGAATGAAATGGCTACAGAAATTTGTATTTTCCAGTTCTCCCACTGCTGGGACTGCTCAGCAAGAAAAAAAAGAAGTGAGGATGTCAGACCCATTTTCTCATTAGCCTACTGAGAAACAGATGTGAAAGGGTTCATTTTGCTAATTTTTCAGCCAGCAGGTGTTATTACAATTCTACTAACTGGCATAGAGATAACAATGAAAAAAATTAGTAACTATATATCAGCTCTGTTGGCTAGAAGGCTATCGCAGGCTGGGGTGATCAGCAATATACTTTCACAGGAAACTGATGGAGTAAGTAATTTGAGGGTTACATTATTGCAGTAAATTCAACTCAAAATAAGAAGAATAACTTGTTTCCATCAGATAACCTTTAAAAAAAAAATCAGCTCAGAGATATTAGGTAGTGTCCTGCGCTAATTAATGGTGCTACTTACTGTCATGAAAGAACAAAATAAAATCATATTCACAAAAATAAGTAATTTCAATAGAAACCTAAGTATCTTTGTACTTATTTATTTGTGAAGAGCATAAAAAAGATCTATAAAATGTTTTCCTGTTCTCCTGTTTCAAATTGACACTAATTTCTATTGGAGTCATGTTTAAACATCTAAACCCAGAAAAAGAGTCTGTATTGAAATGTATAATGATATTCTAAATTTCAAGGTCTGACAAATGTTTTCAGGAGATATCTATATGTTTGGACATATTTTTAAAAGGAAGTGAACACACACAGTTTTAAGAAACTGCAGGATATGACTGGTCTCTCCAGATAGGGAGATAAGCTGGAGTCAGTGGTGTATCTTGTCAGGTTCATAATCTCCAGGTTTTGTTGTGCTCAGTTAAAGACTTAAGGGGAAAGAGGAAAGAAAACATCTTGATTCATGTCTAAGTCTCACCTCCATCATGTCAGAACAAGGCCAAAGCATGTATGCAGACCAGACCAGAGAGCCTGAAGCTAATTTATGAGATTAGTGGGGAAGTATCCTGTGTTTTACAATCTCCAAAGAGCAGGATGATTCTTTGTTCATTTTCAAATTACTATATTTCTCTGCTAAAATTTTGGAGTCACAAATAAATCTGAAAACAGATTGTTCTTCTATGAAATTAGGTAAAGCAATGAGCTTTTTCATAGCTTGAAAATACAGAATGGTGAGAATAATAACGTGCAGCAATTATTTAGGGTAGCTCTTCAAATAATTTTATTGACATTTAATCCACTTCTAGAACTGCTTTTACATATACTAATAGCATTAAAAACATAATGACAAAATCTGCACCTGTTAAATTACATGTTCACAATTTGCTCATCTATTAAATGAAATAAAAATACATAATACAAAGGAAAAGAATTAAAATTTTGCAATCAAAAAAAAAATAAAACCAACATCCTCAACCTGGCTACACTGAAGGTTTGATGAAATGTCGCAAGTCAACAAACTCAAATTCCAGTAGGCCAGCTAATTAAATGCACTGTAAAATTAAGGACCTGTTATTTAGGAAAGGTGAACTGTATCATACTAAATGCACTAAAGAACACTGTAATACACTTTGGGTAATTGAATCAGAGCATTTAATTTTAGGTAACCAGGTACAGAACCATAAAACAACCAGATCTTAACTAATAACAAATCTGGAGAAGCTATTTAATGAATAAATAATTTGTTTCTAAATATTACTTGTGGACTTTATAAATCTTTCAAAAGAAAAAGAGGAGCCCAAGGTATGCAGCTCACTTAAAGATAAGTATTTCTTTCTCTTTTAGGTAAAAAATGTTGGTCAGTGCTACAAAGATTAGAGCAGTGATTTTTTACAAGTTCTACATTTTCTAATTTGTACCTAAGATAAAATTTTTAAACTTAATATTTTCAAATAAATTCCTTTCTAAATATATTTAAGGCCACATCCATAAGTGATGTGAAAAAATGGAACTATAAAAATCAGTGGAGGAATACAAGCCTGGTTTTCAGCACCCTGCACAAAATTCTGAGTTCACTGTTGTCTGAATTAAATACAGAGTTTTGTTTTAACTGTCCCTTTCATGGATTCCAGGACAATTTTTTCAAATTTTTTGTAGGTTTCCATTTGCTTCTAATCTTAATTGATTTTCTGATTGCTCTTTGTATCTGTAGTTGTTCTAATTAAATGCTTAGCCAAGTAAGCATGATTATCTAATTAAGATGTTCTGGTTAATCTCTTTTTGTAGTAGTTGTTTTCTTTATAAAATTGCTTTATGTAAGGAAGCCTTAATCATTTGTTTGGTATTGTTGACACTGATCTCTACTTCCTCCAATTTAATCTTCCTCCCATACATTTTTTTCCTTTGATTTAGGATCTCAAAGTACTAAAATAAGTTAGAGGTTCTGTTCCCTGCTCTTCTAAGACCTGTTAGTGTGTTCTTACAGAACAATGTCCCCTCTGTTATGACAGCAGATTTCCTGGGGTTTTGTGTCTAAAGCTTCGGAGAAAATTTTGCAAAGGTTCAGTGTTTAATTGTATTTTAAGCGTATGTACAGAAAGCTGCAAAATTTCTTAGGTCTGACCTCTTAGGCTGAGGTCCCTTGGTCTGTTCAGCCTGAGGAGACTGAGGGGAGACCTCATGGCTGTCTACAGCTTTCTCATGAGGGGAACAGGAGGGGCAGGCACTGACCTCTTTTCTGTTGTGCCCAGTGACAGAAGCCAAGGAAATGGCATGAAGCTGAGTCAGGAGAGGTTTAGGTTGGATATTAGTAAAAGATTCTTCATCTAGAGGGTGATTGTGCACTGGAAAAGGCTTCACGGGGAAGCGGTCACAGCACCAAGTCTGACAGAGTTCAAGAAGTGTTTGGACAATGTTCTCAGGCATATGGTATGGTTTTTGGCTTCATATTGTGAAGAGACAGGACCTGGATTTGATGATCATTGTGTGAAGAAGATATTCTGTGATTTTACAGTTAATTCATAAAACAGAGCACTACTTTTGCCAAAAAAAGTAATGTTACTGCAGTGTGACAGAGTGGGTGTCCAGGACTGGGACAAACACTGCATTGTGTAAACATGAGTTAGCTCTTTTGTTGTGTTTTGATCTGAACTAGCTGGTTCACCAAGACTGCAAACGTCAGTTTCAGTAGGACACATTAGTGAAACTACACTTGACTTTGAAACTACGCTTTTCTCCTCCTTATAAGTTTTTAAAACTCTCTTCCAACTCCTCCCAAAGTCATTTGTCAAAGGAGACCAAAAGGCATGACTTAAAACTGCTGTTACTGAGGTTTTCGTCCAAATCATAACTGAGTCCCAAAATTCTCATAGACACAAACTAAGTCCACTTGAACTGTTTTGTTACAGGTGTTTTAGGGCTTGGGAGGCCCAGCTGCAAATGTTACGCATTACCAATGTAGTCAATCTACTTAAGATGAATTCCAGGTACTCTGTACCTTTCAGCCTGAAGACTGTGGATCTTTTCTTGGACAGAGTAATTTAGCAGCATGGATCTAGACTCATTTATGCACTTCCCCACAGGAACTACTTTTATACCATTTCTCGACACAAAAAAAACCTCTTGCATTTTAAGGGTAGACTTTCTGTCAGAGAAATGCTGGAAGCCACAGTGAATTAGAAAGGATATGTGTTACCTGCAGCAAACTGGATTCACATGATATTATCAGAAGTATTGCCACATTATTCTGTTGTTTCTTCTGACAGCATAAGTATCTATGCACACACACACACAAAAAATCTTTAAAGACTTTCATTGGATCAGGTACTTGTGCATGTCATACGCATCATTATGCATCTGTAATTATGGTTTCCCTGTGGTAAACTGAGAAAACTGATATGAAAAGAAGTATAACTTACTTCTGAAATCTATCATTCATTACCCTACTTGTCTTTTTTTTTCCACATTGATTATGAAAATTGAACATTAATATAGGATTATATTCACCTTCCTAATTTACTCATACATGTGCTCTCTTACTAATATTATTTGGTCTAAAACTCAAAACAATAAGGAAAATTAATGTTTATGTCATCAAATCTAATGGCTAGAATTCTCAGTTTATTAGTTTCACACACTATCTGAATCCTCCTGTTTCCTGAGAAATAAAGAAATAAGAAAAAATTCTGTTCATTTCACATTCAAAAAAAGCCATTTTTAAAAATGTAGAGGGAAATAAATGTGTCTATTCACGTGCCCTAGGATATCACTTTAATCCCCCCAAAATGTTCTATGTGGGGACTTCCAGAAGTGCTGAGCTATAGCTGTCATTTCTATCAGGATATCTCAGACACCAAGAAGCAAATGGAGTATATAGTGAAGAAGTCATGACTGAGATGCTGAACCAGAGATTCCTGAGAAGTCTTAAAATATGCAATCCGTGCTCCATGAGGCTGGAAGTTAAGGAACAGGACCTATGGGAGACAAGAACTTTTTAAAGAACCAGATGGAGTTAGGTGGATGAGTGTAGTGCTTTTAAAATATCCCTAGGTTTCAAAGTTCAGGCAACTGAACAACACTTTATAATGTTTCAAACAGTGCTAAAAAACAGTCTAAGTGTAGACAACTGAATTAGGCCTAGGAGAATTTGAAAACCTCCTCTGCTGAATAAATGAAGGGACTTTTTTCAGCTTCTTAACCTTCAACACATACAAATTTGAAATGTTTTAGGATACCTGGGCTGTTTTTCAGGCGCCATTTACAAAATAATTTAAATCCACTCGATTGTCCTCTTTTTCCTTATAATACTGCAGTGCATTGTGTTGTATAATAGAAAGACTTTATACAAAGCCTTAAAGAAAGCTGATAAGGATGAGATAATTTCAACGTATTAACATTAGCAGTACACTTGCTTTAAACTTACAGCACAACATGCATGTATGTAAGCCACGAACTTACGATATCATGTCTACTGAAAACCCAGTGAAAAATAATGTACAAGTCACATAAAAATGCAAAAAAAAATAGGAGGCAATATTCCTCAGGTCAAAAAAGCACAGTATCACATGGTGTTTTTTTACTGGATAGACCAGATTGCCTTCACATTCTGGTAATGTGATTCTGATGAGCTTTCTCATCTGAAGCCCTGTGCAGTGGGAAAGATCTATTGATTGTCTTAATTTCATGTTTTGCAAAAAGTTTTACACACACTTCCTGTATTACTAAAATGCATAGTCTGTTTCTGCAGGCTTTCCTTTAAAATCTCTATTTTTAGATATTAACAATTCAAGAGGAGCATGATTTTATCTGCATAAAATTATTCACAGTATTCATTTTTGCTTCATCTTAAATAGATGTTATACTGAAATTATCCTAAATTCAGGAAGTATGTCTTGAATTTAATCTTCTAGACTTACAAAAATGAGGTTTAAATATGATTATGAAAAAATGAAGCATGGGGAGCATTAATTTAACATATATGCTATCAGATTAAAAAGCTGTTTCCATAAATCTCTCCTGTCTGAGCAAAAAAAAAAAAAAAAAAGGTAGAACTTTATGATATATCTGACTATCGTTTTAATTATGTTAGTGTCAAACTTCATATAGGGTTAAAAAACACTTGTATTTATATAGCACATTTATAGGAATTCATTTATTCACTAATATTTAGAAGTGTCACCTATGGATAACTCCACATGAGAGCAGGACGTTGTGAAGAGTCTGTGGCCATGAATATGTCCACACCAAAAAAGGTGAATCTTGAAGTGGCTGTGGCTGGGGTTATATTTGTGCTGCAGCAGGTGTATTTAAATAATTTTTAATCATCATGTTTGACCTATGTGATCAGATCATACAATCATAGAATTTCTGAGTATTTGAGTTGGAAAATACCCTTAAGACTATCAAGTCCAAGTGCTAACCCAGCATGTGAAGTCTACTACTAGACCATGTCCCTAAGTACCACATCCATATGTCTTTTAAGTATCTCCAGGGTTGGTGACAAAACCACTTACCTGGGCAGTCTGTTTGACAACCCTTTTGGAGAATAATTTTTTTCTTTATATGCAGTATAAACCTTCCCTGAAAAAACTTGAGGCCATTTCCTCTTGTCCTATAACCAGGTTCATAGGTGAGGGGAGAGCAGGCATTGTCTTTTCTTCAGTTCTAGCAAGGCTCTAGACACTGTGTTCCACAACATCCTGGTTTTAAAGTTAGTACGTTATGGACTGGGTGGGTGAACAATCAGATGAAGAATAGGCTGTTTGGCTGATCTGGCTCATAAATCTATGGTTAACAGATTGTGCTCCATACCAGTCAGGCAGAGGAGTAATGGGTCTGCACACGTGTCTGTACTGACAGGCTGAAGAAAGGAGCTAATATTAAACTAATGAAATTCTAAAGAACAAATGCTGCATCTTACCCTGCGATGGAAGATTCTGGCTTTCTTACAGACTGTGGGTCTGAGGAAAACTGCTGGATCCTCGGGGCAGAAAAGCTGAAAATGAAAAAAAATAGTGCATCTTGTCAGCAGAGATGGTCAACAGCATCTGGGACAATGATAACCAGATAATAGCCAATAAATAAGGGAAGTGATGATCGTCCTCTACTCAGTGATCATTAGACCACATCTCTTGGCATCAGGCCTGTTGAATACAAAAAAATGTCATAAACAAGCTGGAACAAGTACAGCAGAGGGCTACCAGTATGATCAGGGCTGGAGAATTTGTCCAGAGGTTGAGAAACAGAGACTCATTCAGCCTGGAAAAGAGGCAGCTTTTCAGTAACTAGAGGGGATGGGTGAGGTTGTAGAGGAGATTGATCAAGGCTCTTCGTAGATATGCATGGTGGGAGGATTAGAGGCAACAGGCACAAGTTCAAACAAGAGACAGACTACAAGAAGAAACTTTTTTCTAAAAGGACATTCAGGCAATGGATCACATAGCTCTCAGAGATTGTGCAGTCTCCAAGTTTTTTAGATTTTCTAGACCTGTCTCTGCTAAGTCAGTTGGACCTCACAGGTACACATACTTTGAGCAGAGGGTTGGGCTAGATCTCTCCCAACCCTAATTATCTTATTAGCCTGTGAAATATTTCTATTTTTTCATTTAGGCACAGCTCTTACTAGTGCTTCTCTGGAGACTTTTAATAGCATCCAGAGGAAATGTTTATATGTATATAATCACTAGTAATTTTCTACCTCTCTTGAGAGAGAAAGACTGTAAAAATATTATTGAGAGACAGAAGCTGTTATATCTTTTTATTGAGTAGACATTATTACAATGAACATCATTATTCCTCTTCAACTGAATTACTTTCTAAATAGGTGACCTTTGGGAATATCTGAGAGGTTTTTTTACAATATTTGATTAAATGTTTGTATATTTTTACTTGTAGTAGTCCAAAACATGCCAAACTGACAATGAAGTCATAACATTTCGAAAGTATGATTTTATACCATTATTTTTCTGTAAATTTCTGTGCTGTGTTGTGAATCATTCTTTTGGGGGAAATTGAAGTGAATTTGAGGATTCAACTTTTTTCAGTGTAGATGACTATTTAGTACCTATGTTTCAGATAACTCACCTTAAATGTTACCAGCCTAATATGTGTAGTTGTAATCTTGTTACAAAGATTTATATTACAAGTGTCTAAAATTAGCTGAGATGATTGAAATATGAATATTAATGTTTTCTGGTTTTGAAATTTTAGTAGCACTGGAAAGCACACAACTCAGTGGCAAAATGAAGAAAGAGTTTGGGATGAATTTCAGAGTTCCTATTTGCATTAAATGTTGCACAGCTTTTGCTGTAGTCTGATCTTTGGAAAGGGAGTGTTTTGAGTAAACTTAAAAATATGTGTAGGTAGACGCATTTGAAAAGATAACCTAGGAGATAACCTTTACTCAGAAATCCCCTCTGACAAAAATAATTTTCTAATTTTCCTCATGAGAATTTTTTTGTGCTATTTGCAGCTATCCTGAAGTTAGAACTAAGCAAGGATAATCGTTTCCCTTAACGTGCAGTATCCAGTACAATGATTCTTTTGCAGAATCCCGTAATCAGCGAGGTTTAAAGAGACCTTTGAGACCATCAGTTCTAACCTATGACCTAACACCAACTTGTCAACTAGATCATGGCACTAAATGCCACATCCAGTCTTTTCTTAAATGCCTACAGGGATGGTGACTACCACCTCCCTGGGCAGCCCATTCCAATGGCTAATCACCCTTTCTGTGAAGAAATTCTTCCTGATGTCCAACCTAAACCTCCCCTGATGCAGCTAATGTCCTCTTGTCCTGTTGCTGGTTATTTGGGAGAAGAGACAAATCCCCACATGGCTACAGCCTCCTTTTAAGTGGTTGTAGAGTGATAATGCTCCCCTGAGCCTCCTTCTCTCCAGGCTAAACACCCCCAGCTCCCTCAGCCACTCCTCATAAGATTCGTGTTCCAGACCCTTCACCAGCCTTGTTGCCCTTCTCTGGACATGTTCTGGGCCTAAATTGAAGGGCCCAGAACTGGACACAGCACTAGAGGTGCAGCCTCGCCAATGCCAAGTACAGGGGGATGATCACTGCCCTGGCCCTGCTGGCCGCACTATTGCAGATACAGGCCAGGATGCCACTGGCCTTTCTGGCAACCTGGGCTGGGTCATGTTCAGCCAGCTGCCAGTCAGGGCCCCCAGGTCCCTTTCTGACTGGCACTGAATCAGTTTGTCGTTTTCTGGCATGTGACAATTAATAGCATATGCAGCTACTAATAATACCTAGAATAATCATTCATTGTTAATCACATATAATCTGCAATCTTTCAGTAAAATACACAAATAAAAATAACTTGCTAAAGACTAGAAACTCACAAAGTAAGACTGAGAAAATTTTTAACATCTTTTACTAATATTGAACTGGTATCTAAGGAAAACTAAGGAAGAAGATTTGCAAAGCGCTTCAGCTTTCTGAGCATGAGGACATGGGGTGTCTCTTGCAGTCTTTCACTGACTAAATTTTTTTCTAAATTAAAATCTTGAAAACTTTTAGTCTATTTAGTACATTAACTGTATCATATATACATGTAAGATGAAAATTAAAGAGATGAAAACACATTTTGTCTCCCATTTCACTATTTATATCCACATTATAATATTTAAGGCACGAAAAGCCAGACATAGGTTTTACTGCTTTTGTTAGTCTGCACTAAAATTTAAAAGTGTTAGCATACAGAAATGTGTTTTTGCCAGTCCTAATACGCAACTCACATGATAGCAATGTAATATCTGTACTTCTTGAGTTTAACAACATTAATGAAGGTAATAAAAACATTTAATGCATTTCTTTTGATTTTAATGATGCAAACCTAACCAATCACCATTGTGAAAATATTTGCATTAATTATCATGTAATTAGATAAACTATTTATCTTTCCTTACACCTGTGAACTGCTGTCAGACAGCTAAAATAGATTTGCATGTAAATTTATATAACTTCAATAATTTCAGTATGGTAACTTGTTTAAAGCTCGTGAAAGAAAATGATGACTGGGAAATAGGATATTGTGAAACCTGGTTGATTTGTTCATTTCAGTAATATCATTGATTAAAAATAATTTTATGGTGTTCTGAGGTATGACAACTTCCTGTTTGTATCAGGTCTGATGTAGCTGTATTACATACCAATTTTAAGAAAAAACTGTGAGCTAATTGCTAAGGTACCTTAAACAAATGATTTCAAAATGTATTGCTGAAGGATATTCCAACACTCCTTTTACGTAAAACATTTTTGAAATATGAATAGTTCACAGTTTAGCTAAAAGATTGTTCAGCAATCCTGCATGGATACTGTAGATTACCATTTGGTTTATTCTAATTCTGAGATTAATTTCCCTAAGACATATACATATAATGAAATAAGGTTTCTCATTTATGCAGCTGTCCAATATAATATACTGCTATTTAAAAGATAATTACTTTTTAAAATAACTTCATCATTGTACAACAAAAAAAGAACTGTGAAGAGGAAATATCTGTCAAATGCATCCCACTAAAAATGTTCAAGAAAGATATTATGAAATCACTTGAACTCACAGTTGATAGAATTGACAACTACTGAATGCCTGAATGAGTTTCAAACCTCATAAATCTGAGTAAGGGATAATGAGGAGTGGTTTGTAAAAAATGAAATAAAAATAATGTAATTGAAAATCTATTTAAATCTTTGATTTCCTAATTCGCTTGGATTTGGCTCAAAGTCAATTTGACTGTTTTTCATTCCACTCTATTGGAGGAATTTTCAATATATTTATACCTTCTCTATCTCTAAGGTCCTTATTCTTTGATAATTTTTTATTCCTAAGCAGAAAAGTCATCATTATCTGCATATAGTCACAGCTGCATATTATCATTATTACTTCTAGTGTAAGTATCAGATTTTTTTTATCCCTAGCTACATACTGAAAATTTGAATACAAGGTTAGTGTATGTTGTAAATGTAAAACAAGACCAACTCTCAATTGAGGACTGCCTTCTTATAGGGTTTTGATATATATATACTTTTATTTTTTAGTGGTGGTAGAGGTATTTGTTTTTGCTTAGCCTTTTCTTTTGTTGTTTATCTGGATCATACTCCCTTTCTTTATACTGTCTCTGTTAGTGCCGTTAGTATCTGTTAGGCAAGCTAACAGAAGTGAAGCTAGTGTTTAAAAAAATTTTTTAGAGGAACAGGGATTTGAACTTGCTTTTTTGTCTGGGTTTTTCTTTTTTTTTTTTAATTACTTTTCAGTATTTTTCCAAATAATTATCACAGCGGGCTCTTTAGACCTTCTTGCAACCAACACCAAACCCATCCTATTAATGAATTGACCTGATGTGTGTAACCTACAAATTACTCCTTTATTTGAGATGGTGGCTGCAATGAATGTTGATAATTAACTGAACAAGAGATTCTTTTGCCAAGATGGTTATTTATATGCACAGTGTCCTTGTTGAATAATTTATAGTAGCTCCTTTTGTTAATACAAAAATATTAATGATGCTTTCATACACTGAAAACAACAAAATTATTTAATAAATGATGGACTGTCAAATCATTTTCTCAGTCCTAATTACAGATTTAATGCTATATCTAATGTAATGAAAAGGTCCCAAGAGAAGGAGTTAAGTGAAGCTGAGGTTTACAAAATTGTAATTCAAAAATTTCATTTGAAAACCTGAATGCTTTTAGAAGATGCCTGAATCTGTTGGGGCATAATTCACAAAATCTTCTTTAGCATCCTAACTAGATATAGATAAAGAGATCTAGCTATGCCTAGATCCTCTGTGAGTCTTTGCAAATCATTTGTCACTTTCTTCCAGAATACAGTAAGGTTGTAGGAACTAAGCAATCCCCTTAAAAATACCCTGAGATGGACTTAGCTATCACTGAACTAAAGAGAGAAGGCAGGTAACAGTGATCAGGCTCTTAAAGGAAAAAAAGAACATCCAGACTTCTGGTCTTTGTTTCTAATGTTGTCCCCATTTTCCTGTATTTAATTACTGTATAATGAAAATACAAAACTAAGATTGGGACTACGTAGAATAATGGAATCATAGTAACAAAAGGTTGCAACAAAAACCGTACCTGATGCTTTCCAGGTGAATGGCAATGGATACAGGTGTACCAGCAAAAGAGAAGCATGGCCATTATGCCTGGATCTAATGTAGGGATACAGGGAATACTGAAAAGCCATTCACATTGGAGATGGTTGTGGTTTTTTCATATTAGGGATCTGAAAAGCTTAAGGTGACTAATATGTTTTAAACTTAAGACATGCAGATATATTTTGATAAATAAATTCAAATGATTCCTTCCTTTAATTTATGAGTTTGGTTCATGAAATGGAATTGGAAGAGATTAGGCATCAATATTTTTCAAAGTAAATTTATTTAGATGATCTAGTCATCAATGAAGCATTAGTCAAGGATAATTTTTCTTCAGATACAGATTAACAATTTTGGTATATGGTTCTTTCTGTGTCATAAAGTGTGATTCTCCAGTTTTCCTTGTGACAATCTTGATCATGTATACATTCTTCTTTCAGTGTTTCCAGATTTGAGAAAGTCAAGTTGGATAACAAAATCAAAAGTGTGCATACACACACAGACACACACACATATATATATGTATATAGACATATATCTATATAATTACCCTCCAGAATCTGGTTAATGACATCTTAACATCTATCTGACTGACGTAATTAATACCAATATCAGACTCCTTTGCCTGAATTTGCTGCACATCTGTATTTTGCTTCTCCGATAATAATATATGATACTGAAAATTCAGGTGATCATTCCCACAAGATAAAAAAAACAAACCAAAAAAACCAAAAAAAAACTTAAATAACATATATAGAGGTTTATTACTGTCATCTTTCATCATGACATATAACATACATTAAATCAGTCCTGGATTTCTAATGGCAATCAGTACCTGATTTGGTAGGAACATGTAAAAGAAAAAAAACACTGACTTTGTATCCCTTATTAGCACAACAATTCATTTAATTTCAAAAAATGTCTCAGTATTTTCTTGCTAAACAAGAAAAACTGAATTTAGTAAAAAAGTTTGCGGCCATATGTTAGTTTTTCCTCATAGAAAATTATTACCACTGAATCAGAATAATAGTGTATTTTAAACACTTTCCACAGCAATAGTATTTCCTTATCCCTCAAACACCACAGTTATGATATCTGTAAGTAACTCTGAGGCAGGTGCAACGGTGGCTGTGACTACAAAAATAAACGGATATAGCCTCATAACTGATTTTACAAAATTGATGATGGTGGTAGCCACTGAAAATAAATACTGCTGACACAGCTATCACATTTTAAAAGATTGAGCTCAGAAAAATTAATATGCACAAACAGAAGTCACGGCATGTGGCTGTTTCTTTACAAATGGTGAAACTCATCCAAGCAAGCTGCATTACTTATGAAGAGTAGTTTTACAAATTACTGTGCTGGGTTATCGCAAATCTACTCCCTGGGGTGACAACCAACATGACTTGTAGTTTAAATAGACTCAAGTAAAGACTGAGGCAAAGAGTGATTTAATCGTACTTATCTTTGAAAAATAATACAACTGGATTAAATGTGCCCTTCTTTTCCCTTGTGTTTGTACACTGGTTCGTCTGTGGATTTCAGAGTGGAAAGAAGTCATACAAAGGACAGCACTACATCATTTTTGGCCCATGTTTCAAGATACAAAAAAAATGAACGGCTGTCACTTGCCATCAGGACTTGTACTTATTTCCATTCATGTTCCTTACCAAAGTCAAAGGCCAAAGAGTGAAAATACATTTTTAATTGAATTTTAAAACCATACAGGCTAATAAAGTCAGTGAAGTGCATACAAATCATATTATCCAGTGCTTCTAGAAGCTTTAACTCATTTTGCCTTACAGCTAAAGAAAAATGTGTGCTCATCGTAGGAGTAATAAACATGGGTAATTATGCATAATTATAGAGATTAAGTTCCAATTAAGGTTCAATTTCTGTAATAATCCTATCCAAAAGTCTTTTAAGGTTTTTGGTGGCACTAATGAAGACCAAGGTAACAGAACATTTTAAGGATCCTTATGATTACAGGCAAAAAGTGACTGTAGATCTGGGTGGCTTGAATGCATTGACGTGTTTTAACAGCATTAAGTTTTAAAGTGCATATTTCTTTTTTGCTTTAGAACTTCTAATGTTTCCCTATAGCATCATCCTAGATCAGAAGAATATTTTTATATCATACAAAAACACTCTGCTTGCCATACTGAAAGAGGATTTGTGGGGTTTTTTGCATTTGATAGCAGAAAATGATGCATGTTTGTATCTCAGTCATTTGTACATTTGCCAGTTCTGCTGTGCTAAAAACAATATTCCAAATCTTATTCCACCTAAATTCCTTTATGTTTTTGAATATTCATTACTTCAGTGAGATTGAAATATTTCACATCTTATTTTATTAAGAAGGAAAATAATCTTCAATTACAAAAATAGTGATCAATTCGATTAACATATCCATGTGATGTTCTGCAGAAAATGTTCCATAGTAATAACTAATGAGAACATACATATCACTCAAATTCTCATTACATAATTTTACATACAGTCAACTTTTGCTAATTTTATTTCCTAAACAAGAAGCCTATTGTAGAAATATATTCAATGCTTTAAATTAATAGTCTTGTGCAAGAAAAGTAATTCGAGCTCCAAGTGGAATATTTTCCCATGTTTTATTTTCAGAATTCCTGAAGATAATAACTACAGAAGACTCATTCTTTAAGGGTAGCTTGGGAGGTAGGCAGGGCCAGATCAAGTGGTATGACTGCAAATGAGGCAGGCAACTAAATGTGTACGCAAGGCATCTGGAGGCAATATTTATAAAGTTTATGAAAAGTAAAGAAAATAAATTAACATACATTAAAATAAAATATTTTTACACCTTAAAATTGAATAAATTTAAAAATAATCAGAAAAAAAAATACTTTTTTTAGGAAATATAAATTCTCATATTAGTGCAAGCAGGACTCACTTGGTAGACCGTGCTCCTTAAGGCTGCATATCTATCAATCAGAGGGAAACCTGCAGCCCTACTAAAGGGAATTCACTCACCTCCACCAACCAAAAAAAAGAGTACAAAGCCTAGACTCAATAAGCGGTATAGTTATTTGCTGATCTCTTTAGAACTGTATTCTATCTCTACAGATTTAGAATCCAAATGTCTTGATCTGTCTACAACTTTCATAAGCAGCTTCAAATCACAGTTCACAGGTAGTTTTAATATTATACTTGACTGAAAGTTTAAACCTTTACAATCACAAGGCCTTACATTTTCAGCAAAGGGAAGAGTATTCTATTGTTACAACTTCAGAAGGTATAGCATTAGGCATGAGTCTATTCTTCCCCTTCCTTAGTCAAACCTTGGAGATCTCAAAGTGGAAGTAGGGAAATTTACCTTATTATCTAGCTGACTGGGAAGCTAAAGTGCTGGTATTGTCAGAGAGTAAATAAATAAATAAATAAATAAATAAATAAATAGTATTTATTTGTCTTTTCTGTATTAAATTCATCCAGCATTGTTAGTAGAGTTTTTAAAAGTTATTTGACTCAGATGTAGTTAATAGCATACAGCGTCATATGATACAGATGAGAATAAAATCTTTTATATATAAAGTTACAGGAAGATATTCTGGATTTGCGTCCCTGGGTATTATCTATATTTAACAGTATGACAAGATACTGTCTTGTTATGTTTAAAGTTAAACCCAAAACCAAGTACAGATGTGAAGATTTATGCCACTACAAAACAACAGGACTATAATATACATGATAATGTAAATAAAACAATTATTTAAACATATATTTACTCAAGCCAGAATTTAAAAAGTGTCAGAGTGTCAGTATACTCACATTGGAATTCACTTAATCTAGGCCACTACAGATTTGGTCTGAAAACCTCTGAGGGTGATTTATTTTGTACAAGTAAGGATGCATAATTCTTACTTTACTAACATGATCACAAATATGATGAAGACTTAAAACCATAACATATCTCTTGCTTATTTACCAGTAAAGTTTAGGTTGATAGGAATTTTTTTTTTTTCTCCAACCTCACATCCTTATTAGTTTCTCTTGATGCCACATCTCTTTCAAAAGAACATCACCAGGAGATTACAACTTCTCTCTAACCACTGAAAAAAGATGATTCAGAAAGGGTCCCAGGTGGGATGTAGGTGCTCATCCCGAATGCAACTCAGCCATTGTATCTTTCAGCAGATGGTTATGTCAGTGTGCAGTGAATCATGAAATTTCCACCGTGTTTTTTTTGCTGCTCCCTCTCCAGAAATAGGTCAAACTTTATCAGATACATCAGTCAACCATTCTAGTTACTTGCAGTAAGAAGAATAATGATTATGACTGCCTGAAATGAATTCATTTCAATCAAAGCAGTTATTGTTTCACCTTGACCTTCAGGAAATATTTTTCTATGTAGTGATATAACTGTGTCAATATTTTCATGTGTTTACATGTAAATGTGCAACATAAAATGTCTTGAAAGTTATTATAAAGATTATTATTATTATTATATATATTATTATTATACTCAACTATATTCTGAATGTTAGGTATAATTACCATTAGATTCACCATTTTTCATTTTGGAATTACCTTATCAAATTACATATGGAATAGTCATAAAGATAAGAAGAATATTAGGTAAACATTTCTTTGCACTAACAATCAGAAATGATGGTGAGGTGTGAGGTTTATCATTTAACAAAGTTATGGTTAGGAGCAGTGGTTTTGTACTGTGTGAAAATGAGTCTGTGTATTCTCCCTTCTCTTGCTTAATTCAAAGGTAACTGGGATTCTTCCTGCTTTGACTTTTTCCAGTATTAATAATGTCATTGTTTAAAATATATGGTAAAAATTTAAGGATGAAAAAAGCCTTGGCCACAGTGCTATTGGAAAAACGAAATTAGAAACCACACACCAGCAGCTGAACACTCTGTATAAGTAGGTCTTAGAAGAGTGAAACATGTACAAGGCATTTATCAGACAGATGCAAACTGTTGATATTGAGGTATGATATTGAACTTGCCATATTTCTTTAGCTACTAATTCATAGTGGACTGTCACAAAGAGAAAAAGAAATGAACTAGTGAAATAGACCACAAATGGAGGAAAGTAGGAAAAGGCATTAAGATTACTTTAATTTATTCAATGTTGTACATTAGATAAGTCTGTTAGGATTCAGGGTCTTGTTAAGGGAAATCTTTGTTTCTGTCTTTATAAAAGCAGTTGAAATTTTTTATACATATGACAGAAATTCTTGTCACCATTATGAGCCCCTCATGACAGAAAATGATTGTGCCATAATGGAACTCAAAAATGAAGCAAAGGAAGTGAGAGAAATCCTGTAAAATCTGAATTTATTCAGCAATTTTTTAACCCAATACTGTGTAGTCATAAGCAGGAAATAACCTTGACTGGTGCTACTGTTGCTGGTGTATCATCTTTCATATTTTTCAGTAAAAGCATTCTATTCCTGCTCAAAGTATCCTAGATCTTTTTATCACCTTGGCATTCCACTGTTTCCTGTTTGCAGCTAAGAGCCCAAGAGTTTATTGGTAATTTATACTCCATCATGCATGACCTTAGGGTGCCCTTGAAGAACTTTCTTGAGTCACCATGGGTTTTTATACACACAAGTTAAAAAGTACAGGACTTTTTTTTTAAAGTATCCGTACAAATCGTCTTTTCTATTGGTCACAATGATAGAGAGTCTTGAGGGATGATAAGTATAAAGATGCTTTCATTATGACCTAAAAATGTAACAATCCAGGTATTTAAGATCAATGACAGATTCACAAACCCCAGTCTGGAGTTCTGTGTGAGATTCCATGAGCCACTGATAGCCAACTGCCACAGATACAAGGCACATTTTAGAACAGACTGCGGTAATACTAAACTGGAACTAAAAACCAGAGTGAAGAAATAGGAAAGTTCTACCTCCTCAGCCTTTAGTAGGGAAGACTCCTGGTGAAAAAACCCTGTAAAACTACAGATTTTTTTTTTTTTTTTTTAGAATCTGTTTATCTTTTTCTGTTAAAGGTATTCTCAGTGTATGGCTCAGCGACTCAGTGAAATCTTGTGGGTCCCTTCCAACTCTGTATATTCTCTGTATGTCTTACCTGTGTTGATTATTTCAGGTTTTTGTCTAGTGGAATTACAGCATTTTCTTAAATGACTCTATGTCTTTCTAGTTTTATTACAAGCTTATTGTAACTGAGTCTAATTACTATATTTAGAATCAACAATGTGGAAAGTCTAATATCTTATTAAGTCTGCAGCAATGGCTGTTCACAGCTCACTTATTGTTGTGAGGAAATACATGGATTAGTTATGCTCCAACTTGGGGTACAATGACATTTAATTTTGCCAAAAGAAAACTAGCCTGGTTGAGCTATTAGATGCTACCAAATAGCTATTTCTCTACATATTGTATGCAATTAAAAAAAAGCATATATAAAATATTGCAAATAGAGGGAGACACAGTCTGATGAATATTGCATGAACAATCTAGTATGAATACTGTTTCCTGCAGCATCTCTTGCAGAAAGGTAATCTCTGAGACTGTGTCAGGGGAGGTCTGTGTTGGATTTTGGAAAAGGTTCTTCACCCAGAGGGTGGCTGGGCACTGAAACTGAATCCCCAGGGAAGTGGTCACAGCAACAAATCTGACAGAGTTCAAGAAGAGTTTGGACAACACTCTTGGGCACATGGTGTGACTCTTGGGGTGGTCATGTGCAGGGCCAGGAGTTGGACTTCTATCATCCTTGTGGGTCCCTTCCAGTTCAGGATATTCAATGATTCTATTACCTTCACCTCATCCAATGGCTGTGTGACTTTATCGTAGAAGGATACCAAACTGGTTAAACATAACCTTCCTTTGTGAACCCATCTTTGGCTATGAACTACATCGTAGGCCATATATGATGTATGCTTCTTACTGGAATGTTAACTGGAATGAAATTAGGTTATTCCATGGAGCCTAAAATTATATAAGATTCCTATGATTAAGGACTGAATCTTGTTGTACTAACTCAGCGACAAAGATTGTGCTGTATTTTTGGAATCAGAATCTGGAGGTAGTACCTACAAGGAGGTCTAAGTTGCTAGACCTCCCTTACATTCAAGTGAGCTTTAGGAATTGATGTGGTTGTATGCTAACAGTTATGTGGTGTAATGTCACATGCCATAGTGCAATCAGGACATATGTGGAAGGCTGATATGCATGACGCTGGACTTAAAGCTCTAAGAACCAAATACTTCCAGAGCAGGTGTTAGAGGTTTCACAATGACTCATATGACAGTGAACACTAATGGTTAGGCAACTGAGTCTTTTCTTTGATGTCTGTTTCAGGCTAAGCTGAATAGCTCTTCTGGCTTTTCTGGTTACTCCTCTGTCTGTGATCCTTCTTCCTAACATTCCTGTAACTTGTAACTATTTCAACTGTATAGTTAAAAACAGTTGTTAGAGAAAGATCATAGCCCAAACTTGTCCTTAGCTAGATGGTTGTCTTAGGCATGAGGCAAAGTTTCATTCGTGTTATCATCTAATGTAAGATCAATAACTCCTTGTCTTCTCCTGACACACCATTTTTCTCCATTTTCCCTCCAGAGGGAAGTAATGGCTTTCAAAAAACATTTTCACAAAGCACTTTTAAATGAAGTTTTTTATTCATTGTGTCTAAATTAAGTGAATTATTTGTGGACCTCAGGAAGTTGGACTGTTTTGTTTGGCAATTAATTTTTGTGAATATTGAACAATCTGTGGACTACTTTTCTATGCTTCTGCAAAAGATAGCTGGGAAGTTCAAGTAGGACTTAAGTTGTCATAGAGATTGTTTCATTCCTATAACAAGTAGAAAGTTAATTCTTTTTAGATTTAAAAATCCAATTTTCACCTAAATATACTCAAAATGTTACTCTCATATGTTGAATGAGGAAAAATTCTCTGTTAAGGAAATTTCTCATCTTTTTAAAACACAATGAGCCCTCAGAACATTCTTCAAATTGTCGTGGATTGGAGCTGAAAATTAATTGGCAGCTTTCTAATCCAATAAGCGCTTCTGCGATTGTGCATATTTAAGTTGGCAAGAAGC
>VZRO01000205.1:283025-311932 GCA_013397915.1 Daphoenositta chrysoptera | reverse complement strand
CTTTTCCTGGAGTGTGGAAGGACTTTTTAAGGACTCTAATACTGACCAGAAATTCCATTTTTGTTAATTTCTTTGTCCTGTCTCTTGAGAAACCTGCGAGGAGGTCTGAGAACTTTGAAAAAGTTCCAGAGAGGGAGAATAGGGGCATTGGCAAAAGAAGGAATGTGTTTTGTTTTTTTTTTCCCTTTTTACTTTCTTGGTGTAGTTTTTTCCTGTTAATTCTACCTAGTAACAATAAACTATCTTTATACTGTTTAGAAGTGAGTAGGCCTGTTTTGCCATGTTTTTTCTCCTAATTTATACATTTATATCTCACAAAAACAAATTAGTGAACTGAATCCCAGCTACAGCTGGTGTTTTTAACTTGTTCATTAAACCCAACCCGTTACACAAATAAACTTCAGGTTCTATTAAAATAAAATTAAAATAATATTTATTCTGTGGCTTGCTTAATATATGCTATGTTCAGACCGCTGATTGTATTTTTTTCAAGGAAGAGACTTGAGGCCAGCAAAAGAATTATTCTGTGTAGATCAGACAAGCACTGTTCTGTGACTGCAGCTTCTAAAATAAATTATCTAGACTTTCTCCCCACTCCACCTAGCCCTGTGTCTCCTCTTGAGTCAACAGAATAGTATTATTTTACTGGTTTTTGGTTTTTTAATACTTTTAATGCAAAGGATCTGATATGATGCACAGGTTCTGTTACAGGTGCAGAAGTGTGTTCTAAAACATGGAAATGTGATTTTTGGTTGCAAAGTAAAAGCGTGCAAAAGCTTCTGGAACAGTGTTGAAAAGCTGACTACACCAGAATGAGGTGAAATACTTCCAATTGCATCTTTACTCTCTAGTGTCAATGGTACTTGAGAACTACACTTTCCATAAATGTACCATGTACCAGGAAGTATTGATTTCTAACAACACATGTTTTCCAGTCTGGAAATATGAATTTTATAGAAATGTCATCACAGGATTGGGAAAAACGAGCATGAGACAATTCTGTGACCCAACATTTTCATTCTCAAAAGCAGAAAATAGACTTAAAACAACATGTAATTAGAGTTTCCATAACCCCTAGAAAGCATAATACAGTAAGAGAAACTGAAAAACATAGAAACATCAAAGAAAAACGTGGAGATTTCAAACAATTAGAATGGAGGGGAGTATTTTATACAGAAGCAATATTATTCTGGATTAAAATGTTCTACAGAGATATGTCAAAGAAAGAAGAGCTTTGTCTTAGAGCTAGGTCAGCAAGTTCCTTTAAAAGTATACAAATCAAAAGGTTACTTTTAGATCAAAAAGTCCCATTCACAGCTTTACAAAACAAATTATTCAGTGCATGAAATGCAATTGGAATTTTAAATACTTCTAGTAAGTTGGAATGAAACAGAGTTGATACAAAAATTTTGTAATAATCATTATTTATATTTTACCAACAGCTGTCTCTTTTGTAATTAATTCACTACTTCTAATTTGATGGGAGAGCGTTTTATTAGATATGAACAATAACAAAATCACACCCTGTGATTAATGGGGCACCATTAATTATAGATAAACGTCAATAAAGAAGAATTTTTAATTTTCTTTCTTTTTTTTCCTTATAGTATTTAATGCAAGTCATCAGGGATTAAAAGGCATAAAATACTGGCTGAATGACCAGGTGGCACACTCCTAAAACTCTTGAGGATTTTTAGTGTCAAAGAACCAAATTTCCTCAAGTCCTCTGTAGCATTGCCTGCAATAGATTATAATTACTTGTTACATTAAAAGTTCCATAAAATGTCCTAGGGTGAAGCACTTAGACAAGATTTTAAAATGTTGTGTACCTCTCCCAAGAGCAGTGATACTAGATAAATTCACACAATGAAACAATGCTTGGTTTATTTATGAAAACTGCCAAAGATACTGCAGACTTCAAACCAAACCAAAACTGCTGAATTGCATCAAACTCCGTTTTGGCGTCTACTTGTCCTGAATGAAATTTCAGCAGAGCCAGACGTAATTAAATCTCAATTAAAAACATGCTACGAAATGGACAGCTTCAACTCTTCTCAAAAGCTATTACATCTGAATTTCCTTACTTGTAGCTACATCTATGAACTATGAGATGTTATGAAGCTCACTGTATTTTACAAAAAACTATAATGATCCCCATCATGAGTTACACATTCAGCCATCTAGTTCTAGGTCCTTCCATCCTTCAGCATGAATCTATCAGTTATCTGCCACTGAATATTTGCTATGAACACTGGATGCTAAATTATTATTTAATTTCTATTAAAGGAAACATACTGGAACAAATCATTGAAAATACAATTTTAGCTTCTAGTATGCTCCACAGACATAGACAGTAGACGGGAAAAGACTTTATTAAGAATTGAAAATTTCTTATTAAGATTGAATTACAGTAGAACTGTTTGTCTCCTTTACTCTATCTTGTTCTTTTTTAGTTTCACTTACAAAGTCCCAAATATTGATGAATCTGCCTGAGGAGAGGAGATTACAGTTACTATTCTCGCATAATGCAAATTAGTGCACTTGAAAATCTTGATGAAATGAAGATTTAGCCACATTAATTCTGCGTGTGGATGGTACCATTATGACTAGGATTATAATGAGCCTGGGAAAAGGCAGAAACAAGTTCTGCTTTCTTTCATATGAAATGCTATTTCAATTAAAAATAATTCAATACAACTATGTATAATGTACACTCAAATACATATAAAATAAAATTAATTTTTACAGTTATCTTCCATTAAAAAACACTTCTGAAACTAGTCCAAATAGAAATCACCAGTTCTATTACTTGAGTTTAAAAAATGCACAGGTATGAATTTCTGAAGACATTAACAGCCCATATTTGCCCTCTATATTCATGAAAGTGCTACTTTCACCAGCAATGCTGTTGGGATACATGTATATTAAGATTCTATATTCTGAGTTCCAATTTCTATTCCAGCTCATAATGATCTGGAATATTTGCATAGTTTACACTTAATATGGAATGCATTTTAAGGTATTGACATTATTCATCATTAACTTCTTGTAAGCAGGGAGAACAGACATTGCCAGCAAACAGTGTGAACAACAGCAAGTGTGAAGTTGCTGATACTAAAAATGGAAAATCTAGAGTATATTAATACTAGGGTATCTTTTGTAAAGAGACAAAAAAAAAAAAAAAAAAAGAGAAAAAGGGGGGGAAAAAGGAAAAAAGGAAAAGGGAAAAAAAAAAAAAAAAAAAAAAAAAAAAACAAAAAAAAAAAAAGAGAAAGAGAGGGGGAAAAAGTGAAAAAGGAAAAGGGTAACAGAAAAAAAAAAACAACAAAAAAAACCAAATATATTTGAAGATACCATTCAGTTTATGCATGAAGAGTTATGCAGCATGAACCTAGAATTGTTCCCTTCAATTTTTGCACATGCTAGTGTGTACTGCTTCGTAACTGGTCAAGATAATTTGGCCTCTATTGGTTCTGCTTTTCTTCACACAACTTGGGCTCTGGTGGATGATATATCAACTACTTCAGATGCTGGTTTTACTAATATGAGAATTTAAACAAATTTCAAGTTTCTTCAATGAATACATATCTTCCATGGTTATATTTTGTCAGCATTTCAATAGCTAAAAAATGAAAGGAGGTGGGATTTCAGTAAGCAACAGGAGCCCACACCTTTATAAATGTACAGTTCGTGTTCCAGTAATCAAATATTTTCTTTACTGTGCTTTGGTAGAATTGCAGTTGTTCAGGGACACAAGTGTTCCAGGTAATTTTAGGCAATTAAAATACCAGAAAATTTAGCAGAAATCATTCTTCTTCCCCCCTCGAAACCAAAATAAAACTAAGAAAATCAAAGATTTACATAAGTTTACAATATTTTGCCAACTTTTTTTCAGTGCACCAGTGAAATACAAGTATCATAAAATAATTTGTATTATCTTGAACCCTGATGAAAACTTATCTGAAAGATCTTTGATCCCAGGGTTCTTTATAATAATCCCTAATTCTCTTCTGATTTTCCTAAGAAGTTTTCTTCACTCAATTGTTTTCTCCTTTATGATTTTATTTCTGTTGATATTGCATTGCTGAGTCTGGAAGCCTTTTCTGGGTTAATTGGTCCAGGTGGATTAATTTGGCATGAAATTACACAGATAGTTTTTTTGATTCTGCACTAAGTTTTTTGGGGTCACACTGAGTGAACTGCATTTGGATACTTTTAAAAAAATCAGGAATACTTTTGCGATATTTATTTTCTTAATCTGATTCTGGGCTAAGTCCAAATCTCTTTGAAATTAGTGACTAAATTCTCATTGACTTGACTGGGTGCAGAATCGGGCCTGAACTCCCTATATAAACTCATTTTAAGTGACTTGTCTTAGTGCATTAGAAATTTTACACTGCCTTTGGTCTGTTTGAAATACTTGCAGAGCAGTCACACCCCTTAGGGTCTCTCTTTTTTAAAACATACATAGATAACAACACATAAACATTTAGTTTCTACAATGTCAGTTGGGCACTGCTCTTCAAATGCATTTAAAGACACTTTTTCTAAGATTTATGACCAATATCTATGGTTCTATATGTGATATTCTCAGATATTGTGAACCAATAAAGAACAGTTTTCATCCTTAACCTATATGCATAAGGTTCAATTATATGCGTTAGCTGAATGTGTTTGATCAGTGACGGATCTTATGTATTTTATCTGCTAATCTGACATCCTTAATTTTGTGGCATCATAAAAAAAATACAACAGTCAGGAAGGTAGAAATGGAATGCATGGCTCTTTCCTAGTTCTGTATATAATGCTATGAAACACTCATAAAATCTAGATCACAACAAGAAATCATCTCAGGATAACAGGTAAACTCATTATTATTCTTACCATTTTCCTCTCATAACCACCTTATTGTTTACATACTTTTGACAGCTAGAAATTACAGGAACAAACTATGTATTGCAAAATATTGTATTACAATATTGTTACTGAAAGACACTAATTGTCTAATTAGAGATATAATAAATGCCCTAAATAAAGCTGTATAAGTCAAAGCAAGATGAACAAATAATGTGACAAGAGAATGACAGAAAACCAGGAAGAGAAATTATACTAATGCTAGAGGAAAAGGAAAAAGAAACAGACATACAAGAAAGAATTAAAAGGAAAAAAAAAAAAAAAAAAAATGAAGTAATCTGGGCTAGCAAATGAAGCCAAATGAACATTTTATCTTCAATTATTCTAAAATGACCAATGAAGTCTAGGTGCTACTGAAATAAGCATATTTATACAAGACTCAGAGATCTATATCTTCAAAACCTTTGAGTGAGAAACATTTCTGTGGGTACCATTTTTGCCTGTACATCTGCTATGTAAGCTAAAAAAGGGAAAAACTCACAAAAAACCCCCTTGTAAAATAACATTAAAAACAGCTTTGTCAATAAATGACAGAATTCTCAGACCTGAGAATATTATGATTGTCTGCAAAAAAAATGCCAGTATGTGTATAGTGAATATATTTTACGGAAGTCTGATCCTTGGACATCAGATTGGCACTTTGCATACTAACAGTTCACCTGCAGTATAATGCTTCTCTTCAGTGACGTTTCCTCTTTCCAGTGATTTGGCCATGCTTAACACATGCTGTCTTCTGTGTGATTGAATAGAGAAATTAGAAACATTTTTGTTCACAATAGCTCTTGAGCCAAACAGTCAATTAAGAAAACATACTCATGGCACAAGACCCCACTTCCCTGTTAAACATGTTTGGCCTTAAGTTTGTATATAGACAGCTGTGATTAATATACTTGATCTATAATCTGTAAACTTTACAGAGTTTATAAAGGCCTTACTACTATGCTGAAGCAATAATTTAATATGGTATCCTTGTCAAGTATCCTGCCTTCTAAAATGAAAAAACCATCTCCATTTGAAGAAAACTCTTTGTTTTTCACTGCCAGCATAGTGAAATTATGCTTTTCTTTTAAGAGGACTAGGCATCTTTATAGAACGCAATAGGAATTAGCCAATTACGTCAAGATGGGCAGGAATCTGGCACTGAGGAAAGTTTGATATATCTGAATGGAATATGTCTCCCAGAATATCTGTGTAACTATGTAATTATATCTGTATAAATATACATATAACTATATATATATACACATATGTATGTATACATACATATATACACACACACACACATATATATACATATATACATGCTAAAATCAATTCTTTTTCTGTAGCTGTATAGCTCCCATAAATATCTAGAAAGCAGCTCTTCAGTAAACGAACTGGTGTTCTAGTGTACAGCACATTGAATGAGACCCAGCAATGGGCCCTTGTCACACAGAAATACAATGGCACCCAGAGCTGCAGTAGGAGAAGTGTCCCAGCAGGTCAAGGGTGGTGATTCTTCCTCTTTAGTCAAGGGTGGTGATCCTTCCTCTTCAGTCAGCACTTGTAAGGCCACATCAGGAGTGCTGTGTCCCGTTATGGGTTCCCCAGCACAAGAAAGATATAAACTTCCTGTGACTTGTACATCACAAGGCCGATAGATCATTTAAAGGATGGACGTATGAGGAGAGGCTGAGGGAGCTGGGACTCTTCAGCCTGGAGGAGAGAAGGCTCACGGATGATCTCATATAAATACCTGCTGGGAAAGAATGAAGAAATGGCAACCATACTTCTCTCAGTAGTGCCAACTGACAGGACAAGAGGCAATGGGCACAAATAAAAATGGATACAATTCCATCTAAGCACAGGAAAAACCTGCTTTTTTTTTTAACTTTGAAAGTAACCAACTCTAATAGGTTGTCCTGAGACACTGTGAAATCTCCATCTGTAAAGATACTCAGGATGCAACAGGTCATGGTCCTGAGCAACCTGGTCCATTTAAACCTGCTTGAACTTCCAAGGTCAATCATTCCGTAATCTTCTGATATTCTGATTTTTTGATTCTTTGACTGCAGCCACAAATTTAAATTATCTGAGTCAGAAGCATGGGAAAAGGGATGACATGTTTCATGTATCCTGAAAGAAAGCTTTGATAACTAACGGTTTTAGATGGTCTTGTTCTTCCTATGGCTAATAGCATATATTTGCAGATTATTTAGCAACGATTCCAAAACACCTGACTGTTAGGTCTTGGCTGGCTGACTGTGAGTTAAACTCCAACTGTCACAGCAGAATTAAAATTAGGATATATTGGGCCATAAACTTCAGGTGTCAGGGTAACTGAAAATAGTAAATTTATATATCAATGCAGCTGGAATCCAAAATTTGGCTAGCCAAAATAACTAGTCAATTTAATAGCAGCTGCACGAGACTTTTTAGAATAATCAGTTTGGATTTAGAATCCTAAATTGCACTTGTGAATTTTGTGGGATCACAGTTAGTACAGTATATTTATTTATTTTCCATTTTATGCACCAAATTTCCTATATTGTCAATAACTACAGTCCCTCTATTCTAAATAATTAAAAGCTATATGAATCTTGTGCAATGGAAGTGTAAGGGTTTCTAGGTGTATTTGACCTAACTCTAATTTCAAGTCACTTTATTTATCAAATTTGGTTTTGATTCCTTGCAAAGGAATTCCAGTCCCATTTTGAAGACTGATATTCATTGTAAAATTAGATTACTCCTAAAATAAAAAAAAATCAGACTAAATGATTGACTCAGAACAGGCTAGGACCCCCATTTTCATAACAGTCTCAATATTTTTTTTCAATGTAGTATCAGTACTTAGCAGGATACATAAGAAAATATTTTCCTTTTTTTTTTTTTTTTTTTTTGGGAAATATGTCACCCAAATAGAACACCCGTAGCAAATATATTGCACAATTTTCACTTTCCTTTCAAAATGTGGAGGTTAGAGCGTATAATCTATATAACTTAAGAATTTGAATTCAGACAAGATGTAAAAGGCTATTTTTACTGTTCTTATTTTCTATGGAAAAAAATCAAAATGCATGAAAACCTGCCTTGAATTTCAAGAATATATGTATTATGTAGACAGAACACCTTAAAAAATATTTCAGAATGTGTAAATCACATTTTCAGATGATGATGTGCGAGTTCTCTGTCCACAGAGAAAACTCTTCTTGCTCACTCCTTTATTGTCCTACAGTTTTTTCCTATCTGTTTCCTGTCAACATTGTCAGTCTCTTGTTTTGAAAAAGCACCTCTTTCTATTGAGATCTAGAGAGTCATACAGAGCTTACGTATGGGTAATTCAAGTTCTGTAATGAATCAATTTTGCTTTCTTGTAGTTTCACTTTGATTCTAAATTTATTTATGGTTTTAGTTTGAAATGTTTTGTTGGAATATCAGACATATTTTCCTTCTGAATTGCATTTTATGAGTATGTATATTCAAATTTCTTCCACATCGCAAGTGCCAAGGTTAGTATCTCTCTGGCAAACAGAATACATCAATTTCTCAACTGTATTAAAATCTAAAATATTTCCATGGCAAAATTTTATTACTGAAAATATATTACAAAACAAGAGCTTCAGAGCCATGTTATGCTCTCCAGTAATTGATTTCTGTTTAGTGGTTCCACTTGTCTTAATACTAAACTTCCTTTTATACCCGTAAATAGGAAACCTTTCAAGATGTCTTAGAAATAATTCCAAATAGTAGTGGTGCCTTTAATTAAAAAAAGTATGACTTGACATTTTAAAGTAAACTATGCAAAAATGCTAGGATAAGTAGTTTTCTCGTTACTTATATAAAAATATACATTGAGTACAAACCTTCATCCTATCTATAAATTCAAAATATAGCTGACCTGTGTTGAAGAGAGTTGAACATCTCCCCTTCCAGCCCACGAGTCTAGACTTTTTTCTCTAAAATCACTCTTTAAATGTCATTCATTTTACCAAAATATTTACTATTTACTTTCTATGGGGTTTTTTTGTTTGTTTGTTTGTTAGGTTTTTTTCGCTTCTGATATCACTAAATTGCCAAAGTGCAAACCCATGTTTCAGGACGACAGGAGGTAAATCACAAGAATTTTTAACAGTGAACTATTGTTTCTGTCTGGGCATGTACAGTGCTGTGTAACGAAGGTATAATTATTCTTCAGAGAAGGAATATTGTTTGGGGAAATACGTTCATATAAAGAATGCTGTCAAACAATGCCAAAGGCTTGGAAGTAAAAAATGTATAATAAATACTTCATTAATTAGCCAGGATACTGTAGGGATTGAAGGCAGTTCCTACTTTATCTTAATCTGAATTACAAATTACTTAAAATTTCTTTACTTTTTCATGGCTAGGGACATGTCTTTGAAAAACCTTAGCTTTCATAAAATAAAAAATGCATTGAAAAATATTCTTTATCAATCTTGCAGATCATTTTGTTTTTCCAGAAAGCGTGGAAGAAATTCAGCCCCTTTGAGAGCCACCGTTTTTAACTCTACTGGAATCAAGCTAACCTTGACTTTGGTTTACTTAAGGGTCTTTTAGGATTCTCAGAGATGCTGGTGGTTTCTTGATACAAAGTTCTGTGAAGCACAAAATTTTCAGTTTCAGACTGCAAAATCTTGAGTCCTATGAATTTTTCCTAGCATTTCTGCATTATGTCTTCCAGTTACATGTCTTGTGCTGAGGTGCATATATGTGGGATTTGGTTTGAAACAGGGCCTGAAAGTGAATTTAATCTGTTTAAAATGTTTATGGTAATGGCAATGCCTATGTCATGCATGGCTGATCTGCATGTGTGGAAGAAAATCTGTTTTTCTGGATTTACTGCACATACATGAAAGACTGCATTGCATGCTATATAAAGTGCCCAGTCCATGGGCCCATTGAGTTTACAGTACCATTTTGAATATTAAAACCCTCCTGTCTTCTTTTTCTCAATCCTTTGTTTCTCAAGGCTGATAAACCAACTTAATAAGCTCAGTTATCTAAAATTATCTCCTCTTATAAGCCCATAGGACTGAATGCCAGGGATGAACATTTCTGACCTTTTCCAAGAGAAAGGTTAATTTAATGTTCATAATTAAATGGACCATTTGTATCAATACTTTTTAGGATCTAGTTTCCTACCTTTTGATTCTTCTCCTTTTTTAAGACTAAGGCAAATATGTCATGGTGTTCCCTTCTATTTCATTTGCTGAAATTTACTCTAAAGTGATCATTGCTTTGTTTCCCACCAGCCATTATTTGTAGCGTTTTATGCTCATTTTCCTAGTTGTTTTGTTTTTCTTTTCAAGATCTTTTTGTTCAAGTAGGTTGTACTCTATCATTTGTGTTCTCTGACTGAACAAAAAGAAAATTTATTTCTACCAATATTACTTGCACGTAAGATGAATTTATTTTCTCTGATAACTGTTGTATGTAAAACTCAATTGCTATGAACATCTATGGAAAAGAGCCAAAAATCCATGAAGCTACGCAAGAAAATGCATTTTTAAAAGAGTTAACAAATATCCTTTTTTGTTTAACATTGTTCTGTCAGCCTAGCTTTCCAATAATCCAATATCATACTAGTCCTTCCCCTGATTCCAACTAACAGTGTTCAAAGTAATTTCTAATATTGATATCCAACCCAGTTCAGCCTGTTGAGCCAATAAAAATGATGTGCTAGAATGAATAAGAACTAATCAATTTCATTTTTAGTGATTGTGACTAAAATATTCAGCATAAAGACACAAAAAGATACAAGCTTACATCTGTTAGCAAATCCTTTGTTACTTGTTTTTGGAACCACTATTCTTACGAGTATTTCTTTTGAAAGTGCCAATTTGGAAAGAAATACTAGATTCTTTATAATTTAAATTTAATGGTCTCAATTAAATTTAATTAAACAGAAGTTTTTGAATTTGAGATTCTTTTTCCTATTTTTGTTACCTTGTCTCCTGAGTGTGATTAAAGCAGGTGGGTGGGATTATTTTTTTCTTTGGATTTTTCTAACATATGCACTGCTCAACTAAGTATGGCACTAGCATACTAGTATTAGAATGATCTCTTATTGCATTAGTGTGTAGGAAGAGCTGATGATAACATGTTTTACCATTTTTTACTCTTTGGAAAATTTATACTAATAGCAAAACTTAACTTCGGTGAAGGTTTGCACAATTTAGAGTCTAGAGACAGATGATTATAATAAAAATGAGGTTTTTAAAAGATTAATGTATCTATTGGGGACAAAAAACAATAAAAAACTTACTAAATTTCAAATGAGAGCTAAATTTGAGATAAGATTTACTATCTGAAGAATTTTTTTCCTGTCAGTGGTTAAGGGAAGGATTTAGATAATTAGTTAGTAGCTAACTTTTAATATGTCACTTATGCAAATTACGTCATCCTTTGTTCTGCAGTTTGTTTTCAACTGAATATGCCAAAATGCAGAGTCACTGGGACACAGTAAAATAACCTAAATGGATAACCTGCATATCAGCAGTTTTCCAGCAGTGACTTTTTAGAAAGGCCTTCAACATCAGACAAGGAAACAAATTGTATTTTGCATTGCGAAGTTAAGGGCTATTATTCACTGTAGTTATCCAAAAAGCTATATCTAAAGGTAGCCCAGTTTCATCTGTACTCTTGCAAGCACAGTATTGAACTCTACTTATTCTAATATTCTGGAAAAATATACCAAAACCTAGCAAACAATCACAAAAAATATTATAACTTTCTACAGACAGTGAAATTTCCATAATATTTTCCAATTATTATTTTAAGTTCCCAATATCCTTAGGTTGTAGAACATATCGCTTTGCTCGTCTTTATTATTACACTAGATCACTGAATTGGGGGAGGACTCTCAATACCTAGAGAACATTCTTAATGTTACATTATTTCATAATGACAGATTATTTCTGTGAAACATGCTGAAACTGCTGTCAAACTGACTTTATCTTTTAGGAAATTAAGCTGCATTATCTCACACAATGCAGACTTCTTATAAAAGCAGCAAGGCAAATCTAGTGGGTAGTTGTCAGGAGATAATCACTCCCCCTGGGAATTATAGATATTCTGCAAAATCTCGTATCTTTTACAGCCTTAGGGATATGATTATATTATGACAAAAATACCCCTGTTGCATTACTTACATTTTTCAGTGAAGGACTACCTGCAATCATCTAGTTGAAATACCTGAAGAGAGCATTTCTTTATGCTATTAAATTTCAAGTCTTAAATAATCACATCAGAGAATATTCCTCATTCAGCTAGAGAATTCTAAAACTTTTTTAAACTTTTTTTCTAAAAAGTATCAAAGTAAGAGGCTTCTGCAATAATATTTATATTAATACTAAAAAAAATTAAATGAGATCTATGTGTGACATTGATCATAAAAATAATATATACAGTACTGATAACAATGATAGAAAAAATACAACAGAAACAGTATTAGAATCAGAAAAGGTGTTATTTTTTCCCCTGTTATTAAAGCCTCAAGTATACATTAACTGATTCCAAGATCAGTGCTAGCCTTGCCTCTGGGTCATTTAGAAGACAATGACTTGAAAACTGACTTGTGGCATTGTGTTATCTTTTTAACCATAACTATATAAAGAATTTCCTTCCTCCTAGAGTGATTTTCTTTAAATTTAACATGAAAAAAATAACCATCTATGGATTTGGTTTAACATTTAATTAATATATTTATGAAAATTATAGGATAATTTAGGGATTTCTCACTCCAGCAGCTGAAGAGATCTTGGAAGAGTGAGGAAAGAGAGTTTTTACTCATTTTGGGGAAATGAAACACTGGGTTGTGGGGTTTTTTTTTTTCATTTTGATTATTTGCAACAGTATTTTAAACTTAAAGAGACTGTTTCTTTTGGGTATCTGTGAAACAACACAGGAAAGAAGGTCTTCAAAATGAGAGTTACCAGTGGAGCAATAGGCATCTTCTATTTCAAAGTCTATGGGACAGAGAAGCTAACCTCAAGCGCCTGAACCCACGTTCCCTTTTTCCAAGAGTTAGGATTGATCTCTAAACTACATGTTATTGTGGCCTTGTTTCACAGTGTCTATATGTCTAATTGCAATAATTGTGCACCAGTTAAAGCCTTCTAAACTAGCTTTTAACAAACTATCCTTTGTATCAGAGGTACATGGTAGTATAATTCTATAGCCAAGAGAATTTTTCTGCTTATTGAGACATCTAAGACAAACTAAGGGCACAGACATAATGTTAAGCCAAAAAAATTAAACTAAACCTTGCTAGTCAAGGGATCTCATTGCAGTACTGAATTCCAAATGGTACAGACAAACCTTTAATACCCATGAAAAGTTTACCCATATTTTTACATAATGGAGACAGTCCAACTAAAAGAAAATGGTTTTACCCTATAGTTTTGAGATTAGAACAAAAGTTGTTGAAAGTTGAACGTCCAGGTTAAATTTAGGTGAGACTAAACTAAAATTATAGACATTAAGACAAGTTTGTCTAAAAATAAATTATTATTGTGCAAACTAGATATCTAGGATCCCATTCATCCCTTTATATTTACTAGAAAACCACCTGAGCGCACTAATGGACTTTGATGTCTGGGGGTCTCCCCAGCCTGCCCATGTCTCAGGACACAATTTTAGTGCCCAGAGCCATCAGACCATGCTCCAGAGATGCTGCAGCAGGTCCAGTCTCCAGCTCCCTACAGCCCTGCCCATCCATGGGCCCTGCCAAGCCAGGTCCACTCACATTCCCACATCCCAACACAATCTCTCATCCCCAGAGCTCTCCCTGGCCTTCCCAACTTTGTGTCTGACCCTGCTGCCCTTCACCACGCCTGACCCTGATCCCCAGCCGTGGGACGATGTCTCGGCCTGCTCCTGCCTTGGTCCCACCCCGACGGATGTGCCCAATGCCCTGGGCTGAGCGATGTCTTGTCAAGTGCCCCAGCTCAGAGGAGGGACAACTACAGCAGGTTGCTCAGAATTGTATCCAGATGAGTTTTGAATATCTCTAGCTATGGAGGCTTCACAACCACTCTTGGTGACATTTATGTTTCTTCCATGATTTTCCAGTGTACACCAATTGTGTCACATCCTGTTAGTGATTGCAAGTGAGAAGGGTCTGGCTGGGTCTTTTTTAATCATCATTTTTTTTTTGCACATTGATAAGATCCCCTGGAGCTTTCTCTTCTCCAGTATGAGTAGTCACACTTCTTTCTCCCCTTAAATGAGATGCTTCTGCTATTTAATCTTAATGGCACTGAAGCCTGGGCTTAAGGAAAGTGTTTATGAGGTTGTAACAGGTTATATATATACATTCTGAAGTTTTATGTCCAAATTGACCCATGAAAATTACATGGATTACATCCATTTTTATGACCAAGTTTAGTTCATCATTAAGATCCAAAACTGCTTAAAAAACCAAGGCATCCTAATGGTGGAGCAGCTTTTTCCATTAAATTTTCATGAAGTATTCCAAACAGGGTCTAATCATCTTGAGGAATCTAGGAAATCTATTGCCACTAAGGCTTATATATTGATCAATATCTTACCACCTCGTTTTTTGTGCTTGCTGCCAATATATCTGATAAAGAGCTTGAATTTAGATTAACAGTGTTACCTGGTGAAAGGTAATCCAGAGTCTTAATATCTGGACATGGGGAGCAGCAAGGTGAAGCAGTATCAGAAGAAACAATGATAATTTAACAGTACAGTAATACAAATCAAACAATAGCATGAAAAACAAACAATAATTCTAATAATTAAATGAAAACTGTACCAGAGAGGTTATACAAAGTTAATCTCTTCAGAGGGTTTTTTTTTAATGTTAAATTGAAATTTGGCAAGAGATTAAATAAATGATGATGTTGTCTGCACTGAAGATATTTCAGTAATGACTGAGGAAGTGAATTGAATACCAAATGAGAGATAACTGCCTTTAGTTGTCTGAATGTAGCATCTAAAAGAATGTCAGCTGCCTAATAGTCAAAAGAAATACAGTCAAAACTTTAGAAACCTATTCAGCTAACCAAGTATAGATATCTAAATATTTATTTCAGCTTCTCTATTTATGCCTTCAGTGGAAATACTGAACATGTAATAACTGTCTTTAAAGACTCCTAAAGCCTAAATGAAGCCAGTGAAAAATCACAGTAACAGTGCTGAAGTGTGTACATGAGAGCTAATGTAATATAGGCATTTTGGGACATTCTACCTGAAATATCAAGAAAATAATTTGGGTTTGAAATTGAAAAAATTATGTCGAAAATGTGGTTGAAAGGACTGAAAACAGTTCATGGACACAAATAAAACCACCAGTTCTCTTATCTGTTGTACAGGCTATGACAGAGAAAATTTTCTTTGTAGTGCTACATATGGTGCCGTTGGTGCCATTTATATTTTTGACCAAAACAAAATTGATAAGACAGAAGTGTTCTAGCTTTTGCTAAAAGGTGTCTGTATGCATCAGGGCCTTCTCTGTTTCTTATTTTATCCATCAGTGAATAAACTGGGGGAGCACAGTAATTGGGAAGGGACACAACCAGACAGATGACATGAGCTAAGCAAAGACATAGTCCATGTGCATAATTTCATGTTCAACAAAATTAGGGAGAGGCAGTTTTAGGAGGATTTGCAAACTTTTGAAAAACTCTGGAACTGTCAGGGTATCAGTATTTGACTGCCTATTGCCTCTGCATCACTTTGTATCATTTTGTTTTCTTCTCTCTTCTTCCACTTATCCTTCACTTAATAAACTTGGGGTTTTTTTAATTTTATTCTTGACCTACTATTGTTCTTGCTTTATTATTTCTTTCCTCTTTCCCTGTTCTACTCAGGGTGATGGGGGAAGGAGAGTGAGAAGCTGGGTGGTGCCTACCTGCCCATTGGGATTACTCCATGACAACTGTCAACCTGGATGAGATTAATCTCCCTCAGAAAGCCTGAGTAATTATTTCTTTCTTGAAAATTATGGGATTGGCAAGAAATTCAGCTTTACAGTTTGCAATCAGGATTCTATCATCCTTGTTATCCAGAAGTGCTATTCCAGTCTGTGGTTTGACCACCTGTTGTAATTAACAGATGCACAGCTTACAAAACTTTAAGGAGGCACTGACTTCAGCATAATACATGTCACAGATTAATTCTTTGAATTACTTGATTCTGGACTAGATAAACTTTTCCAGTAGAGCACACATTTTTAGTGATGAATTCTCCACCACAACTTGCAAGTACAGCAGATCACTATCATCACCATTAAAATTATATTCCATATTTCTAATGTGACTTAATGTTTTGTCAGCACCCAGGCACAAGACATTGTACCTCAGCCTGTTAGTCTGAAATGACAGGATACTTGGTGCAGAATCTTCTACTCCAGATCAGTGTAGCTTGACCAGAGTCTCAGGTTTAAAAATGAGAGTGTGATCAGTTGTCATTGTAATTTCTTTACTTTTACATGCCATTCTCTGTTCTGAAATTTTTGAAGTACTTTAGACCAATTGCCATAATACTTATCAGACTATATGCTCAATCTGAAAATATGGCCTCACAGCAGGCCTCAATAATTGGTATTCAGTACTAGTTTTACAGTTCGTCACCCCAATATCAGTAAATGGTCTCATTTCTTATTTGCCCCTCTTTCATTGTTCTTTTCAATTTTGATTATGAAAAATCTTATGATATTTTGCATATAACAGATACTAGCAGAAGACAAGACTCAGGACTAGAATAAATCCCTGTTACACACATGCCGTCATTATCTACGGATAACCCCAATTTTGAAACCAGTGGTGAGTCAGTTTTCACTTCATTTAATATTTCAACTCTGATAGAATTCTAGTCTCTTTATTCCAAAACACTGAATCATATGCATGCCTTACAGTCTCTACTTCTACTACATCCTCACTATTATTTATATTAAATTCTCATAATATCCCATTTTAAAAGATAGTAGATAAATCTACTTTCCATACACCAATCTGAGCTGTCATTTTTTGAAGTCATCCTGATTTCAGCTATTAAATTCCTGTTAAATCATCTCTAAATTTCCCTGTAGGAAACTGATTTTGTTCTGATTGTGAACAGGGAGGAATCACAGTTGCTTACACTGAAATATTAACAGCAATCTCATTTTAGCTTTCTCATAAACAGAATTATAAACCTCTAAGAAACTTCAGGATGAAAGGGAATGTGCTTTAGTTGTCATTCTTATATTTTGAGGTACTTCAGTGAGAAAATTAAGGTTTGAAGATTTACTCTTAAGAAACTAAAATAGAAGATACTCATCTGAGTCCTTCATAAGAACCTTTGCAACACCAGCTCGTACAGCAGTCACATGAAAAACACATCATGATATCCACACTTACAGATTTAATGGGAGGCATGGGTTTCAAAGAGTTATAGTAGGCATAGCACCTTTGAATTTTATCAGTGTACAGAGATTTGCATGGTACACTTAAACTCTCACAGGATGTGGATCAGACTGTAATAGGTAGCTTTCTTTGCTCCATAGCCACCTTCCAGACATGTGTATGTACAATAAAATTTTCATAGCAGAAGCAATGTGACCAGAAACAAGCTCATGCTTTATTGTATTTGCACAATTCAGTATGTTATAATTTAAAAGAAGAGTATAACCCTTTTGCAGAGAATATCAAGACAATGGTAAAAGTGCTTATGTAGCTTTCTCTTCAGAATTAGTTTGGAAAACAAATGCATTAGCTGTTTCATGTGCTTTAAATTTATACTGTCTCTATATCTCTACTACTCTTATTTCAACATTCTCTGGGTATTGAGGAAAGCTGTTCTATCTCCAGACAAACCAATTTTGCAGTGTTATTAATTTATAAAAGTCTGTAGCTATTATAATTTAGTGCAGTTGCTATAGAAATCTCTACAGGAACACAAAAAGTTAAAAGAGGCAAAACTAATGTGCCTTATAGTCTAGTTGCCTAGAGTGCACCCCCTATAGGGAGAGCTCAATAATTAAGTCTTGTTTACTGTGAGTTCCATTAAACCTTTGTTGTTACTGATTATATCATTGTCTGATTGATTTTTCAGGTGTGGAAAACAAAAAAAAATTAATTGCCTTAATCTGCATGACATGTGCATTGTGAGGTGCAACACTGAATTTTGCTTGAACAGCTGGAGCTTTTCTACTTGCTTGTCATTTAATTTCCCATTGTAACAGCAAACTGCTTTTGAGGTAGGGGACATTGCTTCTTCCACAGATTTGGATTTGTATGTGATCAATGTAATAGAGAGAATGAAAGGATTTGTTCTTAAATTAATATAATACTTCCCTGTTATAAAGTAACAGCAGGAAAGAAAATGTTTTTCATCACTGGGAAATGTGTTTAAGGAAACTGGTGGGACAGATTTTACACAGTATTAAATTCCAACTGGTAGTAATAAATGAATCAAACAAGATAACAAAATGAATTTCACAATCTAGTTCATTGCTTCATTAGAGGGATTTCACTTACATGTTTCCTGAAAGAAAGGGCATAGATACTGTACCTCAGATTTATTGGGGGGGATTTGATTCTCTACTGTTATTTGCAATATGAACATAATTAGCATATAAATACTTGATTCAGACACTAGGGGTGAATGTATTATCAGTTTATTTCAGGACATGGCATACTACTTTTAGGAGACTTGGACAAGGCATGAAAATCAAAAGTACCTGAAATTCAGATTTAACAAAAAGACAATATTATTTTCTGAAATGTTATTATAGTTGGGTTATTCGAAAGTAACACAAGGCAATGTTTTATTTAACCAATTAAAGTCTGATATATTGTGTACTATGTATTCTGTAGGTAATACATTGAGTTTTCTACTCTTTAGTAAACATAATTGTGCCTTTCCACTACATATTAGTCAGGAAAAGCAGTATATGTGTGGCTGCGGAAGAATCAGTTTATAAGATTTTGCTCACCTTGACGTGTTTGATCACAAACAAATTCGTATCCTGTGTTTTTGTTGTTGCTGCAGCTGCACGTTAGGGTCAAGGATATGTTCTGTATTTTTACAGTAAGATCTTAAAAGTGACAAAATTAATTCCAGCATTTATAAAGACAAAATTGCAACTGGTCACTCAGTCATAGCAAACAAATCTACAAACAGTGGCAACTTAAAGGAGACTTATATGATATTACATCTGTTAGAATACTTCAAAAGCTAGAATTGTGAATTCAGACTTGAGTAGAGGTTATATTTTTGTTACACAAGACCTCAATGTGTCAAAACCAGTATTCTACACTAATATCCTTACTAAGAACTTTAATTCATAGGAAAGGAGGGTTTATTTTCTCTCAGGAATATGCTTTTTATATTTGAAACCTTATAACCACGTAATGTCACTCGTAATGATGGTTTGGGAAGACAAATAACATGACTCAAAAAGTCCCCCCTTCCGTCTTCTTCCCCCAGGTTTATTTGCTGAGAGTGTCACCATAAGGTATGGGATATCTATTTGGCCAGCTGGGGTCAGCTGTCCCAGCTGTGCCCTCTCCCAGCTTCTCGAGCCTCCTCACTGGTGGTGTGGAATGAGAAGCAAAACAGGTCGTGACCCTGTGTAAGCACCTCTCAGCAATAACAAAAACATCTCTATGTTATCAAGGGTGCTTTTCAGAAAAAATTAGAAACAGAACTACACACATGTGAAGAAAATTAACTCTGTCCCAACCAAACCCAATGCACTAAATAACTAGAAAATGAATTATTTTAACAGATAATTGCAATTTTGTATCTGTTGTTATATCTCTAAAGAACATCCCCTGCCCCCTTCAATAAAATAAAAAACAAGTGCAAGATACACCTTATTTTATAATGCATAACAATTAGGTTAAGTAAAATGCTATTTGGCAGTGGATATTAGACTTGACTTAAAGAAGATAGAAGTAAGATTTCTGACCTGGAGATTCCAAATATTAACTTCACTGATTATTTCAGGCTCTCTTATATTGGGGAATATTTTGTGTGTGTAGTTTATGATAAAACTAAAATACAGATCTAATTACACCAGTATTACTAATAGAGATTACAGTGAAATCAGACTGAAAGAGTAGATGAAAAAAGAAATAGATCTTAGAGTCCAGAAGAATGGAAGAAGTTTGCTTATGTCAAAACATGTTTGATGTAAAGAATAATGTTAGATAATATGAGCACAGAATACTGTATTGAATAATAATAACGATGATAATAATAATGTCTAAAAGCAAAGTGAACCAGACACAACTCAGCATGATTTAATTCTTAACTGTAAATTATTATACTAAAAAAATTCAAATTTCTCCTTAGAAAAAATATATGAAGATTCTTAAAATCTGCTTTCTTTTGCATTATTTTCTGCTCTGCAAATACTAAGGGGTTTTAGGTTGGTTTTTTTGCATAATGTAGGATCTATCCTTGAAAATTCTATTCCTTCAAAGAGAACTTTAGCTGTGTGACAAATGATCAGCATGCCTCCACTATTCTTATCAAGCCTTAAGCATTTTGTTATACTGCCACTGTTCTGATTTTTCAGTGTCCTCCAATATTTGTGCCAGGTTCGCCAAAAAGCATTTTGTGGAAAGCTATAGCTTCAAATATGCATCCCACAATATAGCTAAAACATTGACATTAAACTTTTATTATACTTTTCACATGAGTCAACTTAAAGCTCAACAGACTATAATATTAATTCTGCTTTTTTCTCTCTAAAAAATACATCTCACAAAATGCACCAGAGTAAATTACACATGAACTTTTTCCTGTTTGCTCAGACTGATTTTAAAAACATAAGAAAATATGAAAATGCTAATGAATGAAGCTGTTGGGCACTGATAAGTGACTCAGAGCAACTTCAAATGTTTCTATTAAAGTGAATCACTCTACTTCTCACAGTTGACATGTGTTATCTATTCAGCCACTGCAATATGGTGCCCTTTTTTGTTCTGTGGCATGTCGTACCAGCCTGTAGATTTTTTTCTGGTTGTAACAATAGAAACTGGGAGCTAAAAGTTGCCCTAGCAAACAACTGTGTTATCTTCTGGTAATGCAGAAATGTTATACATCCTCATTGTGACAATGTGTATTTGGTGTTTTAAAGCAATTCAAATTGCTATTTGCATTATATTATTTTATGATTACTAATTAGAGATTAGTGTCTAAAAATGACCAACACAAACCTCGAGGGACAAGAACAACAGAAAGAAATGGTAAATTAATGGTGTGAACTTAAACAGACTACAAAGTATGAAAATTTTAACACTTTTCAATGTATTCAAATAAAATGAAACAAACAAATAAATAAAATTTGCCCTACATTTCCGTTAAAAAAAATATATATATTATGCTGACTGTTGGATAACAGGTCTTCTGATGTATAATCCAAATCCACTGACAAATAAGAGAAATGAGCGTTAATACAGAAGTCTTATGCAGCATTACTGGAAAGCCAGCTTATTGAAGGTGTCTTTCAGAATAATACAACTCTTACATTCACAGGGGTTCCTCTGTCTGATTTCCTAGATGTTTGCTGTCATTTTCCTGACAGTTAGTGTCCACCACATGATTGTTGGGATGTTGAGTTTGGGGGTTATCCAATAAAGATAATACATAAACTGTTAATGAGGCACTGCTTCCATGCTTTACTAGTCTTGTGATTACAGAAATGTAAATTTAATATCTACTTATTTGAAGGTTTCCTGATTTATATGGAAATGTATTAATCAGCTTCCAAGCTCAACTACTTGCATTATACACTGAAGATTAGAATGATAATTTGACTATTTAAAGATAGCAAAACCACTACAGGAAACTGCAATGGATTTTTAGATAGAATAGGCCAAGTGATATAAATTCAGGAGTCAAAACCAATAAAGTTTGAACATGAATACTAAAGTGGAGGGGTCTGTTTGGACTTTGACTAGTGGTGTCTATTCTGTCCCTTGCACAGCAGAGTCTTCAAACAAAGAATCAGAATCCATCCCACTCTTCTAAACAAGTGACTTCCACATGGAAATAAGTTTTGTATTGTGGCTGCTGTAGCTAAAGTTATTTTCAACCTAAGTTACTTTTTCATAGGTAAAAAGACAGCAATCTATGTATTAGGATGTAGACTTGATTACTTTAGCAGTAAACTGAAGTTGAATGGTATTTGTCGTGCTTGTTTACATTTTTATGACATATAACTATTCCCACACTGTATATTCTTGGTTAATGCTAGGTTTTCTCTCAAGTGCTACACCTTAATTTCCAGGACATCAGTGTATGTATTAGTTAATTGCACTTAAACAGTATTGTATCTGGGCTTGGTTTTATGTTTCAACTCCTCTTTCTTGATTCTCTTTTATATCAGTAGCACAAACAAAAATTTATTATAATCCAAATAACCTGCATCTCTTTTTCTTAATTTTCTTTCAAGACACAATCTTTTTCTGACATTTGTTCAAGAGTTGACTCATCTTAACCTCCTTGTTGTCATAATCCTTAAAATAAATCCATCATATTTAAAAAGTAATGTCAGTCAGCAACCAGAAAAAGAGAAACACCAAAGTAATTTTTATAAAGAGCAAAAAACAGGACCTATGGATCTACCAAACTCAGCTTCACCTTGTGACTAGAAAGATGCTGACAGGGAATTCTATGGTTCTGTGATTAATTAAACACAAGTTTCTGTACAATTCTATGAAGTATTTAACCAGTGTAAAACAGGAACATCAGAAGTGAACATTAAGTCATTCACAACAATACTTGCAGTCCTTCTTATTGAAAGTATTGTACCTATACTAATGTGATAAAAACAGGCATTTTAAACAGTTTCTGAACATATTTTTTTCTTGATATATGCTTTATTTTCTTATCATATTGTTTCAATTCCATTGACTGTTAGGAATTTATTTTGCACCAAGGAAACTTTTTGGGTCATATTTAGTTAAGTAATAGAGAAAAAATATGAGGGGCAGGATGAGATGGGATATCACTGAAGAAATCAAGATCATGCTCAGATTTAGAGCTATGTCTTAATGTGAAAAATCAAAATAGATATTAGACTGATAATGGCATCCATGAGTACGAAAAGTTTTTAAAAGATGGACTACTTTAGAAACCCAAAAGGGCAGAGAAAAAGAGGAGAATACTCCCCTGATAAAGCATAATCAATCACAATTGCAGAAGAGACAGGAGAGAGAAGATCTGAAATTGTAAGGCAGAGGTTTGAAGGAAGATTAACTATCTAAATAATACATGAGTTTAAGGAAGAGTTGTATTAGTGAAGTAAAGATTGTTAGAAATTCTTATTAGCCATGATCAATCACGAGAGGAGAAAACAAATAAAAAATGTATTAAGATGGAGTTGCAGAAGAGGAAGTAATTTCAGGTAATAAATGAAAGTCCCATACAAGTGAATAAGATTACAACGTATTTTGTAATGACAAATAAGACTTATCTGTAAAACACATATATAGCTTACTGTTGGCTACTTTGCTTCTTAATAGATTTAGAATGACAAAGCTAAGACAAATGATAGATATGTTTGTACTGCAAATGATTACAGCATAAGCTTACTTCTGAAAAAAGGAAACTGTTAAAATTCTATAGTAATATATTGATTTTTAAAGAATTGATTTTTAAACAATAACCAGCAAATATTAAAATTCATACTAAAGCAAATATTTTCATGTAATATAAATAATGATATTTAAAGAAAAAGGTTTGGTAAAATAGAAGAGGTAGAATTTAAACAAAAGCTTCTCTGAAGACAACATGATGTTTTCCTAGGCACAGTTGCCCTTTTTCACAACAAAAATAGTGCTATTAGGATTTATGTTCAATATAAATCATTAAACCATTAATCATTAAATCATTAAAACATTAATATTGTTGTTATTAAAAGAAAATCGATACAAGCATGCACATCAGATAATCTTTTTCTCATCAAGTGGTCAGTCCTAGTATAAAATTACTTTTTATCAGTCATGTTCCTACTGGGCCAAGAAATTACAAACATTTCAGAGATTAGAAACATTCCTTTAATTTATAATTTAATATTACAGATAAAAAACTTATAAACCAAACATAGTCAATTTAAATGTCTATGTTCCTGTCCACTCTGGCTGTTCTTCCTTTCAGATACCCTACAAATTTCCTGGTGTGGATGCACAGAATTTTAAATGAAATCTCATCTTTCTTTCTATACTGGCACTAATATTTCTTTAGACATACCAAAATAGAATATTTGATGTAATCCTAAATTTCAGTTTCCCTCTAGTGGTTTCCCTTATATTTCCTTGGTGATTTATCATAATCTGTGATTGCCAGATACACCCAGAAGAGAAATCATTACTTCAATAATATTGTGTGATTCAACTAACATCAGCTGTTCATATTGGAGAGAGTAATTCAAGGTTTATAGCAAGATCTAGTCAAGACTGACAATTGGGTCCAAAGCATGATTTATCTCGTTCTGAGCATGGACATGACTTTGACGCTGAAATGTCTCTTTCCTGAGTATAAAATCTAAAGTATAGACTCCTGTAACTGTCTACATTGTAGATGTCGGAAATAAAATCAGTTGAATCTCACCATTTGGTGCAATATTTGTTGCTTAATTAGGTAACTTAGTACTTCTAAAAATTATAGAATTTGGTGGAATTTTGTCTTAGAGTTATATTGAGAAAAGGAGAAAAATAGTTCGTAGTATTTTTATTGTGTTATTTTTGCAGCACATCACACTTACTGTTACCCAGATGATTTGAATTTTCTTTCCAAAATCATGTGAACAGAGCAGATATAAAATTAATTAAAACAAATCAAACAAATGTGACATTTTATATTATTTTGATTCCATCCAATTAAGATCCAGGAAGTGTAAAAACCTAACTTTTCATGGTTCTTTCATGCCTTTTACAAATTAGCAGTGCATATTCTGTATGTTAGTTCTTAGGCAAGGTTAAATGTGAATTCTGTGAAAACAGATAACAAAATGTGCAGGACTGGCTGTTTTGAGCAAGACCTTGAATGCCAACAGTGTCTGTTTTTACTCTGCAGTTCCAATTCAGCTAGAAAATAAAAGCAACATATAACTTATAGCTCAAGAAAATGTTGATAATGTTGGTCCTGCTTTCATTATATTGAAAAAAAATAATTGTATTTTCCACCATAAAGAGTGATACACAGATTTCTGCATAAAGTAAGTTTAACAATGTGGATTTCTTAAATTATTTTGAGGTGCTGTATTCCCATTACTATATGTATTTACACATTTAGCAGATATGATCTGACTTTGGGTGTAATGTGATGAATATATTTTATACCCTTGGTATAAAAATAGCATTGCAGATTTATGGAACAAGATGATTTGTTTAAGAGATTGGATAATAATTCTGAATATTTTTTTTTTTTACTGTACATGGTTTTATTAAAGTTAATATGATTCTGCTTTTTCCATAAAGAAGGTAACAGTGGTCACAGAGAATAAGATCTTATCAGCAGATATGTTCTCCCATATGACATCTAATCTCTGTTCTATCCAAACTTGCAAATCAGAGTCTGAGAACAGGCGAAAGCTGATTGGCCTTACATCTTTCCTATATGTTTTGTATATTTCTGCTATTATTCTACCTTCTTCATGGGAAAGGGTCGAAAAATTTCCCATGGTATTTTCTGCAATGGTGTTTTCATCTTGGCATATAAATGATGTTTATTGAGAAATAAATCCAATTATATATAATTTCAAAGTAGATCCCTATTTATAATGCCTGATATGGTTCATCAGGAAAACACTGGCTACCTACAGTGAAATCACTGGAGTATGGCCATGTCTCATTGATGGTGATAAGTCATTAAAGCAGCTGAGTGGTACAGTGAATCTGGGGAATTGGGCTGATAAAATACTCAAATATGTATAAAAAGACCTTTTTTAAAAAAAAACCCAGTCAATTTACTGCATTAACTTCACTGTTCAGTTTTGCCACTGAAGCCTGTTTCTTAGATGCTCACAATACTAACAGCAGGTTTTGAGCCTTTGGAAAAGCATAGGAAACTGAAATCCATGATTTGGATCTGGACATTATAGTATTGGACATCAAAAGTAACTGGCACTTCATCACAATTGCCTTCCGACTGTAACATGCTTGTAGCAAATAGGAGAAGACACCTTACTGTTGGTTTTCTTTCACCCTGGTTACAGGTGATTTTGTTTTCGTTTTCTATTTTTTTTTTTTACTTTGAATTTGAGTTCCACCTTTAAAACACTGTTACAAAGAGTCATCCAGACAACTGTTGCTAGTAGTCCACAGTTGTGATAAACACTGAAAGCCTACTCCCTGGACAACTTGGCATTCAACTGTGAAATTTATCTCTAGAAAAAAGTAGTTGGTGTGTCCTCGATAGGGAAACAGTTCTATCTGCTTTGGATTTATTCTTTAGGTTTTTATTGGACTTCAACCAAAATCAAGCAGAAAGTTCAAGGTCAGATGGCTTAGTCCTTAAACTTTTTTCACACTCTTTCACTATCTAAATGGAGCTGGATTCTGGGAGATAAATCATTTTCACAGCTAACAGGGAGATAAGTTTATTCTCAGTCTGTTTTCCAGACCTAGAATGCCTCTAAAATAAAAAAGCTTATTGTTATATTCCCAAATGAGATTTGCTTATTTTGCAGCGGTGTCACACTTTTGGCACTTATTTTGTGCATGATACATGGTTACTGCTAGAACTCCCCTCTGCTATACTGATACCTACCATGATATTCCCCATAAGTATTTTTCCCCCTTGAGAAATAAAGCATTTTAATTTTGTATGGGCTGAATTTGATCTTCCTGAATGCAGATCCTGCACAAATTTGTCAGGACCATTTTAAAGTCTGAGCCTCTTTATCAAACTGACTCTTCTTTTGGCTGGATGTCATCAGCAAATTTTAGAAGTTACACTCTGTTTTCTATCATACAATTAATGAAAAACTGACTTTAATATACACCGTTTTTCAGTTCAAGATGCTTCATAAATGTACTCCAAACCATTGTTAACTACTACTGGAGAATCATTTTTCAGCCACCTTGAATGACTGCAAAAGACAACTGAGTTTGTTTTTGAGATCTTTTGTGGGACAGAGTCAATCATTCTGTGGTTTTGATATGTCACATCTACTCTTACAGTCCATAAGAAAAAGGATAAATCTCCATCCCCTGCCAAACATCATAGACAAATATATATTCAATTTCTTAGTCCTCTGTGACCCCCATCTATTCTCTCGAGTTCTTCGAGATACTGGAATGATTCTAAGTGACTTCCCCTAAGTCCTTTGGCATGCTCTGGTGAATTATTTCATTGGGCCCTGAGGAACAGAACACAGATGCCATACCAAGTCATCCTTTAATGTGATTTTTATATGTGCATTTTCTTTCTTCCCGCCCCCCCTCCCCCAGGAACTCTAGCTTGAATCCTTATCTCCTTGTGAAGCATAAATGTGTTATACACCTCATCATAGATTACCTTTTCATACTCACCTAATCTACAAATGCAATGCAACACCCTCATACCTTTCCCGATTTGAAGTAGGTCCGTTTTTTTCTGTATTAAGCAATTATATGCTCTTTTCTTGCTGCTTTTTCTGTCTCTTGCTGTTTAAAACTGGGTTTTTTTCTCCTGTTTTTCCTGTTTACATTATTGGTAGGAAGCTAGGGGAAAATAAAAGTAAATAAAAAATACATCTTCAACTTAATCTTGCTTTGTGGCCTGAGGTAGAAAGTAAAACAAATTTTTTGCTATGTCATTACAGATATGTCCCTTGAGGTAAAAAGTTGGCTTTGTTTGCCAAAGAGCAGTACACCATAAAGTAAATGATGGAAGAAATTTTACGCTTCTCTAAGCTTAAAGAAATCAAAGGAGTTTTGAATGATGTTCCACAATCAGTTTAATGTTCCTTAATTTTTTACTAATCAATTATTACTAGTTAATTATAAATTACAACACTTTCAAGATGAATATTACTACATATGTCACAGCTCAAGTAATCATTTGGTTGACTTCAATTTTTTTCTTGTCCTTTATTCTGTTAAATACACACCAAAGGCAGTCCCACTGAACATGTCTCCATATCTTTTATTTTAACCAGATAATTAGCTGGAACACTGGAACATGACAATACTAATTTTTAGACTTGGCTAAGCTAATGATGTTTGCTAAGTTTGAAATTAGTTTTTATATAAACCTCTGTTCTACATTATGAGAAATAAGAGTGTGTAGATTTAGTTGGAAATTTTGTAATATTTTTTTGATATTTTGGGGGTTCTATTTGTGGTAATTTGATGCCTGGTTTGAATATTCAGAACAAAATTTCCTTAGGGCATCCTCAAAGTTTCAGTAGAGCAATTTAAAGAGGGTCATCTGAAGCTCAAATACAAACAAGATTTTCACAACATGAGAGATGAAGTTTCCCTCTGAAGCACTTAGAATATGGATGTGGTTAATTCGCAATAACAATGTGCAATGCTTAATAAGGATGGAATGTCAGTAAGTATCTCTTACTTGGAGATTCTCAACTGAGATTGACTGAGTGAATCTGAGTGTGTAATTAAATTTATTCAGGCAAAGAAGCAAGGAATTTCTATATCCATATACAGTGGTTGAAAGTCAACAGGGAAGTGCAATTGGTTAAGGTCATTCTTTAGTGCACAAAACTACCAACAACTCCAGATCTAAAAACCAAGTTCTCTCTAAAATGTAGGAACTTTACGTTTCCTCATGTCCTGTCCAGTGACTTCTTGAACACTTACAGGGAAGATGACTACACCACGTCCTTGGGCAGTCTGTTCCAATGCTTAACATCCCTTTCAGTGAAGAACTTCAAGATGTCCAACCTGAACAGCCCCTGGTGCAGCTTGAAGTCATTTCCTTGTTGCAGTGTGCAGACTAGTTTTTATATTTTATTTATTTTATGCGCTTTAATCTTTATTTTATGTATTTTGTATGGTTTGGTCTGTTTCCCCCCGCCCTTTGGGTGG
>VZRO01000205.1:269379-282376 GCA_013397915.1 Daphoenositta chrysoptera | reverse complement strand
TTTCTTTTCTGTTCTCCTTTTCAAGTCGGGGGGTGCCTTGCTCCACAGAGACTAGTAGCGGAACCCCGGGATGGGGGCGAAACTTTCTGTGGAGCAAAGGGAGATTTATTTCCTTGTTGGGGCTTCCCTAATGGCGGGTGGGTTTAAATTTTCAAAGGGGAATTTGAAACGGTTTATTAGGTGGCTCTTTCTTCATTTTCCGACTGTGGAGCCGCCGCGCGTCTAGATTTCCTCTTGTCCTGTAACTTGTTAGCTGGCAGAAGAGGCCAACACCCACCTTGCTACAACCTCCTTCCAGGGAGTTGTAGAGTGATAGGGTCTCCCCTGAGGGGCCCAGGACTGAACACAAGATTTGAGGTGTGGCCTCACCAGTGCTGAGTACAGGGGGACAGTCACTGCCCTGGTGCTGCTGGCAGCACTATTGTTGGTACAGGCCACGATGTCATTGGCCTTCTTGGCCACCTGGGTACCTGCTGGATCATGTTCAGCCAGCTGCCTGCCCCATTATCCAGATCTTTAAGAATAATGTTACACAAGACTGGAGCCAGTATTGACCCTTTGGGTTCACCGCTAGTCCCTGGCCTCCAACTAGACTTTGTTCCAGTGATTGTCACTCTCTCAGCCCAGTCTTTCAGACAGTTTTTACACTGTCTATCTTCCCATCAAGGCAACTTCAGCATCTATTCATTTTCTTTCTATTCACATTTCATTTCATGAAATTCACATTTCATTAAAATTCCTAAAACTTTCTTTCAGGAGGGCCTGTTGATCTGTCAAGAGCCCAATGATAAATTTGTCTTAAACATATTTTAAAATATAAGTGTAGTACAGCTTTAGGATTCTAGCTGGTGCCCTGTGTCTATGAGCTTTGAATTTCCCTGACATGGTTTCTAAACTGTCCTGTGACTTTAGGTGCCTAGATATTCCTACTCATAAAAGTATGTAATTCTCTGCAACGAAACTTCAGCTTTTGTAGACTCTCAGAAATAAATTTTCTGGTGTTGTAAAATTTAAACATACTTCTTTCTTACAATAAATAAGGTATTTTACTGCTCCTAAAGATTTGGGAGTATTTTTTTTGTACTTTCTTTTGTCTGGTTTGGTTGGGTAGTTTGTTTTTTCCAAAATTCAACATGTATATACACATCAAAGAAACTTCTCAAATATGTACTTTGCTATAAGGACATTCACAAAAACTAAAACAACTGGAGCAGTATTTGAGTGTTACAAAAGAGACAACAGCCAGTAATCTAGCAGTTGCAGTTGGAATACAGGTACTGAAGAACAAATTTTCAGGAAAATGGAAATAAATTGAAAAGTGTAGGTCTGCATGCAAGTGAATGGATGAAACATAAAGAAAGGAGTGAAAATAGACATAGTAAAAAGATTTTTAGATTCAGGAGATTTATGAAGTTAGTTTTAGAACCACAATTTTGGACAAAGAACCAGGATAGAAAAAGAATAATTTTCAGATTTAGATATTGACATGTTGAAATTTTCTTTTTTTTTTTTTTCATTACTGGAAGCAGACATGGTACTAAAACCACAATGTAAAAATATATAGATTAATTAAGAGGTAGTATTAATAATTTTGTTAATCATCTGTTTATCCTAGCATTAAGGGAATATTCCAAATAAAGCATTTAACTTGTTTTTTAGTAGACAAAGAGCTTCTTGTAAAATTGTTCTTAGAAAACAAAATGTTATAGAGATCTGTAACTTGATTCATGTGAAAGGGCAGCCACAGCAAATGTAGGGGTGCAGCTGCAGTTCTTCAGAAGGGCAAATCTTAATAAATTAGATATTTTAGAAAACAGCATCTGAATAGTAAAGACTGGCCTTCATTGTGGGGGGCTGTTAGGGTCTTTTTTTGGGAGGGGTGACTTGCTTTTTCCCCTGGCTAACTAAAATTCAGTGCATTTATTCTATTTGAACTTAACCATGTGATATATGCCTGCCCTACAAATTATATGCAATAAGAAACTATTTGTTAAAAGAGCAGTGATAAATATTACTGTAAGACAAAAGAATACAGGGATAGGGAAATCCTAACAATGAAATTCATCAAGGATAGGTTTTAAATAAGTTTCAAATAAGTGTTATTATTTCTGTTAGTTAACCTGGAAAAAAGAAAGCAGGGGTATATTAACAAATCTTTTTGATGTCACAAGATTAAAACAATTTAAAATACAAAGAAGAATAAGAGTATTATGAAGAAATAATTGCTTGATTTTATAGCAACTTACCTTATAAAAATGGGAGCTAGGAAAGAGCTAAACCAATCAAGATCATTTGGCGATGGATTAATCAAGACTTTTTTCTGTTTATTGAGAAGAACAAGGAGCTATTTGAAGATACTGAAAGACAATATTATGCATTATCAATATGTTTGTTTGTTTGCATGTGGGCATGAGGCAATTTTACGGGTACCTCAGTCACATCCAAGTTACAGACTCTAAGAATTCCTAATACGAGCCACTTGCAATCAGCAGCGTTTTTTTTCTCTCAGCCCAGACTGGAGCTTAGAATAATGTGCTTCCCCTCACACAAAGGAATATTGTCTCAGGAAGTATATAGAAATGTGGGGTTTTTTTGTTATTGTTTAGAGCTAACTTGTATTTAGTAGGGCACAATGACACACAGTGGGGTTGTTTACACCCACCTTCAAAAGATTGTGGGGTTTTTTTGTCTTTTACGGAAGAGCTAAAAATCATCAATATAATTTGGTCATAAAAAGATATACATAGTTCATGGTGCATCAGTCAACATTTTCAATAGATATGAAAAAACACAAGTGTCGTTACAGAAGACTTTAAAATACTGCATAAAATTTTGATCAACCACATTAAAAAAACAGAAAGTCAAACTGGAGCAAGGCTTAGCTAATTGTCATAGAAATAGAGAAGTTATACTGAAGCTGATCAGTAGATTTCAAGGCTTCTCACTTCTCACTATAGTTTATACTATAAGCCATAGGACTGTAAGATTTCAGGTACTATTTTAATTCCAGGTAATATTGATTTTGTACCTCTTCTTTAGAACTGGCCCTCATAGGGAGATACAAAGACTTTTCATATCAAAAATGCTCGAGATTCATATATTATGAACATGCTAGTTTTTTAGAGGCCAAGTTAGCATATTCAAATAAATAGAAATCAATATTAAAATACAGCAGTCGTTTTCCATGCAGAAATGTTGAAGACTGCTATAAAAAAAATTTTAAAAAATATTTTTTTCTTTTTACGAGAGATGTTTTCCATTTGCAGTTAACATGGTTTTCTTTCGTTACAGAAGTTTCATCAAATAAAACTTTTGAGCTTTGAAATGAATAGCAATTTCTCCACCATAAGCATTTAAAACAAGCAAAAATGCAGCCTGTCCCTTTTCAGATCAAGAAAGTCAGGGAACTGGCTTTTTAATGGAAGATAAAGCTGAAGCAGAGCATCAATGGATTCAAAAAGTGGAAAATTCAGCATCTCTTTTGAGGGGAAGAGGTGCAGTAGCAAATGATGCTAAGCATGGTGTTTGTGCTTGCCTGTAGATACAGACAGCGGGAGAGCTCTCTCTGCTGAAGTAATGAATAATTAAAACACGCTTAGAACCCAGCATATAGAGTGGCAGGATGCTATCAGACTAGCTGTTGGTGGTGACAAAAATGGCATCCTGTTGGCTGTTAATGTGGAGGTATGAGTAATGTTGGCTCTTAGTAAAAAAGAGCTGTCACCACCTAAGTTGAGGACTTTATTTTCTGATGGTTGTTAGAGCAGGCAAAGTTATGCAGTAGAGTGATATTATATTAGTTAGTAAATTGTTTTCTTCTCATCATCACAGACATTCAGAATAAACAATGCTAGCTTGAGACAGAGATATAAAAGATGATCTATTGTTGGGGCTTTTTCAGCCTCATTTTTATTTTTAATCATTTGAGATTTTTCCGAGTGAGAATTAAAAATTAAGATGAGAGCAGATCATTTTTTCTCCCTGTAATTTCATGCTGATGCAGGATTGGATAAACATATTTATATAGTTTTCACTTAGTACACAGGGACTTGTAACTATTAGGCAGAATCAATAGGCAAACATCAACTAAGAGCAGCTAGTTGCCTTACTCCTCTGATGAACCAGCAACATAATGCCTTCTGAGCTCTGGAATATACAACTTATTTCTACTTAACATTACACTAAATACATATAAGGGAGACACTGAGATATCATTTAACTTTGTCAGTTAACAAACTAGAGAAATACGAAATTATATTGAACAGAATATTGGATCATAATAGGACATGTAAGTACATTCAAGAACCTTTAAAACTGAGCATGGTTTGTATAGACATTCTGAAGAACATCTGTATTTCAGTTCTCTGGTTCCAAAAGCTGAGATTTGACAATCATGTAATGTGTACTCATTCCACTACTCTTGCAATGCTGGAAGAATGGTAGTTCCCCGGACTTCATACAGGTTTCAAGGATTTTCACAACATAGAGGTGTGATTTTTACACCATTTAAAAATGCATAAATATATTTTAAAAATGGGAAATAACAACTTCCAAGTGGAAACATAAACCTGCGCCTTTTAGGAATTAGAAGCCAATGAGAGTCTCATCAGCACAAAAAATAAGACCAATAAAGAAATGTGAACTTCGGAAATTGTTCAGAGAATTCAGTTGACTCCAACTCATTGAAACTGCTTCATTAATGTCCCTATGGTATTATGCTATTTTAAAAATTCTATTATAATATAAAATAAGAGAATATGCCTTTCTAATACAACTGTAAATGCTGGTTCGGAGCCTTGCAAGGAAAATTGAAACAAATGTAAGTATTTCCACAATGCAGAATGTGGGGTGTTATTTCAGTCCTTGCTTTAGCCATCAACATTTTATAATTTCTGTTTCATTTAGGTTTTGCTTTTTCTTATTAAAGAGTGTTTGAAACCTAAAGGAAGAGCGAAATTTATGTCACTTAATTTTGGCATTTATAAGTCTAAGCTGATTAACTACAGCTTGATTCAGTTGTACCCACATAGGCACCTCATGTCACTGAGGTACCTTGAAGAATCTCACTCATTCCCCATCTGTCAATCCAGAAGTACATGTGTTGTTTTGTTACTCTAATCCTATGAAGATATCACAGTTAAGCCAAATTTTTGCTCCTCTAGGTCTCTGTTTATGCAGCCCATACTTCCTCAGTTTCCACATGGGAGTGATGTAGGAAAAAGACTTCTTGAAGTCGAGATAGGCCACCTGCTGTCTCTTTCTCCTGGTACCCCACCATTTAGCAGTAGAAGGCACTCAGTTTGGTCAAGAGAATTCGACTTTATAAACTATATTACCTTCCTGTCCATCATGCATTTGTGAATGCACTCTGAGACAACATGCTTCATAATCTTACTGAGGACTGAAGAGAAATTAAATGGCTTTTAGGTTCTTGACTTCTCCTTTAAAATAGATACAGCATGATTTTCTGAGTTGTTGGTAATAACTCCTGAAAAGTATGATTTTTCATAAATGAATGACAGCAGTAGTCCAATTCCATCAGCCAGTTCTTTCAACACCCTCAGGTGAATTGAATGATCAAACACTTGAAAAAATTAAAATGCTTAGTGATGATTTACAGACCTTTTATCACCTCTGTTGTCTGTTCATTTCCTGCAAGCTTCTTTTTTACATTTTAGTTCATGAAAAAGTTTCTTGCTTCGTAAAATAGGCTATCTTCTAAAATTGCCAGACTTCTTGAGTCCATCCTCTTTGCCAAAAGAACAAAACCAGCCTTCTGACCACAGAATCTTCTGATTTTAATCTAGAGATACAAAAAAATATGTCTCTGGCTTCATGCTGCAGCCCTATGCAGGCAGGGAGCTGTGTTACACAGAATGTGACACTCTCTCCTCTATCTTTATTCTTTAACAGTCTACAGTCATTCCTGTGTAGTACCTCTTGTGATATTGTGCCAAGTTTCTGTGACTCCCATTGTTGCATAAACTCATCTCAGTACAAGAATTTCCACTTCTTTTTTATTTTGTAAATACTTTGTGTTACTGTACAGATGCTTCTGCTGAATGTCCTCTCTTCTGAGGAAGAATGAGTCCTCCTTATTCCATGACAACCTTGTCTTATATAATTTTGGATCTCTGTGCCCATCATCCAGTCAACTCATGTTAAATCTTTTCTTACTAGGTAAATGAGTTTGGGTTTACTTGTCTTTTTAGGTGTATTTTAATCTATTGCCAGTATCCTCCTTCATCAAAATATGCCGAATAGGCCAAATAGATATTCAGCCAGGTGTTCTACTACTGCATATGAATGTTCCTACCATAGTCTTTCCGTTGAATAGAGAAGAAGAAATTACTGTGGGGAAAAACAAACAAATTAAAACAAACAATAAAATTTAAAAAAAAAAAAAAAAAAAGGAAAAAACAACAATACGAAAATAAAACAAAGCAAACAAAACAAACCACAACACATAAAACACAACCAAAAAAACCCCAAAAACAAACAAAAAAAAGAAACAAAACCAAACCAAACTATTCAGTCATGCAGAATTGAGTGTTCCTCCTTCTCAATTTCACAAATCATGAATGTTTTCTCATCACTTATAAGACAAGAGCAGAAAATTCTCCCAAAGCCCTCCTGAGAGCTTTTCTTACCTTCTTGCTTCTGTCTTGTCTTAGCAAGTCTTCTTCCTTCCTTCCTTCCTTCCTTGCTTCCTTCCTTCCTCCTTCCTTCCTTACTTCCTTCCTTCCTTCTGTTATTGGACTCAGGCTGTTACCTCTTATAACTCTTTCAGGAGGTGTTGTTTATCTTCTATTCTCATCCTGGGTGCAACAAAGCATGTTTACATTTTCTTGCATCCCTTCTACGCAGCACCACCGCACCTGTACCAGAGCACACATTCTGGACATTCCCAGTGCTGTTCCTGGCCCGACCCCAGGGAGGAACAGCAGGCACACTCTGTATCTGAAGATACTATATACGACACTCACACAGGATTTTATCTTCTTTTTTTCTACTCTATTTCTGAGGTATTAAAATTATGTGCGTTGGGACAAGAAAAAATAAAATACCTGTTTTGACCCGACAACATCTTGCAAGCTATATCAAAATGACATTAAATTATATTGAAAACTCGTACCAGCCACCTTAAAATCTCTCTTACTACATAAAAGTGAAATGAGCTTCTTTTAGTTTGTTCTTTAAATAATAAAAAATGTAATTCAGTTGTATACAGGATATTTATTTTTATTTCCTATAGTGAAATTTGTATTATTCCACTGCCTGCAAAAAATGTGAATTAAAAATATGCAGAAATCAGAGCAGAAACTATAGTTTTATACTTTTACATATACTTTGAATATTATATATTGAAACTGTGAATGCCAAATCTTTTTACAATTTTGAGAAGCAGAGAATGTCACTTTTTTTATAAATAGAAAGTACTTTTTGTAATGTGTTTGGAAAAAAAAGAAAGGTCATTGAAGCATGTAAAATTGCCATCATTTCCCAAGAGTCCTTTATTAAAAGAAAGGAAGAATCTTTGAATCTCCGATAAGACTCTTTTGTATGTGAAAGATCCATGTAATACATACCAAAAAATCCCACTGTGACTTTATATGCTTCTCATATATGCACACTGTCTGCCTCACAATTGTAAACCTACAGGCTCTATATCATTAGTAGCAAGAAAAACAAGACATTTGGAAATAAGTTGGAACTCATTTGGAATGATGTAGTATACTTGTTTGGGAAAAAGTGAAAGAATAGGCTAGACAGTATTAAGGAAGGATGCTGGCAGAATGAGGGGAAGAACTGGAAAAATAAAATGATTATCAGCTTGTATGAAAAAACAAAAGTCTTTTTACCCCCTTCTCCTCTAATTAAGTATGACTCATGAATCAATATGTGTACCATAATCACAGAAATAGTTTAATTTCATCATTCAATTCATTCTCAACATAGTTCAAAAACATTTTATAAAGGAAAAATTACTGATTGGGGATGGAAGAAATAATTTACTGGGTTTGAGGGAATAGATGTAAAAATTCAGATTTTTATAAACTTTGTGCTGAGAGGAAAACATCTCAACTACCAGTGCAAAGAGTATATTCTCCTATTTTCTCACAAAGTCCTTGTCTATGTTCTTTACATTTACCTCTTTTTTTTTTTTTTTTTTTAAACCAAATATTTATTCTTGATTTTGTGCATTTGTAATGCACAAATTTCTCAAGGGTTAAAGGTTTCAGTCAAAATATTCTAATAGAAATTTGATCATTGGCCAAGGGCTAAGGCATGTTCTGATGTACCCTGTGTCTTTGTTGCTAAAGAATTTAAATAGCTACACCATCACGCACCTTTACTTTTCTCAATAATTAACAACATAATAATGCATCTCAACATTTTACATACTTTTGCTTTATTTATTTATCTTACTGTATTTTATTGTATTTTACCTTTTTTTTTTATGCTGGTGATATTTTTATCCTCTTTGTTGAAAAGTAGAATGATTTGAATTTCAGTTCCTACTTACTTATTCATGTTTTCACTGGATTCCCATTAAAACTTGACACGAAGAAATAAAGTCAATCATTAATATTGAAGATACATTTACAAAATTCTCAAAATGACATAGAGAAATATATTCTAACTAGCTAAATATGATAGCAATGGGAGAAACAGTTTTACTGTTTGATATATCTCCATTATAAGTATGATTTTGAATATATGAAGTTAAGGCATGGGTCAGCTTAATTCTAATTTACAACTTGTAGTGATTTGCTTTTAATGTTGAGAAGGATAGACCCGATTCTTAACTTGGTGTGAAATAAAATCTTCATCTGAATGTCCTATGTATCGTATGTGAATCCTAGGACCTAAGAGTGCTTCCAAATTCCTCTTGGTATAAGCATGTACTCAAAAAAAAGTAAATTTAAAGTTCCTGCTAAGTAGGAATCTTTACTTTTAGTGTTTTGCACAAAATTACAATTGTTCTAACACAGCCTAAACACGAATTTGTTTCCAAGCCTTACGCTAAGGATTTATCTACTCAAGTTTAATTTAAATATATTAATTAGTATTTTAATCGTTAGCATTTTATTCATTTGCATGGGATCATGGACAAAACATCTATCTGATTTATAAGTTATAGTGCATTACAGAAACTGATCATTCAGATACTGAAGTACTGAAATTAATTCATGAGGTTAATTCAGTATTACTGAAATTAATATTGTAACTGTGGTGAGATTCTAAGAAAAGAACTTGAAGGATCATCTCCATTGTACCAGACTTCTCCAATTTTTATGTGTATTTATATGTGTGTGTGTGTGTATGGGTGTGCGTAATTATACATATAGATGTTCATGTACATTATTTAGTTGTTCTGTTTTCATCAAATTATCTTATTTCATACTGATGTTATTTTTTCAAGCAAATATAGCTGCAAACACACTGTCTAGTCAAAAACAAGGTAAGAATGAATCGAGAATCGAGAATAAATATTTATTCTGTTATCTTTCCTTCAGTTGAATAATGGGGCCTGATCAGCACAATCAGAAAACATTTATTTATAAGCATTTAGTCTAGGAGTGCAACTGATTAACTAAGGCAGGCTTTGCTAACCATTCACAGATTTACGTAACAATTAGGAACAATAAGAACCTGTATTTTTAAGGATATATGAAAATAATCACTGACTAGTTATATAAAAAATTTTTGCACTGTAAATATGTTAAACTCCTTATTCTGATTAGCTATAATAGCACATTCTCTTCCAAGTTTTTTCTAATGAAAATTTCCAAGCTGTTTATTAGTAAAAAGATACCAGCTTTGTTCTTCAGTCCCCCAAGCTCAAAAAGAAAACTTGGGAAGATCTAAAGAGAATTAGAAAAACATGGCACAGAGAAAACAACATTGTGAAGTCATGTAAAAAAATACCCAACCCATGGAAAATCCTTTATTCTCATTCCTTTTCTTAATCCAAATCGGTTTCCTCTGTTAGACCATTTAGACACAAATATTTTCCTCACTTTGCTACACTTCCAATGAGAAAGGATGCATTGAGTAATTCTGATAAGAGCACCTTTGCTCAATTTCTTACATAAAAGGGGTTGAAGTAAGAGAGAGAACAAAGAACACAAGTAGACACACACAAAGGATGCAGAGGAGAAAAGAGGAAGGTAAAAGTTTACCAAAGGCACAGTCTTTTAACTTTAATCATGCCAGGAGGGTCAGCCTCTGTGTGTGATAAGTGGGGGGGAAAAATTTTGATGCAATTCTGAAAGATAGAGTAATATATGTTAAAGTCAGAAGGATTCCACATAGAAAGACCACAAATTCTGTGGGCTGAGAGTATTCCTCAGGAAGAAAGCAACACAGAGGTATAAGGAAAGATAGTGTGGTGTATTGACCTCAGCTGGCCACCAGATACTCACCAAGCTGCTATATCACTCCCCTTCCTCAGCATGACAGGGAAGAAAAGAATAAAAACTGGTAGGACAAGATAAAGGCAATTTCATCATTAAAAGCAAAGGCCCTGTGGAAATAAAGTAAAACAGAACAAAAATATTTATTCTTTACTTCCCATCAGCAGTTGATGTCCAGAGACTTCCAGAGAAATAGGGCGTCAGTACACATCACAGTTACTTCAGAAGACAAACACCCTAATGGATGAATGCTCCCCTCCCCTCACTCCTCCCTTCCTTTATCTTTTATCGCTGATCATGGTGTCAAATGATAGTGGTCAATTTGGTAGTGTCAGATTTACTGTGGGACTTCATTATCTTAAGGGTCTTTTCCAATGGCTAATTGTACTAAATGATTCTATGATCTGGAACATCCCTTTGGTCTGTTGAGGTCAGCTGTCCCAGATATGTCATCTTACAACCTCTTGCCCGCTTCCAGCCTTCTCCCCTTGGCACTGGGTGCCAGAGAGGTTGGTTAGAGAAACAGCTACGATTTTGTGCAGGTATTGCTGAGCCATATCCTGAACACTGGCGTATTATCAATACCATTCTAGATATAAATATTCTGGCTCAATAGCTCCCTTTGGATGTGGACAGCTTCTAAAAGGGGGTAATTATGAGAATGGATTTCATTTTGAAAATGACATGATTTATAATTTGTGATTCCTACCTCATATTACCATCTAATATGCTTTTCAGTATTTCACTTTCATAATAAAAACATCTTTATCTTTTACAGACAACTTCTTGTTAGATAAGTGTTTTGGTAGTTCATATCCTCAAAATAAGTCAGTGTCAGGCACAACATGTTTTGTTCTTTGAGGAGACATGTCTGTTCTGTGTATAACTCTTGATCACATGGTTGTATCCTTGCAACCTGTCATACATTTAGATTTACAACTTATAGCTAAAGACTTCTCTTAGAAGTTTTCTACAAAGTAAACAGAAATTCTTTTGGGCAGCTAGAAAATCTCATATGAATTCTTTGAACTTTATCTTACAATAGAAAGAATACCAGAAATAAAAGCCAGATAGGGGGAAGTTTCTATTAAATACGTGTACATGCATGTAGATAAATCCATAATTGCTTTAATGTAAAAGAAATCAACAACTACGGGAGAAATAACTTGAACATGAATTTAACAGAATGAATTAATTCCAGAAGGAAATATAAACAAGTGTAACTTATAGAACTCAAGTTTATAACAACTTACATTATAAGAATGAATTGTCCTGTTTATCACAAATGAAAGCTTTTCCCATGGATTATGAACTCCCTACCTTGTATGTTTAACCTGTTGTGGTATTATTATAATCCAGAAAATAAAGACCTTCTGGGTCACATCATTAGCATGTTTTGTATATTATTTCAACTGTCAAATTAAAAAGTTAAAGTCAGAAGGATTCCACATAGAAAGACCACAAATTCTGTGGGCTGAGAGTAAGTGTCAAATTAAAAAGTATAATTTAAATAAAAATCACCAAAATATTTCTGTAAATGTGTTCTGAAAAAAAAATATATATATATTTCCCTTGAAAAATCTAAAGCCGAAACATTTTTATAGGCACCTCTACCTTTGCCTCATGCTCTTCTTAAAAGTGCTGCTTTCAAAAATCTTGAGATAATCAAACCCCAGCATATTTTTAAGCTTGTTTTTATAAATGTACTTTTTATATTAACTATGCTGGGGAAGGAGGAGTCAAAACACTAAAATCCTAAAGAGGTCAGACACATAAAAAGACAATTTGATTTAAAAACATAAATCTCTGTTCCAATATGAAAATGAAAACTTACATACTCTTCCTCGTTCTCTAAGTGATCTTAGCACTTGCTAGCCTTGCTATTTAAAACAAATTATAAATCTAAATTGCGTGCATGATGAAATGAATCCATCTGGAAATACCTTAGATGACAGGAAGAAACTTGACAGTGTCTCATTTATGAGTTTTTCACCAAGAAATAAAGGAAGAATGGGTGTGGAAAACCAGGCAGTTTCTGGATAGTATCATGTAGATAAAATGTTTCTCTGTATTAAATGGATTCACCATGATTCTTGAGAGTATTTCAAGAAAAAATTTTGAACTGTAGTTCAGTTTTTGAGCAGTAAATAGACCTGATTTCTGTAACATTATCTCTGATTATTAACTTTATTAATTAGTAACTTTACTACACTTAAATTTCCATTGATAAATCTTGTTATGAATGATTAATATATGAATATGAGCATTACAGGCATAATTTTCTTCCAACTACTGAACTAAAACTGGACAGTGATTTCTCTGACATTTGATGTGGTGCTGTTGCTAAGGCATAAATGACATTGAGCAATACTGATGAGTTGTCATTTTAGTGTTTACCTTTGGCTCAGAGCACTTAGATATTTATTTTCTTTGCAAGGCCAATTGCTTCCCCTTTTACAAATATGCAGAAACAGATCAGATTTTAAATGGGCACCAAAAGAACAATAGTAATTGAAGACTTCTTTTACTTAAATTAGTTACTGTTCTGTAATCAAAAAAAAACAAAAAAAAAAAAA
>VZRO01000205.1:237175-267407 GCA_013397915.1 Daphoenositta chrysoptera | reverse complement strand
AAACAAACAAACAAACAAAAAAACAACAAAAACAATGCTTAGAGAAATTAAGTTTTGACTGCACAGGTATCATTTTTTTTGAGAATAAAAGGTTTTTTTAAAGTGTTAGTCTTCTTTATGGTTTAAAAAAAATGTTTATATGATGTCTATTAAAACATATAACTCTGCTAGCACTGAGTTGTATAATTCCCATTAGTACTAATAATAGTTATGCATATAACTAATGTAATCTCCTCTGATCTTAAGGGAAAAACATCTCTAATTTTTTGAACCTGTGTATTACCTAACCACTAGGCTATAGCAAGTCTTAAGGAGACATAAAAGTCCTTTGAGTAAACTCTTATTTATGCATTTCATGGTGGTGAATTTTAACTAATCAAGTAAAAGCCCTCTTCTTAGTTTATAATTTTTATTTCCATTTCTCTTCTGAACCATTACAATCATTACTAATCTGGTTCAGGTACATGATTATATAGTTGTCAAGATAAAATTCTGAAAGCAATTTTTTCTGAAGTAAGAATACAGACTGTTGGCAGCATTATTATATATCAGTTTAATTCACCAAGCAAAAATATGCTATGAACAAGACTAGTATCTTTTAATCATTTACAGCTAGCAGAAACCCTCATTTAACACAAAGTGTACAGTGAAGCAGTCATAGTATTTCTTCAAAGTTTTTCTCCTGGTGTCTGCATCTCAGAAAAGTAAAAAGAAGCAGAGAAATATTTTGTGCTAGGAAAATTACATTGCTGGATATGTCTTTTGTTTTCATTTTTTCGTTATAATAATCAATTTATAGGCCAGAGACATCTTATTTCAAGCAACATCTATATATAACTCCCAGAAAGCTTAAAGAAATGAATATCTAACATCAAGATTCAGTTTCTCTTCCTTCCTAATTTCCCCATATTGAGTGAGGGCAGCAAGATTTTGGTAGTATGGGGACTGCAGAGGTGGCTTCTGTGACAGGCTGCCAGCAAGCTTCCCCTGTGCCCAACAGAGCCGGTGCCAGATGCCTCTACGAGGGACCTGCTGCTGGCCAGGGCTGAAACCATCAGCAAGAGTGGTAGTGCCTCTGAGCTAATATAGGTAAGAAGGGGAAAATAACCTGCTTTGTGACAGCAGCCTGAGAGAGGAACCAGAGTATGGGAGAGAAACAGCTCTGCAGACATCAAGGTCGGTGACGAAGGAAGGGGGAGAAGGTGCTCTAGGCACCAGAGCAGAGATTGCCCTGCAGCCCATGATAAAAACCATGCTGGAGCAGGTGGATGCCCAAAGAAGGCTCTGACCTCTCAGGCTCTTGACAGGACCCGTGGCCCTGTGGACAGAGGAGTCCACACTTCAGCAGGTTTGCTGGCAGGACCTGTGACCCCACGGAGGACCCCCTCTGGAGCAGCCTGGTCCTGAGGGACTGCATGCCATAGGAGGGATCCACACTGAAGCAGCTGCTGAAGAACTGCAGCCTGTTGGAAGGATATGTTTTAGAAATTAATGGAGGATTTTTTTGCCCTGGGAAGGATCCCACACCGAAGCTGGGGAAGAGTGCAAGGAGTCACCCTCTCAAGAAGGAAGGAGCAGCAGAGACAACGTGTGATGAACTGACTGCAACCCTCATTCCCCATCCCCCTGCAACACTGTGGGTGAGCGCATAGAGAAAATCAAGAGAGAAATTGAGACCAAGATGAAAGGAGGGGTGGAAGAAAAGGGGTTAAGATTTGGATTTATTTCTCATTGCCCTACTCCGATTTGATTTTAATAAATAAAATAATTTTCCCCAAGTTTATAGTGCCTGCAATGGTGATTGCTGAGTGATTTCTGCCTGTCCTTATTTCAACCCTTGAGCTTTTAGTTATATTTTCTCTCTCCTGTCCAGCTGAGGAGGGAATTATTACAGCAGCTTTGGTGGGTACCTGATCCTTCAGCCAAGGTCAACCCACCACACCCTCTCTTCTGGAATAACAGCAATGGCATTGTTTGTAACTGCAGCTATGCAAAACTGCAAATACATTACCTTTTTAAAACATACCTTTCCCATACAGATGGTTCCTGCTCAAATAAGAATTTCCATTTTTTAATCTTTTTACATGAGCATGTTCTTGATACATGCTCAAAGACTTGGAAAGCTCTTTCATTATTGTCTTCCAGGAAATAATTGCATGAAAACAATATTAAGAGGCAAAACCTCAGATGCATTTTTTTGGCTTGGTACAAACCAACATAATCTAAATGCAGAGCAGTTTTTTTGTGAATACGCTGACAATATATTGATGTCAATTTCTATATCTATTTCTCAATTACCAAAGCATCATATCTGGAGTGAATACAATAGAAATCTAATTTTTTTTTTTTTTTTTTTTCCCCCATGCATGATATCTTTCCTAATCTCCCTTTTTAGGAATGGAGAAAGCTTCCAAACAGAGCAGCTGAGGAGTTTCTCATTTAGGATAGTTGTCTCCTAGAAAAAGGCTATAGGTTTGACTGCCTGAAAATAGAAGTCCTGTCTGTCATTTCCAGGTGTTTAAAAGATTTCAAGAACCCATTAGAACTCAATGAAATATATAAGCCATCCAAAGCTCAGGGCCTTGAGGCGCAGTTCTCCTGAAACTGAGTTGATCCATCTGAAGACGGGCTGTAATAATTGACATATTAGAGGCTATCTCATCTCCTCTTTCTCCATCACAGGACAGAAATATCCATCCTGCACTAAAGGGAATAAGGGAACATTTTTGTGATGGAGAGTGTAGTAATGCCACCACAGCTGCATTCAGAATTAACAACCATTTCTCAAAGGCAGATAAGCACAAGCAATGAAACCTTAGAGCAAATGCAAAGAAACAATTCCCTCTAATGATAGTAACTCTAAGATATGTGACAGTACAGTCTGGAATATCAGAGAGAACAGTACAGCACACCTGAATATGAAACAGCAGCTACTGTGCTACACATGATTTACAGACAGCTTGACTATGCTGCTGGTTAATGCACATTCATCAGGCTTTTTACACAACCCCAACTGCAATCATTTGTTGGTCAATCTAGATCTGTGTTCTCTGGTATTACCTTGGTGCTGTAATTTCAAGGCTCCTATTATCTTGCCCTCCTGGGGACACATGCTACAGTCGTGTGACTGTTTGCTCATACATTCTTATTCTAAAGGCATAGGTGGTTTGGTATACAAAAAGTATTTGAAAACAGAAAGAAACTGAATGCACATACAGTAATTTCTCACTAAATTGTTAGTATCTAGTTACAGAAAAGTTATTAGTATGGGTTAGATTACTTTTTTTTTTTTTTTTTTTTTTTTTTTACTTTGGGCTATAACACTACATTTTATAAGGTTCTTAAGATTTAACATAAAGTGCTGCTTTTTAATGATGCAACTGATACTGACTTGCATAATGGTAACAACATAAATGAATTATGAGTTTCAGAGGAATTGCTTAGAAGGAACTACAATTAGTATAGCAGCATTTACCAGGTAAATCTTCTTTTATAAATGAGTGTGATGTAATAACTAAGATGTTAAAACATTTTCATTTATTTTTCCCCTTGGGAAAGAGTCAAGAGCAAAACAGAAAACATTAAAGTTAACTTTCATGGAGTTGATACACCTGACACAAACACTGTTTACATCAAATAAGATGACTCGTCATTGAATTAATTTACTGAGGGTATTTAATAATGACAGAACTTAAAATCATTCACTCCAAAAAAACCTCAGTTCTCTCTTCACAAAGCAGTCTTCACACATTTATATGTTAAGTTTTAATTCAAAATGAAACCCCCCAGAACCTCCCCTCCAAAAAACTGTAATTTTGAAAGCCTTAGTCCAGTCTTTCCTGAAAACTGATTCTTTAGTTCTTTCTCTTTTCTTTGCTTCTTTCTGAGCAGCATGAATAAAGTTTCTTGATTTGTCATTTGTACCATGATGTTGATCAAAGTAACTAGAGTAACCAAAATGATGATTAATGACTTAACTAATTTCTTCAGAAGACAGCTATCGATGTTAAATTTTCTAAATTATACTTTTACCTAGTGTGATTTGTTTTGAATCTTTACTGTGGCTAGCTCTGTTCCACTTTCTTCTTTTGCTAGATACCACTCTATTCTTTCTAGGTATATTAATAAAAATACCTAAACATAATTGCACTAAATTTGGGAGACTCATCTTGTTCTGAATGGAGGTGATTCCTGTAGTCATCTGGCCATGACCTTGTATACTCCAATGTAAGTAATGTCTAAACCATGACATTATGGTTGAACCTTTCTTTTCTTTTTTTTTTCATGCCCTGTTCAAGCAAATCTCACAATATTCCCAGTAGCTGTGACACACCAACATTAAGTATCACATAATTCGTGGAATTATGTTCTGTTTGAAAAAAGAGAATGTATAATGAACTTGTTATCTTGAATCAGTTTCTAGAACACAGTCATTTTTAGTATGAAGACACCATCACAATTGTCTTCAAGTATCCCAGTTATTGGCAGCCTCATCAGAAGGGCTTACAACTGAAAGAACATAGGAATACAGCTATTTGAGACAAGGCTTTTGGAAGAAAAAAATTGAAACCTTTTGGAATAATAGTGTGAAAGAAAATCTTATACCTTCTCTCTCAGCTGAATTTACTACTTCCCTTCAAACCACTTTTAATGAGTAGGGGTTTTAACTCATTTCTATACTTCTAATGCCAGACTAAAGATTTATCATACACTATTTAAGAGGATAGAATTATATGTTTTTATTCCCAACTCTAATGTAAAAAAGCATATACCATCAATAGGAATCAAAAGCAGGTTGTCATGGTGCTACCTTTGTATTTGTTTGACCAAAATGTTTTTCATAGATTTAAATTAATAGTAGTAGAATCTGGGAATGTTGTGAAAATCTAATACACTTTTATGTGCTTCCAGGGTTCACATCTGCATTCTGATCCAAGAGGGGAACTGCAGATTCTTTTCAAATGTATATTTGCAGCAACAGAACATTACTGTGAAAGCCCAGACACTGTGAAGTCTTTCTTGACACACAATATTCACTAAGACTAAAAGCATTTGAAATGTCTCTGTTAATGGATAAACACTGGCTCTGAAGATTGAAAATGTGCTTCCTGCAGAAAGTAATATACACACAAATAAGCACAAGATGTAGCTATGAAAACAATCCCATTTCAAAGCAATCAAGAGGAAAAAGGTTCCATATATATGACCCTCCTCTGAAAAAGAATTACCTTTATTCAGTGTTTGTCAGCCTTTACAGAGATGTACCAGTATCAATTCATGAATGATAACACCTATAAAAATCACCTCTAGGTTTATCAAGAACATATTAAAAAAGGCGTATTAAAATCCAGTACTGAGAAATTCCACCTTCCACAGAGCTAGATGCAATTCTGATATGGATTAGGAGCCATCCTAGTTAGTAATAAAACATAAGAAGGTTTTAAACAAATATAACAACATGTAAAAATTAAAAATTAACCAAAAAATTCAAAAGTTTCAATAATTATATTTACCTACCTTTGATGTACATAGTGGCTTCAGGTACTTAATATCCATTTCTATATTTTTTCATTAGAAATGGGAAATAGAGGCTTACATTGTAACTTCAGCTTGTCCTTCCCATTTAAGTTCATTATGTTTCTGCTCTTAAAACTATTTTTTTTCAGCAATATTTCTTCTATTTCAGAATTTATGCAAATTGAAGTTTGCATTTTAAAACAACAACCATTATGATCACAAACATTTGTGGAGACGCAATAACGTACCCGACATATCTCTCACAACAACAACATATTTAGCATGTTGCTAATATATCTAACACTGCAAAAGAAATAAGAAGAATTATACACTATAGGCACAAACCATGTGCCAGATAGCCTAGTCAAGAGAGGACTTACCAAAACAGAGAGAGAAAGCTGCTTGATTTAACGTTCGCATGTCTTGAACAGTTACTTTGACAATCTTAATATACCCTCTCCATCCACCAACCATCACAGCAGATAGTAAGCAGATTAGGAAGACCTGAGAGAAGGAAAACAGTGATGTATTTATACTTGTGTTATACAAGAAACACATGCATTCAGAGTTATTTAACATTCTGTAGGATACTTGACAATGAGGCAACATCCTGAATGGCTTCTATTCCATTTCTTTTTCAGTTCTCTAATTCTTAACACAAGGCAAAGACATATCAGGGACTGCTGAAAAGTTGAAACTTTTTGAATGTGCCAGCCTATAACACCTCTCTTAAGCCTCTCAGAATAGAGTATCTACATATCTTACCCAGTTGGTCCACTTCATCCCCTTTCTGGATTGCCACACATACCAGAACTCTTCTTTCTTATGGTACTACTAAAATAAAAAAAAAATTAAAAATCTTTATTTCTTTGAATAAGCTAATCATACCTGAGTACTTCCCTTTCTAGTTCTATTTCTACAGAAAGAAACTGTGCTCAGTTCTTTAGGTTAAACACATTTAAAAAAATAATTTTCACCTTTTATTTAAAACCTAAGTAATTTATTGGTAAAGATTTAATCATGGCTTTGGGTAACAGGATTTTTCAAGTATTTCAGACTAACCTATTCATGTAGAGCTTTAAAATGTGTACTTTTTTAATGCAAAACTAATGAGATGTATTATTTACAGTGGCTCTAGTATGCTATTTTGTCAGGATAAATAGAAACAACTACTGTGCATTATCCTTTTCATTGGTAGCTGCCTAACTACTGTGATACCAAGAGCATTGTATCTGTGTTTCTAGGCTTGCAAATTGAATAGAAATAGCTTTGGCAAGGAGCTTGCTGAGTACTATGAAGGCATTATTTCCATAAGGCTTGCTGCTTCATTACTTTGGAAGAGAGTACATAATCAGGCTTCACAGGATTTTTTTTTTGTATAGATGGTTAATATTTGCCGTTAAGGGAAAGCAACTTTCCTGCTCTGACTCCTTCAATTTCAGTCAAATTGCAGCATCTAGGCAGAGTTATCTGTCTGACTAACTTCTCCACTTGCCTTTTTCCCTCTTTGGAGATTTTTCAACTGGTTATTTGACAGGTCTAGAGCAACATATGGCTTAAGAATAATATTGGTTGAAAGCTGAACTTTATGGGACAGGAAATTCTGAAAATATATGCAAGAGATCTCTTTAAAATAAATTTTTTTCATGTGTCATTTTGTTCAGTTGGACATGAGTAGTAAACCCATTTTTCTATGTTCAGATATTTAAAACATAAATAATGTCTGTGTGTTTGTAAAGACACACAGTCCCAAGCTAGATTGGCTGTGATAAATTTCTTTTCAAAACAAAAAATTGAAAGGATTTTTAATACTTTCTTGCATTTTTTTTGTAATCAAGATTCATCATCCAAATCAATTAATCTTTGACACTCTGACAGAGAAGGGGAATGGAACATGGTTTACTTCAAACTGCATTCAAAATATTTCTTTGTCAGAAAGAAAAGAGTTACTGTTGAAATACATGATAATGGAAAACTATATCTAGAGTTCTATACATTTGCATTTCGTTTATGCAAATTAGAAAAGACATTTTGTCTAACAAAGAACTAATTTCTCTATTGTCTCCAGATTGTTTACATTTGAACCATCCAGAAACACTCACAGGAAGATGCTTACTTTAGATTTTATTACATATATGAACTCTGTAGAACATCGATTGGTGAAGTTCACCTGCCTTTTCCGCTCATTTTATCTACCTGGAGAATTCATGCTGCAAAACAGGCTTATGGATTCATCCTACTCATCCTAACCTCAAGCACACATTTCAGAGTGCCCTTCACTGTTTATGTTATTCGTAAAAACAAATATGAATTGAGGTAGACACAGATTACCTAAGACACAGGACAGGATTTGAGGAAGCTTAGGATGCCGAGTCTCTCAAATGACGTGTCATGAATAAATATTTGGAATTATACTGGATGAACCTGAGTCATATCTTGCATTAACAGCTGGACTTGATAAATTTCACTGACATCAGAGATGCTGCCTAGGAGCATAGAGTATATATTTCTGTGGGTACAACCAAAGTCTGTATAAACATCCTGAAGCATTCCTAACTTCATGTAGGTGAATGCTTTTAATACTGCAAAGAATTGGGCAAAATGTTGTGGGAAAGGTGAAGTCAAGGATGCACCAGAGAGTAAAAGTGCTAAGGGTGGCAGACTGCAATCACGGGGAAACAGAAATTTATTTCAAGGGAGATGTCAGAACACGAATGTTAAATAACAAAAGACAACTTATTAGAAAAGATGGAGACTTTTCACATTAGTAAATTAAGACAATGTAAGGTTATTTGTAAAATCAGAATTTCACAGAGTCTAGCGAATATTAAGCTATGTCTTTGCAGTAATGAAAACCAAGATATTAGTGAAAATATTTAGGGAAAATATCTAAATTGTTTTTCAGTGAGCTACATCTCCTGAATTACTGTTCATCATTACACAAATTCCAGAACTATCACAATAAAGGTAGCGCTGGCAAGACCTTTTAAACAGTTAAGCACTAAAAAGCTAAGAAATATTTTACAGTTCAGAAGTAGTTCTCATCAAAGACATTGTTATTTCAATCTCACTCTTCTAATCTAGCTTAAAGAATTTGTAATATTATGTTGATGACCTAATATTTTCTTTCTGTAGAGAAAATTTTAATGAGATAAGCAAATGATGTGTGTTGCATGGTACAACTGAAGCATTAAAAAAATCAGTAATAAATATTCACATGTACTATATATTTTGAAAAATGAGCTTGAACAAGTCTTTAATAAAATCATTATTTCTCTTATCATAAATCGCTAAAGTTTATTTTTACTCATTAGGTATAATGCAGTCAAGGACAACTGTTTTAAATTTGTCCTTGTTTGTAATTTACCGTATAAGAAGTTTCTCATAACTTTTCTTTGACTAATACAAAATAGTACTACTCTATGTGTAGCTATAATATACAAAATATTTAGTTACATTAATAGAACTTCCACTCTTAAAAGAGCTTGCAAAATTCTAGCTAATATATATCCATGTAATTGCAGGGATGGGTTTGAAGTCCCAGCATGCTGAGGCAAAACCAAACAATTTATTGTCATAGAAATATTTTATAAAAATTGTATCATTTATCTTTCTATCTACCTGAGCCAATGAGCAAACTTCCACTGTACTGCAAGAATTTCATATTGTTTGAGGGGCCAATGATGCCTTCTCTAGGTACTGCTATTGAAAAATTTATGTCAATGAATGTTGTCTGAGCCACTAAGCCTTTTTTCAGCCTGTTTCTTTAACTTCTTCCACAAACAAACAATCAAAACTAAATCAAATCCAAAACCTCATAGAAATGTTTAAAAGTCAGGATACCTCCTAATTTTCTGTGGTTCTACTCCACAGTATAGTTTAGCATTGTGAAGTCAAGAGGAGCAAATTCAACTTTTAATTTTTATCCCTATGTTTTGCCCTAAATATAGGGCATCTATGTAAGGCATAGAGGTTTTTTGTCATTGTTTTGCTTGAAACAGAGATAGAGCATGTCTTACTGTACATTTTGTACATGGATCATGTGAAATACTGCAAAAATAAGACTTTTGTCACAAAAAATTGAGCGTGTTCAAGTATCCATTATTACCTTTCAGTCATAATTACACCAGGAACACAAGTTTTTTTGTTAATAACATTTAATTTTCTAAGTAAACAAAACTCCCTCCCCACCCCCCCACAGCCTTTTAAATGCTGAATGGTATGACAAGAATCTAGAGTTCTTATCAGTTTGGACAAACCAAGAACAAGAGAAACAAACCTGGAATGTTCCCCCTTTAGGTGAGAACAGTGTGTCACACAGGAAACTGTACTTCAGTGCTTATGGATCAGAAAGCTACCCCCCTTCCTGAATTTCATTTTAAATTGATGGTTTGTGCATTGCATTTGGGAAGTTCCTATAACAGAGACCAGAAACAGATCCTTTGTTTTTAAGAAACACAATCAAGGCTTCAGAGTCTCAGCTCTTCCGATTCATGTCTCTTACACCCATCGTATTTCTTATTTGAAAAAAGTTGTAAAAAATCTATACAATATAGACATCATGTATATAATTATACAAACACACACTCTCTGAACCCTCTTTATCCTACCTCTAATTCTAGAGAAAGCAAGGAGAGTACAGTCTGAATGCAACTCTTAACAGAAGTGTTTACACAGTGCCAGACTTTCTAGAGATCAGAACCGTGAAACACAGATTCCAAGAGAGCTTCATAACATAAGAGACTTGTCTGATAAAGGACTATTCCAAGTACAGCAGCCACAAACAGTGGGACACTAATCATCCACTGCAAAAGTTTGAAAAAATAGCTGTACTACTTCAGATATTGATTAGTACTGAAGGAAGAAGAAAATACCTTTTGTTTGTGGCTGCTCCTCCGACAAGTTATACTTAATATTCAGATTTTCAAAAACTGTACAGCCCAGCAGTTATAGTATAATAAAGCTTAAATGTACATACTTGAAATTAATTAATTAAATCAAAATGCCATTTAAAAAATGCCTACATTATCACTTTTGTCTGCTGAAAACATTAATATAAATTAATTAGTGAATAATAATTTAAAAAGCAAAAAAACCTTGATACTAAAAAAATCCGCTAAGATAAATATATTAATTTCTATTAAAAAAATATCAAAAGGCTGTTGTATTCCCATATCTTCCAAGTATTATTGTCTTCACATTCATCTAGCAACCAAGCTGTCAAAACAAAAAACACCCTCCCCCCCCCAAAAAAAAAAACACCCAAAACCAAAGAAAAACCAGAAATAGTTGTTGCCTGCAAGATGGTAGAACCTAAACATTAAATTGACTATATCATTAAACATCAGGATTTTTTGTAAGCATTGTGCTTAAAAATTTCACACATCTTTCTACCAGTTTTCATTTCTGTTCCTACTAATTTTTAACACTCTCACCTGGAGCGAGTCTGAGATTTCTGCTCAGGCCATTTATTAGTAGAGCAGTACAGACTATAACCTCTCCTGCTGACTGCACCTGTGACTCCTTAAATTCATTACAAATGGGCAGGGACTGGGGTAGGAGAAAGTAGTTTGGCAGTAGTTCTCACTGTGTCTTTTGTGGTATCTTGTACATTGAATTAGGAACAGATATAATTCTCTTTTCTGGCCTGGAGGTAGGAGTGTCTACAGTTCCAATCTTAGAAAGAAATATGTAATTAAAATAAACTTTCCTTTCTTTTGAAGCTGTAAGTTTTCTTTCATCTGTAAGTAGACCTCTGGTATGTTTTTTAACTTAATGTGTTCAGCAGAGATGAACCAGGGCCTTGCAACCAAGCAGGAAAATCTGAATTTTTCCATCATGAAGATAAGGTGTTGGGTGCCATCTGCTACTGCAACTAAAGCAGAAGATGGAGTATTTTTGAGCCAAATAAGAGGAATGTGAATTGTGTCTAGACTAATGGATTTCGTTCTTCCTGTTGGGATTTTGAGGTTAGTTATTACTGCTGCTGTTGGAAGATCAGTTTGCTTACCACAGCACAAACTGCTGTTCTTCATCCCTGAGCTATTCCTTCAGCAGCACTAATTCCTGTTGCTAGTGTAGTTTCCCAGCTGTTCTACACAAGTACTGTGCATGCCCTCTTTGCTGCAGATTAAGTGGACTTTTTCTTTCTTATTATTGTAATAGAAAAACTGAATATTTTTTTTATTGTCTTATATAACTTGTTTTGAGCTGCGAGACTGTTAGCACATCTTCCCTTAGTACTGAATTTTCTCGGTTTCTAGATGTGGTTTTCAGGATTGGCTACTCATGAATTTCTAAATTCAGAAGGTATTACCTTAGTGAACTTGGGAACTGTTGGAACAGTTGCGGTATTTCTCCTTACATGGACAAAAGTGGAGCATTGAGATAGAAAGGTACATATTCTGACACAATTCTATGTCCCTGTTAAAGTGAGCTGTGACAGATTAAAATTAAAAATAAATCTTTTTTCATTTTTACATTATAGCTTGACAGCTGAAGCAGTCATTCAGGAATGGAGAACACTGGGAATCCTCTTATGTTTCATTTAGTTCAAGATGAAGTGAATTCATAAATATTGTACCTCTAGTGCTAAAACCATTATCTTGTAGAGAAGTTGGAATATGCTCTATGCTTATCTATGAGAGCTGAACTGCAGTTTAGATAGCAAACAGGGTCTTCCCTGATGAAGCACCTCGCTGCATCCTGTCAGAAGGTCTCAAATTTGATGGTTATTTCTTCTTCCTAGCTCTGGGCCAGCGATTTGGCCTTCAGGTTTTACTTTTATCCATGTCAAAGGGACATGATAACTATATTCTAACAAAAAATGCAATTGTGTCTCAGAAGCAGTGCTACGAATCCATGCTGGTACGCATGATTTGTGTGCTCTGATCATTTCTTATCATTAATAGGAAAGCCTTCAGATGTGTAGAAAATATGGATTAGGTTTGCATGTAAGTAGAGTTTAGAGTATGCAGATACTCCTTTTCTTCTGGATAGTTCCGAAATGATTTGACTTTATTGTAATGATATTATCAGCAAAGAGGTAAGGAAAGTAAATGAAGCACTCACCACATCCACTGATTTTCTGTAGTCTTAAGGGATGTGTTATGTCAGGAGTTTGAATGGTCCAAAGGAGTTTTCCATTAGTTAAAAATGAAAAAAAAAAAAGAAAAAGAAAAGAAAGGGAGGGTGTTGAGGAAAAGGAAGTAGTATTTTTTTCCGTGTGCTGGATTGTCCTCAAAGATACATAATTGCAATTTTGTCAAGACATATACAATTTAAGCAGACTGAACTCCACTCTGTTTAATGAAGCATCAGTTACAGTTGCCTTTTTAGTATTCAAATACTTTAGAGTGTCATTAAGCATCAAATCAGCAAAACGTAATCTCCTTTTCTCCTTATCTGCATAGTCTCCATCGTATGTGTGTGCGTGTGCTTGATTTCCACTTCTCATTCTGCATAGCAGCTGAAGGCTGCTGTCACTTCCCCATCAGGCTGGCTGATAAAAGGAATATTTCCAGTTTCTGTCCACCAGCTGAGTCCCAAAAGAATAAGACAAGGTAGTGTGTGCCATCAGGGTATTTATTACAATGCACTCTGACACTTGTAGGCACAAAAAAATGGATTAACCAGTCATGTAAAGGATGTTGCCTTAGAATATGCCAAATTTATTTTACAGATGAAAATAAGCAAAAATACAGTTTAATATGATTTGCTAAGGTCAAAGTTCTTGTTGCTCAGATCTTTGTGCTGTTCCTTGGTGTTATCAGGTCAGGACCTTCTTTCTGTCATGCCACTCCTTCCTCTGCTACACCCATCAGTCACTCTTTATAGGCTTTTAAGTGTTGTGTGCAATGAATTTCTTCCATCCAGTCCCAGTCTTTATTACATTTGCCACAAAATGCTGACCTTTGCTTTGCATTCCCTTCTACATGTCTTCAAACTGCCTCAATCTATTTTATGAGTTGGGTTAAATGGCAGTAGTATATTTTCCTGTTACAAGGTCAGCTTTTCTCATTTTCTTGCTATTTTTTCTGACAGGGTGATTTTGGGGTCTACCATCCTCTCTGAATAGCAATCCCCAGCATAGCTTATGTAAAGTTCATTTATAACATATAATATGCTTCAAAAATCTGTTTTGTACTGAATTTCTACTCCATTATTTCAGATTCATTATATATATATATATATTCATAATGATATATATATTATTAAATCGGCTTCTACCTTATCTCTTTACTCTGAATATGTTTTCTTAGATTTTATGGAAGAATCATGAAAATAATCTTCTGAAGCTAAATCAAGTGAAGTTAATGAACATTGCCTCCTTTTTCACAATTTGTGTTGACAATTTCATGCCATGTTCATTCTGTATGATCTCTTGAATGTTTTATGTACACAAAAGCCAGGTAACCTAAATGAAGCCATAATCTCACTCCTAGTTGTGATTTGCATCAGATAAAAATGGCTCCCCTAATCTGATACAAGGTACTCAGAATAAAAGTAAAATATATAAAGTAGGAATAAAATTTATTTCGTAATTGGGAAATTCCATTGAAGTCTTTGTTACTCAGACTGTTGTAAAAGACAAAAAAAAACCCCAAACCAAAACCCAATCAACCAGACAAAAAAACCCCACAAAAAAACCCTTACAGAAGCAAGGAAACCCTCACCAAAAATCTAAACCTCTCATTGCAGGTGTTTCTTTCATAGCTGATTTAATGCTTTAAGGAATGTAATCAGAGAGTTTAAATTACTTGAAAGAAAAAAAAAATCCTAATATAGGAATCAAGATCCCTAACTGCAAATGAAGCCACTGTGATGAAACAAGAAAAGAGGATTTATATGATCCTTGTAGATATTTTTTATTTCTCACTACAGTTTATTCTGTCACTGTTGAGGTAGCTGTTGCTTGATGAGGCACCCTGTTAGCTATGCTATGTCACCACATGACTAGCTCCTTGGTAGCTTCCAACTTGCTGAGATAGCAATCAAAAGGAATTTTTTTTATTTTCCTCTTGCCCAGATGACTAATTTTCCTCATCTTTCGATATCTGAGGAAAATATAACTAGTCTTTTCCCAGTTTCAGTGCTGTTCTAGCTAAAAGAAAATCAGAAGAAAAAAAAAAAAGTAGATGTAAATAATAATAAAATAATTAAAAGTTTATAATTTGATATAAAGTTCATTACATCAAATCCTGTGTTTAGCAATCTTTACATGAAATTAGGATTTGTCTAGAGAAACCTATTTGGAGGTTAGAAAGGTAAGAAAGTAGTCTATCAGGAATAACATAAGCATAGTTGAGTCTACTTCAGACTGAGACTTAAACTACTCAGTTCTGTACTTTCCCTCGTATTTCTGAGCAACCAGTTGCAGAAAATCTACCTAAGAAAATAATAAAATAATTATTAAATGAAAAGCACACTGAAAGTTAAACAGTAAACTACTTATTTTCTGCATCTGCGTATCTCATATATTAGGGAAAGTTCTTTTCCTTAAGACTGACCTTACATTATTAAAAAATACCATTGTTAGTACTGGATGGTTTGACTTTTAATACAATCTTTAGCACAAAAGCGATGACAAGAGTTTTATCAAAATAAAATGTCTTACTCTTGAAATCACTGTCCTGGGGTTCAGCATTTTTGCTGATGGATACATCTGTCTTGCTATGTTATGGTGAGGTAGCCCTTTCCTGTGAAGTGAACTTGTAAGTGGATTTTGTTTTGGAAAGCAATTTAATGTTTGCTGATAACGTTGATTGGTACTTTGTCAGTGCTAGCTTTTAAGCTTCTGTTCTGGTCTGCTTAATTTTTTGAAATAACTTATTTGATTAAGTGATGCTTTACCACCAACAGTTCAGCTGGCTTTCTGCTGATAGCTGGATTTTCTTTCTTCTGTGCTATTTTGCACTTGCTGAGTCTCTTTATCATTAGAATTTAAAAGGGTAGGTTAGATTCAGACCTCTTCTCCACCACTCTGCTGTTCTTTTTCCAGACATGTCCTAATAAACTGGGACAGAGTGTACTGTTAGCAAGTTTGCAGATGATGCAAACCTGGGAGTAGTGGCTGATTATACCAGAGTGTGATGCTGCCATCCAGAGGGACTTCCACAGGCTGGAAAAACAGACTGGCAGGAGCTTCACAAAGGTCAACAAGGAGAAGTGCAAAGCCTTGCCACATGGGAAGGAACAATCCCTGGCACCAGTATGTGCTGAGGGCCACACAGCTGGAAAACAGCTTAGCAGAAAATGACCTGTAGTCCAAGCTGAGGCTGAGCCAGCAGAGTGCACTGGCAGCAAAGTCTGATGGTATCGTGGGCTGCATTGTGAGAATCATTGCCAGCAGCTCCAGGGAGGTGAATCCCTCCTTCAACGCAGCAGTAGTGATGTCACACCTGGAAGACTGTCTAGTTCTGGACTCCCGGACATACTGGAAAGGGTACAATGAAGGGCCATGAAGATTATGTGGGGGGAGAAATGACAGACGGGCAGGGAGGGAACTTATTAATGACTCTAAATAATCTGAAGAGATGGTGAAAAGTGGGTGGAAAGATGTTCTTCAGGAGGTTCTATCTGAGCACCAGGAAATACTTTTTCGCTTTGAGGGTTATTGAGTACTAGCACAGGTTGCCTAGAGAGGTTGTGGAATCTTCCTCCTTGGAGATATTGAAAAGCAGTGCAGACATGGTCCTGGGAACTGGCTCTGGATGTTCCTCCGTGAGCAGGGATTGGACCAGATGATTCTGGAACTCCCTTCCAATCTCAACCATGAGATTCTGTGACTGGGTAGACTCAGTAGTTGCCATAGCAGACTTAGCTTTCCAGGAAGATACATTTGTTGGCCTGATTAGTTATCTTGTTTTCCCAACATATATCTTATCTTTACTATGAAGTCACCTGGTCTAATAATCTCCATTCTCTCCCCACCCCCTCCCCCTCCACCAACAGAAAAGGAAGTCTGATTTTGTGGAGAAATCATTTACTGCTCATCATCACACAAGATAAATAATTCCTTCTATCTCTTTCAAAGTGATAGATATTTGCTAGAAATACATAAAGATCTCATTTTTTACTAAGTTCTCCAGAAGATACGTGCTTTTGCAAGGTCTTTTATAGGAACGTACTACAAGACAAAAACTCAGACCTGTTGCTGCCTCATTGATACCATGAATAGCAGAACATCCCTGTGATAAGGAATATTTAAACATGTCATACAAGATTAAATAAATTATTCTTGAAATTGGTCATATTCTATTTACTTTGTATTTATCTGGTAATAAGTAATTTAAATAATCTTAGTGAATTTGAAAGAATGAATAAGAGAAGGTTCTCCAGCTTAAAGATTTAGATTTATAGTATTGTGAGAGCAAAGAGGTTTGGGTTTAAGTGAAACAAATCCCATATTTATATTCTTAAGTATTTCTTAACGGTGAAGATTGAATATCAGGAATGAACTTCCAATATACAAAAGAACCTAATTATCAACTGCTAATAATAATATCACTGAAGTGTTCAATATAATTCCCTGGAACAGGGAATGTGCATCTGCTGTGAAACATAGTTCAGCAAAGATCTTGGAAATTTTACAAGGTCTACTTCTTTCAGTAAGAGAATAAAGAGAGTAATTGGTCAACTAAAAAGAAAAAAAAAATTGTGCTGATAGGAAAATACACCCAAAGAAAAAATATTTACAAGTTTTTTGGCCATAAAATGCATTTATAAAATGCTGTTATGATAAAAGGTGTGCTCAACATTTCAGAAACAGTAATCATAAGTGAGCACACTGGCCTCTACAAATACCAACTTTTCAAACACTGACCCTTTCAAATGCAATGTCTTGAAATTGTAATCATTAGAACAACTAACATTTCATATTTATGCACCAAGAAAAAATGTCAAAAACACTCTTCATAGCTTTGAACCTGCCAAAACGCAAGTACAGAAACTTGGGCTTTCAAATGAGATTTTCCTGAAAATAAGTTCCCAACCCAACCTTGTTCTATTTATTCCAAAAAGACTGTACTTGATCTCTGAACATCGCAAGACTAGCAATAAAAAAGTAAGTGGAAATTATGTTAGATAATTTTTTTCTGATCATAACCTGTCTCTGATTAGCTGTGGTTGGACAGTTTGGCATGAATAATTTCAGCTGAGCAGGAGAGACTAGCACAGCAATTCCTGACTGAACTGCTGTGGAAGGGTTTGTTTTGCTCTGTTAAACTCTTCCCCTGAAATTAATGTGTCAACAGTGAACCATTTCTTAAGATCTACAAGAGATGTCCAGTGTTCTACGCTGGTCAGGATTCATCCCTCTCTTTTAAAGGCTCTGTCTCCTAAGGCTCTCAGTACAATTAGAGAGAGAGAAATGTGTACTGCCAGCATGTGGTTCAGCCTACAAGCTATGATGTTCCTAGGAGCAGTTACGACCTCGGCAGTTAAACTCAGTTGATGTGAAGCTTAGCCCTACCCATGCTGCTTTTGAACTGGTGAGCTCTTTGCTATTCATGACAAGTATGAAATCACAGCCTTCTGCACAGATGTGGTGCTTTTTTTCCTCTCTCACTCCTTTAAAATAACTTGTACGTTTCCTTTGTTTCCTCTCCTTATCTATTTCAAAACAGTTTTAGGGTTACTTCCAGTGACAATCCTTTGAAAAAATCATGATGAGGGCTTTTTTTTGTGAATTGATTAAAAAATAATTCCTTCCTTGTAGGTGTGAGTTTTATTCAGTAACAAGAGCACCATATACATGCAATAATATGACTACATAGCATACAACTCTACTCTATAAATTGTAATATAGGTTTTGTCAAGCAAAACTGCACATATATTCATAGAGACTATATACTGATCAAGATGTCATTTCTGTGTCAGAAACAGATCTGAGCAATCAGATTTTCTTTCTATACAGTATTCATAGAGTTCCTTTGCATCAACAAAACAAGCTGTAGTAGTTTCAGAAAAAGTGCAGCTCACTGCAGTAAAATGCCACAAAACACCTGCAGTGCCTAAGATGAACAAAGCTTATTAATTTGTCATTAAGCAAGTGTGTCATGTTAACTTCTACCTGCAAATATGCATGCCTTTTTTTCTCCTGTTGTGAAGAATTTCTGTATCTATCCTACCAAGAAGTCATTTGTAGAAAATAAACTTATGAGTAAAAACTTGTTAAATTGATAGCTATATCATCAATAATTTTAGTAACTGATAACTATACATTGCTTGAAACTTTGTATTAAAATATATGTAAAATTGTTCCATTTTGTTCTGACCTGATGTTATTCATGAGTGCACTGCAGCCAAAAAACAGCTGTAAAAAGAAATTTCCAGACTATCACCATGTTTGATTTGGATCATAATGATACTGGTCTGTACTGATTTTTCCTCTGAGTTATTGCAGACCAGAGATGAGGATTCAAAAGCAGTATACACCCTGCAGTTTCCTAATTAAGATAAGAATTTTCTATTTCATGAAGATTTTCCTTCTGGTTTTTGTAAAACCATCATATCACCTGGAATGTTTTAACTTTAATTTTTCTCTTTCAGCTGAGCCAGAGTAGTAATTTAAGCAAGTAACAGATTAATGGTTTCCTTTATTCCCCCCAGAGGACATTTGCCAAAAGCTTATACTAATACAGGTCAAACTTTGAGCTAAAATAACTTAATAGTATCCTTTTAAGGAAGGATGGTAGTCATTCTTTTGTTTTGCTAATGACATTACATAGTGGCATATTACTGAAAGGTAGGAAAATCTGCAGAGATTAAGCATATTATTCATATTCATATTTCACTATAAAATCAGGTCTTCTCTTTAAGTACAAATCTTTGTGCCAATCTGCTCTATTTCAATGCTCGGGGGAAAAACTATATCTGTCAAGTAAGTTTTCCAACACAGCTTAAATCAAATGTCAGGATAAAATTTGTACTCATTCTCTTTATGGACATATCTTTATGAGCAAGTTTAATACTCAGAGGAGATTTACAAATAAATAGTTAAAAGAAACTTGTATCTGTTTTGCTCAGCCAGCAGTTTGAAACTCAGAAAGTGCTCCTCAGTGTGAATAAAATGTGTTTGAAAATAAAATTTTACTTTATAATTGGGATATCTGAGATTCCTGCTTGCAGCAGCCATCTTGCTGACAAAATAATGATAGAATGATGCCCTATGTAACATTCTATTAAAAAAAAGCTGCCTTTAAAATTGCACTGGCATATTGGTGGATGCTAGTTTTGTATTTCCTTCCCCGCATAGCTCACTGGGAGGAAAAATACAGTTTTATATGCACAGAACAAAGGAACACATTTTAATTGTGACAGCTAAATGGTACATAGAAATAACGCGTACTAAGGTATGAGAACCAGTTACAAAAGATCAATATTTATAAATAATGTAACTTTGGCTGTTTTACATAGGAAAACAAGTCAAATTTTGGTGTAACTGTGTTTCAGTGTTTTATTGTGCAGGGTAGGTTTACATAGTATATTCTAAAAACATATCTGTGATCTCTGACCTTCCTAGCATAACACAGATGCCAAATAAGTAAGTGTTAATTCCCAGCAGAGTTTGTTAACTTGGACGTGCCACCATATTATTGTGGTCATGGAGGTTCGAGCTCATTGTGAAACTCAGGAGAGCAAGATCAATGTGTTCTTAATTACATAATATTGTATTTTGTCCAGGTAAACTTTGGTCCTTCTTCCAATTTTAAATGCATGCTGATGTATACTGTTAGAGTGTATCTTGTCAGAATAATTCTGCTGAATTTCTTCTAGAGATGTGTGCCAAATAGATTATAACTCTGGCTATCTGGGCTATATGATAATTAATGTCATAAAGTTAATATTAGCACTATAAATCAGTGCTTATTTCTTCTACTTCAGCTTTGGAAAGTGATAGATTTGGGTAGTTACGTCCTGCTTAGGCTGATTTCACAGTAGATTTTTAAGACACATACTAGAGGAGACAATGCTGGTTCTGCAGTAAGAAGTGGAAGGATCTTTTCTAAAAAAATTGTGTACCAACTGTCCTTTTTAGAGATATCTATGACTAAGTAGGTTCAATATGTGTCAACGTTATTAGAATTTGTTTAAAATAATTTTTATCATATAAATAAAGGTATTCAAAATGGGGTTTTTTTTTGCCATTGTTGAGGAACTGTAATGTATTAACTGCATATAATATACTTTTTTTCCAGGAGATTGTATATTGCCATAGTTATCCTTTTCTCACCTTTTTGCCAAGTAGCTTCTTATTTCATTTTTCTTTTTCCTTAATGTAAACACTTTCAACTAAATGTTAGCATGAATGAGGTCAGTGCAAGATAAGGATTTATTTAATGGCAGCACATTGATTCACTTCTGCCTATAAGCAAAAAATATTCATTTATATATCATTATATCCTTATCATCATATTGCAATATATGCTGCAATATAATTGTTGGGAAAGCTCTGATTAGTATTTGTCTGTACTAAAAAATCAAATATTAACATTTTTGAGCATGAAGCTAATATAGGACAGCCCCTACACATGCTAGTTAGCAAGGCCTCAGAAACATATGTTTCCATGCAGGGTGCCTGCTATATAAGTCATGGATCTTCCAGATTCTGAGCATTCCTGTGAATAGTTATAGCAGCCACAAGCCCAAGATGGAGCCTTCCAGCACTTCTGAAGTAGGGATGATTGAGCTCCTGAGTGATGTTGAATTTATCAGCATAGCCAGGGAGTCCTTGGCATTCCTGTATTCTGCTACAATTGATAATACGTTTACCTCAGTGCTTACTTTGTGCTTTTTGTTCTCCTGCTGCCCCACACAGATGTCGGGTGGGTTTTGTTGTTTTGCTCATTGGAAAGACTTCTATTTGTACCTTCATAAAGACAAATAAGCAGACAACAGCTATATCCCACTTGGTGACATAAAACTCAACAGATTCCTAGCTCAGATATAGATGTTGAATAATTTCTTAAACTTAGCAGATTATACATCTGCTGTTAAAAATCAGGTAACTTCAAAAGATATGGTATTTTCAGCAATAGTTTTTTTGTCTTTTCTAACCATTAGCATTTGAAAAAAAAAACCACTCAATACTATTTTACCATAAAAGCACAAGTCCTATGTGCAAAGTTTCAGAGTATGATTTACAGTTGTGAGTTTCAAGCAGATAAAAATGAATCCTTCCACAGTCTAGATTGTCTAACTTTCTGAGAAGCTGTCTTCCACTCTTACCTGTTCTTTGAGCATAGCAAGTAGGACTTCTATCCAGAGCCTAGGCCTGGTGAACACCATTCTTGAAAATGTGCGCACACTTCAACCATTTTGGTTGGTACTACAAATTGCTCTTAACTGCAAACTCTCTGCAAGATAAACATTGCTATGTTCATCCTATTAGCACCAAACTTGATCTTGTACATCCAACCTGTCTTTAACTCCATGAAAGACTCGTAGGACCCTCAGCATTTGTCCTGATTTTGTACCTACAAGCTTCAATGAGAAAAACACCAATTATTTCGGAACATTTTCAAACCTCCAATACACCTTTCAAAATTCCTGCTTTTAGCTCATTTGCAGAGACTTTCTAATGAAGTGATATTGATAATGATACAGTAGTAGATAATGATGCAAAATTGCATTCAGAATTTCCTGTAGTCACATGGATCATCAGTAGTATGATTCCTTTTAAAAAAGAGTATTTTCAAATAAAGAAGCTCTGGTAGTCCAATATTTCCTTTAAAAAAAAAAAAAAAAACAAAGAAAAAACCAAAAAAAACCAAGCAAAACCAAACAAAACCCGCCCAAAAAAACCCAATAAAACAAAACCAGTAAAGAATCTGATTTCAAATAAAGGAAATACAGGATCTGATCCTGCAATCAGAGTGTGTACAAAAATAGACCCTGCAGGACCCTGTAGACAGCAGTCATCATAACTTCAGCTATCCAGAAAGCAGATGGCCACATGTGAGTTGTTTTCCTATGCTTCCTTTGTCATAAAGGAAGAAATCAGCATGTTTAGGAGGGCCTTTCTCTGGTCAGTTTTAGACTTCTGATTCTGAATTAATCATGTCCTATGAGTACTAATTTGTCTCCTTTTATTACAAAAGGTGTCAAGATCAGTAAGTCAAACTACCTGTCATATAGATATTTACATTTGGTCAAAGGAATTCCATCCCAGATTTCCAAAAGAATACTTGCATTTGAAGCTTAGGACACTCTAGTAACAAGAAAAGCGAGATTCCTACTGTGTACTCAATCTCACCACTGACATTATTTTGTATCCTTAAATAGTATTAAAAATTTTTGACAGTTTTAATTAGTGTGTAGATAATTCCTGTGCTTTAAAATAAGCAGGTTCTAAATAATTAGTGAGCTATAAATAATTCAGGTAGAAGAGACATTGGGGGCCTTCTAGAGACCATAATCTATCAACAATTGGAAACATTAACATCAGGCATTCCAGCCATCTTTCTAATAAGAATATTAAATATGCAGCCAGATCCAAAAGATGAAAGTAGGGATCTGCCCTCCATTCAGCAACATAAATAATTAATCCACCTGTCTATCTACCTATCATCAATCTACTAAACTCAATGCTTCAGCTTGTTCTGTAAGTTTTGTAGAAAGAGAGGGCTCGGGGAATTAAAGAAGTTTGTAACTATAACCCTGCAGTTTGAATAAACCTTTCTTGATTGCACTTGATCTTTTCAGGAGAGTCATAAATCATTTTCTCCTTGAATTTGTGCTGATTTCCAGTCTTAACTTGAGGCTATCAGGGTTGAAAATGTAGTTTGCTATCCTGAGTGTTTTGTTTGCTGTAGTGTTACATAGCTGTATACATAGTATACATAGTATACATAGCTGCTACATTTGCTGTAGTGTTACATATATACAAATATACATATATACAAAGTATACAAATGCTTTTTTTTGCTTCTATTGTCTCAATGTTAGAAATAGCATTCAGCAAGAACAGCACATTCCATGTAAGGTCCTATAACGCTATTCAGAGACAGGACTTGTTTAATTTTTTTTTTTTTTTTAAATTATTTTTTGACATCTCTGAATAGGGGAAACTCTTGTGAAGAATCAAATCCACTGAAGTGAGTAGCTGGTTGCTGTTTGGTTGGTGATGTGGGTCTGTTGCAAGGGCCTTTTCAACAGTATCTTCATCTGAATCATCTGAGACTTTCAAACTGTTCTGATGAGTTTTTATAACCAAGATGTTTCATGTCCCTATGTGACTACTTCAGAAAATGCATGATCCTTCTCATTGTAATATCTCAATCTGTGTACAAAACACCTGTTGTCTGTCTTTGCTATATGCAGTGTGCTGCTATGTGACCAAACCTGCATAAGCAGGAAACAGTTATTTTATAGTATTTATACATTTTTTGGTCAATTCTACATCAAGTCTCTGATACTGCCAGATTCCCACCCAGGAGGACCAACACAATTAAGTGCACAAATAGCATCTACCAACTGGTCTGTGCATAGCCTGGGAAATGTCTGTGACTGCCCAAAGCTCCCACTTTCTGCAGCAGTTAATCAAATGCTTTGTTTGACAGGGGCTAGGAGTTTGGTCAATCATCTTGTTTCAAGCCAGCCTGCTGTTTCAAATCAGTTCATTGTGTCATCTATGCAGAGACTTCCCAGAGAGTTTCTAAGAGCACTGTGAGTGCATACAAGAATACCCTTCATACCCAGCCAAAAAACAGTTATAGCTGTAGGGCAACCTTGAATTTCATCCTTCTATCACTCTTATAACTTGAATTCCATGCCAACAGAAATACATAAATTGCTTGGACATGTAAATGTGTAAAGCACAGAGGAGCTAAAAATACTGTTCAGGGCTACTTCTTGGAAAGGGGAGTCTTTCCATGCTTTGCAGTCCTTTTTCTCCTTTCTGTACTAGACAATAGATGGAGGTCACAAAGCACTGAAAATCATAAAGCCAAAAATTTCTGTTCAACCACATGCATTTCTCAGTATACCAGTCCACTTTAGGAATTTATTTACATTTGTGTAGTAAAATGTGAAGGATAACTTTGTGCCTTTTTAAATATCTCTTAGAATTCATACATACTCTTAGAGGGCTTCTCAGCTATGGTCCTGTTCAGATTGCAGTAATACTTCTACTCCCATTATTATGGCCAACCTTTTCTAAATGTGAATAATTGTTAAAAAAAAAAAAAAAAAAAAAAGCAAAGCAGTCAGCTTTATCTCATTTGTATTAATTATATTCTGTATTCCATTTGTTTTGTGTGTCATTAAATACATTTGGGAAAAGATTCATTTTTGTTGTTCCTACATGTTTTTTCATTATAATTGTTTCTATTGCAGAACTAATTAAATATCCTAAAGTTCTCTCCTTTAAATGTAATTACCTTTTAATGAAATGTATACATATTTCTCACTATTATTGGTTAACCTTTAGCTACTTTTTCTGTTTCTCTCTCTTCTACTTATAGCTGCAATTACACTTTGCACTTAAATAATGCTATTAACATGGGAATTTTGACAGAGGCAAAAAAGTTCACTCTACCTTATACAGATTGGATAATCACAGGGTATTATAACCTAGATTTCAAGAAACAGGTCTCAGAGTTTTACCCTGATGTTTTGATGCTTGGTTTAGTACATTTTATCCTTATTTACCTGAGTGTTTACATGTCTTAAACTTCTACGGAAATACCAATTTAATAATCAGTCCAACAAAGTGCCCTTAGACAGGAGGAATCTAGAAGGGTTTTCTAAGGTCAGGTATCTGACTTTCCTACCAACTTGTCCACCTTCACTGCAAACAATCTTCTAAACTTACCATAACCAATGCTGGAAAGTTGAATAGTGTAAGACACGTGATGTGGACACCTCCTTAAATTGTTTCAGATTGCAAAACTTGACCAATGGCCCTCTGAAACTAACTGTCTTGAAAAATCAGACTTATGTGCCTTGACTTTGGAAGTGAATATAAGACATTAGTTTCCTGACTGCTAGAACTTTCCTTCTGCTTCATGTTAGCACTGTCTCGTGTGGTTATTAACAGTCTGTTGGGCCTAACATTGGAGATAAATTCTAGCTGTAATTCATTATAAACAGTTTGATGGTATGATCTTTCTGCAGCTGCTTCTCTAAATCCTAATAATCTAAAACAGGGGAGTCAGAACCCACAATGGCAAGGAAAAAAAAAAAAAGAGCAAAAACAATTCAGGAGGATAGACAATTATCAAGACACTTTACTGGAAAATGATTTACTGGAAAATGAAACATGTGAGCCACATGTTCTTAGCTTGGTTTTCCAGGAGTTTCTATCATCCCCTCAATCTATTGGGCACGTTACATAGCTGATAGGTAAAATTAGGATAGGCAGAGTGCGCTCAGGAACCAGCTCACCCAAAGCCACTTATGAATAAATTATCAAATCTTCATGTGGGGAAGCAAGACATATTAATACATAGAAGGCCACTAAACCACGCTGAAACTGCTCTTTTACAATTGTTTCTGAAGAAAACTGATCATAATTGTGTGCAGTCATTTGTACCAATTTGGTGTTAAATCCTTTAATTGTCAGGTGTAAGGCCCAAACAACTTATTCAATGAGACTTTCAAGGGCTTATGGTTGTTCATATACTCTGAGCTATACACATGGGAGAAATACCAACAAGATATTCTCAAGAGGTCAAGACAACAAAAAGAACTTTATTGACAACTTTGGAAAATCAGAGAACTTGGGCGAAAGGTTTAGAGCAGCATTCAGTCAACATAAAATGCTTCCCAAAGCACTAACTTGGCCCATTCAACTTAGCAAACTCTAAGCCTGTTTGATTTTGTTTCTCAAAAATTCCAAGAAGACGGAATAAGAAGAAGGAGAAAGACAGAAAACATATAGAAAAGAATAAACATGACTACCACTCCTGGTTCCAGCAGTGATCAGGTGGTAGCGATTCCAGGAGGAGGTAGGGTCCGGTGTTCAACTGATAGAAATCCCAAAAGGAGGTAGGGTCAAGACTAAAGGCGCTTGCCTCATGTTCTGCTTTAAATACCCCTTGGGCTTCCTGGGCCCTTTCCATAGGTGGGCCTTCCTCTCTGGTGGCCACTCAGGAGCTGGGTTAGGGGCTCCAGAGGCAGGTGTGGAGCATTTCCTCTGCTGTGCCAGGGACTGGTGGCTACTGCAGGTTTGGGATACAGGCTGGGGGGTGGGGTGTGCAGGGTAGGGCATCACCTCACCAGAGCAAGGCCTGACCTGTCCCTTCTACCACACACACAAACAAAATGCATAGAGCCAGCAATCCTCCCAGCCTCTTACAGTGCTGCATGGAGTGGTGGCAGTAAGTTCTGTGGCTTAGTGCAAGACTGAGGGTTACAAGAGGGTTTCTGAAGCCAGGGAAACATAACCAAGGGCAGAGACCCCATCAGGAGCCAGCAACTCTTCGTGAGCAAGTGCAGCACATTTAAATGGCCCAGGGGAGTGCCAGACCCAGGAGCACTGCCAGCAGAGTGGGCAAACAGAGAGTGGTGCACCAGCCAGGGCATGGCATGGCAGTCTGCAAAGGAGGGTGTGTGGGTAGGGTCTTGCACCCTGCTTGTATGTCGACATCCCAGGGAAGTGCTCTAGGTCTCTTCCATAATGGTGGATACTTGCCTCAGAGTTAAAACTGGTGCTTCTATGGAGAAAGCCCATAAGATATCTGATGCTTCCACACAGACAGAACTGGTAGGGAAGGAGACTGCTGTACACAGCTGTAGACACCCACAAGCCAGGTCTGCAAGGAGAAAGTGAACCACACACAGTGGGTACCATAACAAGAACCAATGAGTTCTCTCAGTGGGTGTCTCTATTAAGACATACTGTAGAACCCACCTGCCAGCCTGACAGGGAGTCACATGAGTTATGCCGTCATCCAGGAACTAAGGTCCGAGATGTTGCTGAGTGTGTGCCACAAATAGTCAAGGGCAGAAACTGCTATCCCCTACTACTCTTTCATGCAGGCATGAAAGAGCTCCAGGTCACTGCGCGTGTGTGAAATATCAATCCAGTGTAATACTATTTTATCTTCATTTTACAGTCCCTTTTTGCAGATTCAATCAGAAAAACATCGAAGCAATTCCTCAAGTTCTTTCTAAGAAAGGGAGTGTTCTCAAATCTGTCTGCTTGTCCAAAATCATGTCACCTCTACGTCTGTATAAAAAAGTAACTGACTTCTGCCCTTGTTTTGTATAGACGTGTAAGCCACTTTTCTGTTTGGATATGTAATTATTTATCACTAATAGCACATGGTGTTGGATTGATGTATTGACATAATTTAACATAGAGTATGCTCAAATACTATTCCTTGTAGATGAAGTGTGCGAATGGGTTGAAGAGTGAGTGACACCTCACACATGCAAAATCTGTGAGGTGAATTAGCAATTTTAAATATGTATGATTAAATACTGTGCACGGGGTCCTTGTTAATGTGGGAGATGAGCATGAATGTAGTCTTTCTCGTCTTCACATCCCAATTAGACTTTCTACATTCATTCAAAAAATTCCATAATTTATACAGAAGTGCTGTGTTATGGCCGTTGCCTCCTGCAACTTCTTTTTAAAGACCTTATCTGAAAAGGAGAAGCCTGATTGGTTTTGGTAACCTGCCAGACTTATCTGCCAAGTAACAGTTTCCAAATAGAGAGTTCTTGGTGCAGGTTATGCTATGAGGTGATGCTTGAAAGGGTGTGGGAAGCATGAATTACCTCATTTAATAATAAAATAATGATAACTTCAATAATCTCCAAAGATAATGGCACCAATTAATAACTGTTTTTATACTCATGGCTCGAAAACGTTGTTTTTGAAAAGTAGTGTGATGGCAAAAGGGAGCAGCACTTATTCACCTTCAGAGGTACTTGATATCACATAACACAAAATCCAAGAGTGGGTTGCATCAGTCTACACTAGAAAAAAACTTTGTATTTCTAATTTGGATGAATACTACAAAGGAAGAAAAATCTCAGTTTTTTTGCAGCAGTGATAGAGAGTTATATTAATTCTTTATGTCTCATGCTGTCAGACTGTTTAAAATTTAATAATCAGAAATGTAGATGAGCAGTTGAAGGCTATTATTCGTGGTCATCAGTGCTGAACAGCCAATAAAATATATTCTGAAGTTACCAAGAGATTATTTTCCGTCTTCTTATGAAAGAAATACTTGTTATTTCCCAGTCTGTACTGAAACCAGTCCCAGTCATTAAATAATCATAATCAGAATAATCTCAAACTAGACTTTTTTTGCCAGGCTAAATATCAAGGCCAAAACCAAACTATTGAATCCTTCTATTTTAAATTGTATGCGCAGTGAGGGATGATCACACACAAAATGCAGAAATCATGTTTGAAAGGGCAAATTTATTCCAGGTTAGTTTTCTAAATGTTTGGAGTAGATTAATCTAAAACTGCATCATCTCTTTTATGCATGTATAACAGTACAGGTATCAGTAGACTTACTGTTGTCAAGATCTGGAATAATGCTTCAACCAGATACTTTTCTCTTTTGACAGGTACATTAAATGTGCATAGAGTGTTCATAAAAATTCTTTGTAGGGCTCTTTTCAGTGTAATTCTAATGTGGACTGAGAATATGGAATGTTACCTTGACAAAAGTAAAGATGTATCACCTGCCTACTTGTACAAATTGAACACAAACAACGGCAACTAAACTAAGGCAGAGAGCTATAGTTTGCAACTCATCAAGAGCATGTTAAATTAAGGTGGTTTTGTCTATATACCAAGAGTATATATGTTTAGCAGGTCATTCTCCTGCTAATATGCAGCAAGTTATATGGTTATTCACTTTCATTTTACTAGGAGCTGCAGTGTACACTTAACCAAAAAAGAAAGTGTCACCAGTCTTCGATAAACAATATTTTGTGCAAAGTTTCTTCCTCTTCAAAAACTCTCCAGGGGAAAAAGATACTGGTAATTTACTTTTATTGAAGCAGATCTCACTTGGGAGTAAACGTGTGAGAATGATGACTGAAGATAGATAAGGCCTCTGTGCCTCCCATTTTTAAATCCAAAGAAAACATCAGTGATGAAAATTTTCATGCTGTGCCTCTCTGATTTGTACAGTTGGATACATTGAAGGCATATTTTCACAGAACCACAGAACACAGTGCTTACTTTGTGCTTTTTGGTTCTCCTGCTGCCCCACACAGATGTCTGGTAGGTTTTGTTGTTTTGATTATTGGAAAGACTTCTATTTGTATCTTCATAAAGACAAATAAACAGAGAACAGCCATATCCTACTCAATGGCATAAAACTCAACAGATTCCTAGCTCAGATATAGATGTTGAATGGTGTCTGATACTCAGTAGATCATACATCTGCTGTTACAAATCAGGCAAATACAAAAGATATGGTATTTTCAATGATATTTTTGAGTATTTGAGTAGTTTATTTGGAGTATTTTTGCTTCTCAATGACAATAAGTTTATTTTCCATTTTCTCATATTCCTACTGCCACTTACACATTTACTCAGGGACAACTATTCCCGGCTCCTATTTCACAACCTGTCAAATGGCTACTCAGGCAGAAAAAAATCAACCCATACGTAGTCTCTGTAGACTGAAAATTAGCTTACTCATATTTATGTCTCCTCATGGGAATTACCAATTCACTGATTGCTGAAAAGGCTGCCAGCACTAACAGGAGTCCTCAATGGTCACTGAAAAAAAAAAAA
>VZRO01000205.1:226363-237157 GCA_013397915.1 Daphoenositta chrysoptera | reverse complement strand
AAAAAAAAAAAAAAAGTAATGCCTTTAAAAGTTAAATGTAATGTAATGTAAAAAGTAAAAAATGTAAAAAAAAAATGTTAAATACAATGTAATGTAAAAAGTAATGCCTTTAAAAGAGGTTAAAAGTAACCTCTACTTCATATGTGTTCAGTAAATTTTGCCTGTGTTTATACTCGCACTGGCTGCACAACACTTAACTTTTTAATCTAGTTATGAAACCAGCAATCAAGTGCTTGAGTCCTGTATTTTGAAGCCACAAGACAGGATTACTTTCACTTAACTTTCAGCATTTACAATGTAGCTTTCTACGTATGAGGTAGTTATCCTAAGCTTCCTTTTTACTGCAGACAGTTAATCACTTAGTGATATGATTCATCTGACCTGTTAGACATCAGTTTTAGGATAAATCTACAACTGCTCAGATTAATCCTATCTAATGTGACTTTATCATAGAGCAGTAAGAGTATTAGAGACTTAGAAATAAATGTAAATATTCCTAGTTTTTTTTTTCTGCAAGCCTCCTTTGATGAAATACAGAAAATTAGAACTTTTAATGTCTTTTCTGACAGATATGCTAATAACAGAAAACTGCATAGATCAGACTCTGGGTTAATCAGCGTTCTCCATGCGGTGTGGAATCCAGTGACTATTAAAGATTTTTAATTTCTGCTCATCTTACTCCTATTAATAGATATAAAAATATTATTAAGAAGAATTTATTTCCTGGATTATTTTAAATGACAGATTCAATACAGTCGAGTAGGAACATTCAGTTATATTTAACCTCTTTTATGAGTGGTTTGACTTGATGGTCTGACCTCTTAATCAAGGATTTTATGATTCTGATGAGTAGATGTCTATGTTTCTTAAATATTAATGTCAACAATTTATAGAACTGAAGGATTTTTTTCCCCAATGTCTTAAAGTGGTAATTCCAATGCTACAAGGAAATAATTATACTAATATGGCAGCAGTATTTCCTTGTGATTCTGCACTAAATCTGAGATTCCTTTTTAGTAAACAAAATTATGTCACATAGCAACTCAACTTAAAGAAATGGAAGCAAAACATTAAATTAGTATTCAGCTAAACAGCAATGCAATTTGTCTAGGATTAAGTATCAATTGAAATCTGTTATGATGCAACACATGCACTTTATCTAGCCCTTGCTTTCTAAGAGTAGTTTCCAGAACTACTAAAATATTTTTCCTGTAAGTTTCCTGATTCAGGTTTATATGTAGCAGTCAGAAATATCTGTATATCAGGAAAATTATGAGCTGCTAGAAATGGTGTAAAAAGCTACATGATGTCATTTTTTTTTTTTTTCCAATGCACAGTAAAAGACGGAAGGGTATAGGTGAGTGAATACTATCACTTACTTAAGACTCATACGTACAGAAAGTTTTTAATAGATGTCCTGCCAACTCTTCCTAATCCATGCTAAAACTCAGACCAAAACTCAGTTTATCCTCAGGACATTAATGTCAAAAGACAATGGCTTTCCCCAACACTGTTTGTCTAATGGTCTGTTCCCGTGTCAGTTCGTTTGCAGCTGGTCCTCGAAGACTTTAGGAGGTGACCAATTCAGCCCCTTTCATTGTTCAATAATCTTTGAAATAAATGAACACAAGATCTCACCAATAAGTCCTAAAATAAAAAGAAGTCTACAGAGATGAATATTACTCACCTGTCTCCAGATGGGACATGGAGAGACAGTTGACCTACATGTAAAACTCCAAAATAACTATCAAGGATGTGATTCTTTGGAAATCCATATCTGATATAGAGTAAGATAACTGGGAGAAGTGGACCTTAAGCTGTATTTTTCTCCAACATAATTGCTCTTGGGCTAATTTTTAGTGCTTGTTGCCTGGAATATTAGATTTTGTAGGATGCCTGTTGAATATTTAGATATTATAGCTATAAAGGGATGCCAGACATTCTGCTCAGTCCTCCACATCTTATGAGGTAATGTCTATCAATGATATGACAGAGATGCTGACCTTTTTTCCTACCTTTAAGTAGAGATTGACTCGCTTAACTCTTCAAGATTCTTCCCGCTTTCTTCAGTTTTCACTGGAAAGTATAAAGCAAGATTCTGCAGGGGAAGAAAAACTTGCCACATATTACCGATAATTGTATATATAAGAGAAAAGAAAGTTGTGTTTGTGCAGGAAGTCTTAACAGCAGAATTTTTAGCTTGTACATTTGGATTTGTAAAAAAAAGTTTATAAACAGGACAACTTCAAAACAAAGCCTTAAAAATAATTTGTTACATGGGGTAAAAATACCAGAGGGGGAAAAAAAAGCCACATAAAGATGGAAAAAGACAAAAAAAGTTTTAAGATGCATTCATCAGGGTCATCTACTCCATCTTTGCATAATTACTTACCACCCAGTGTGTTTTTCTGAATCACACACATAGCTTTTTTAATTACTGTTAATTTAGTCAGTTATAAACTGCATAACTTCCCAAGGTCTGTAAGGTTTGTGTAGATATTGCACATTCAGTATTTTGGAAGTATGACTTCTGTAGGGGCTTTGCTGCTGGTTGGCCAGAAGAGTCAAAGGTGTTTGCCTGAAAGCAGTTTACCCTGAATGTATGAATGCTGAGGTACACCATTTTCTTTATGCAAGGAAGAGAACCCCAGCCAAAAAACTGGAGAGGTCACAAGAAACTTAGATTTATCTAACTTTTAGTTCTCATTCCATGGCAAAGAAGAGAACACAACCTTACAAAGTTGCTTCTTCCCTCACTGCAGCCTATGGCTGTAAAGTTCTTGGATAAAAGTGTTAAAGGATTTTATTTTTTTCTTAAAATGTCAGCATGTTGTATATTTCTTCCTCCCAAAGAAGAGAAAAGTAGTTCTGTAGACGGAGTAAAATTGTATTTGAACATTCAGCAAAGTAAATGATTACTTTGGATAACGTTTTATGGTGATAAGATGTCAGCTAATAGACTTGATTAGAACTGAGTCAGCAAATAGTTTTCCTTTTTCCTTTACAGGCTCGAGTACATAGAAATGGCTATAAAATGCTGAGAATGGACAGCAAAAATGTCTCTATTTTTGTCAGTGTGTAAAATTCCAAGTCAGGAAGAAGTCTATCTTGCCTTATGGGGTGAGTTGTTATAATTGCTTATAAAGAGATAAAAGATTGTTTAAAAATTAACTTCTGTCTCATAAATAACAAAAATGCCTAAATTTGTGTGACTACTCTCAAACTAAGTCTGCCTTCTTTCTCCCAAAATAAATAGGTAAAATATTTGTGCCTCTGTATGTATTTGAGGTGATTCTATTTCTATTTGTGAGATAATTGAAAGTCTGATATTGTTATTGTTAATGACATCCAGTTATTTGAACTTCAGATTTAACACCAACTTCTTCAGTGTCTTTCTTTTTTATCTATGAACTCATTAGAAACCATTACAATTGAAATAAAAATTTGAATACTTAGGAAGCATAACCACTTCAGGAAAGAGGAACTTTGTTTTGTTTATATATCATAATTGTCTAAGACCCTGATCTAGACTAGACCCCCTCAGTACTTGCAATAATGTACTTTCTTCCATTGTATTTATTCCTAAAGATATATTCACTGCAGTTCCTAATGCATTGTTTCATATGTTCTACTGTTTTCCTGTATTGTAGTGTTTTACAGCACTTGTAATGTCTATTCTTTCTCCCCACACAATTAGCTTTTCAGTGAAGCAAGAACTGAAAAGAAAAGGTGTCTCCTGATTACAGATGTTTTTCTCTCCACTGGACTGAACGAAAGTAGTATTAAAATTTATTGTGAACAAGGGAAATATCCCATTCCAAATTATGCCATATTCAGAATAAATAAGATGAATTTAGGTTAGCTGGAACAAGGACTTTGTATGTAGTTTGATAGATTGTTTCACAGCAGGAAGCAAAAATTTTGCAAGTGGAACATGCAGAAGGGAGGAAAGTAGAAAGGAGTTAGGTTTTATTTTAGCTGCAAACACAGAATCTCTATATCATACTTCAAATAAAGATACCTTTTTAAAAGAACTAGAGGACTTCCACACGCATATAAAAACTTATGAAACCTCCTGGTTTTGAGTATAGAATTTAGGGTCAAATTATCCTCAATTAATTATTGCTTTGGTTTCTTCATTTGCATGCAATGGACATTAGACATCATTATTTCAGATCACTTCAACTTATTGTTAAAATGGAATTCTGGCATGCAACTGCATACTGTAAAATTATTTTGCTGTTTCTCTCTTTTCATAAAATCAAAGGTTAAAATTAGAATCTGAAAATATCTCTCACAGTAGACACTGATTTAGAGGAAAAAAGTTATTTTGTCCATTTTCAGTAATTTCAGCAGATGCTGAAAAAAATTTAACAAAGGAATCAGGTTTATGACATCCAAATACAGAGGCTAAAACCCTGGCTTCCTTATCATAATTAAATTTTTCACTTAGTTATGTCTTATTTTCCATATGTTCACAAAGATTTTGCAAGTGAGGAAAGAAAACTTCTGAAGAGAGCAAAGGAATGAATTAATAATTGGTCTGTCTGACTCAAAACATAAATAGGTACAAGATAGAAATATGATACTACTAGTAAAAATTATTTTTTCTAAGCACTCTTAAGGTTTAAGTATTGCCAAATCTGCTAGAAAGGCCAGATGTTGTGTGGTGCTTATTGTGCTCTTAAGGCATGCTCTTATAAACAAACAACTCAATTAACACAAACTTATTTGTTGTTCTAATTCCTGCTCAATAGCTACTGGTGGTTTTAACTATCAATTCAAAAAATACTTCCCTGCTGTCACACAAAGAAAGGATGATGTCTTCAAACATAAAAGTGGATGTCTGCAAGTGTTGCTGCTGTATCGTAAAGAGTTTTTATTTGGATTTTAGTAGCTCTAAAAAGGGTTTGCTGCTATATTATCTATTTTGGCTATTTTAGCAGAACCCAAATGATAGCATGATCGATGCCTACAGAAAACAAACAAAAAAAAAAAAAAAAAAAAACCAAAAGACCTGAAATTTAATAACCAAGAATACACTTTTTTTTTAGCTACAGATATTCTATTGAGCATGCTTGGGAATGCACCTGGGCAGAGGCTAGTTGGCAGAGAACAGTCCATATTTAAGGTAATACACTTTGCCTGCTTCCACACCATAATGTCTGTATGCAAAGCCCTACTGGAAACAGTCCCTACAGTTTAAATACCAGAGTGTTCCTGAGAATTGTTCAGGAGAGTGATAGAGTGATCATTGGCATAAGATGTTTCTTAGGAAAAGGTCAGAACATACAATTAATGTGCCTCAAAAAATAACTTTTCCAACAAAGCAGTATTAATTGTGTTTATCAGTGAACATGTAGGACTTTTTTTCATGGACCCAACTGGTGTAGGTACGCTGACAGAAAATTTTAACATAGACTGTGTTACATCTAATAGCAAAGACCGTACACAGAAAACCTACTCTGCAAAAAACAAAGCTAAAACACTTGCACTGGAGAGATCGTAAGTGGTAATGTGCCTTTTCTATGGATTTTTTTTAGAAATGCTTATTTCTCTCATGTACTATCAGAAGTTCTCAGACTAGCAGCATGGGGGGAAGCAGTGTGTGGCAGTACCAGAGATTACAAGAGAAGTGAAACAAGGCCAGGAACTAGCAGACAGATTGAGATCTTTCCTGCCAAGCAGAGAATCTTGCAAAGCAAACTTACAGCTCTCTTCCTACTTATCTGGCACCAGAGGATACCAATGACCAGGACTGATGCAGATTTCATGCATAAGGCTGAAATACACAGGTAACATGGCAGTCAGTGCACTCATAAAGCAAAGGGGATGCAAAGGCACGTGCTGGTTCACAGGAAAAAGGCTACAGTGGTGACTGTGCACCAAATTTCCAACAGATCACTCAGAAAGAAGGTAAATCTAACCTGTATACCGTACATTCTCCAGCTTTCCCAGTCCCTCAGCTATCCATTAATCTTCAGAGAAAAGTGAATATCACATCAAATCTTGAAGATGTGTTCTCATGTATGCAAGGATGGTTCCAGTGTTTCAGATAAAATAATTTGGAAAGGAGATGCATTCATAAACAAAAAGACTTTTCGAATTCACATTCTCTGTGAAATGGAAGAGATTAAAAATGCATTCTTCTTTTGGGTTTTCAAAAAGTCCCCATAAAACCTCAACCTTCTTGTCTTTACCAACCACAAGTTTTCTTCTAATTAATCTTAATTTTAAAAAAAACAAACAAAAAAAAAAAAAAAACCCACAACCATCTAATGCATATCTTCTGTGCTTCTCAGGTATCATCAGAAACCTTCATATAAGTAGTCTTTGATTTTAAAGAACTTCCATAACACCCTAGCAATATAAACATATCCTTATGCTTTATGAAAATTTCTTACATGTTGAAACGTGACAAATAAGGCAAAATATTGTGGCTACCCAGTGCTCTAAATATCTAAATATTTTCTAAAGCAATCCCCTTGTGAGAGTTAGGTATGTGACTGGGGAAAGGAAAATAGCTTGTGTGTTTGCAACTCACAGTTGATGTACACCAGAAAGGTCACTGAAGTTTGCAGAAAAACTTAAAAATACTATGTGTAAAGAAGATAGGTGTTAGTTCTGCATCAGGACTAGGGTAGTGCAAGGATGTCTTACATTTTCTTTTTTTTCTGAGATATAGGCCAAAGTCCAGAAAAATATTGTCATTAAAATGTGTTAATATTTCTCTCCAAAGGTTGATAAACTACTGTATGAAACTTAGGAAATAATGTTCTGCTAACATTGTTTTTCTGTTAATAGAAAGTTACCACTTGAAAGCATTCACACTTGTTCAGACTTGATTTTAAAAACAGGGTTATTTTTTTATTCGGTGCTCACTGCTACAAAAGTACTTTAATGCTGAGGGAGAAAAAAAAGGAATTACCATTCTGCTTATTCAGGTAGGAAATAGGGTCATCTTGGACTAGGGCCAGGGACTTCTGTCAATTATCCCTGATGTTAATGCTAATATTAGAGTGGCAATTATCATGTAACATCCATGGAAATTATTCGATGAAAACAATTTAATACCACCTTGATTATCACCTGGATTCTCCTGATAGAATTTTTTTAAGTGGTAAGCAAGTATAAGTATTTTAGAACAAACAAACAACTACCCAAAATCCAAACCTCAGAATATAGTCTGCATTCAATTAGGGACTCCTTGAGGGATCAGTCCTTGAGTGACTAAAACACAAAAGTAAAGCTTTACCTTACATACGGTTATGTACCTCTGGTCATTATTGTTTATTCTATATTTTGTTCAGAATACAATAATGGCCTAGGGCAGATGAAAGTGAAGATTTGATATTAATCTCTTAGAGTCTGAGGCTTCATTATTTACACTGACAAATAAATTATATTCCAGTAATACCATAATTTTTAGAAGGTTGTTCATTAGTCAAAATAAGATTTTTTGCAGGTATGTGGAACACAGAACAGGAAAGAAGAGTAAACAATAATCAATCGTGCTTCCAAACTGAATGTATTATTACCTTGCTAATCTATCAGTCTACCTGAACAAACAAACCCTGGTGGAAAACCTGCATAGCAAGGCTTTTAAACACAGAACATAACCTTTCCACAAACATTAAAACAGAACTACTACTGCTACGTGAAGTTTAGTGACAAATGATGTCTTCTGTGTTCAGGTGGTGTTAATTCCATGATGAAGACCCAACCTAAGGGAACCTTTTAAGCTATGGCTGAAGTTAAAAAGTAAAGTACAGTGGTCTGTATGTACAAGTAAATGTTTCTAAACCTGTTCCTTCTTCAGATCATCACATCTGTAGTTTATTCAACGCTATAAAAGATAATTCATGAGGCATCAATGAGTGCTCTGAGCCTTGTTTGGTAGCTTGAGCAATTTTCAGTATCTTTAGTGCTGTTTGTACAAATATAGAGCGTAATTCTCCTTTACTCAGAATAATTCACAGTGTATTTTTGCACATCTGTTTTGTGATGACATGAGCCCTCCATTGATAACAAGACAGTCTAGCTCAGATGTAGATGGATATAGTATGGATGTAAATATTTGGAGACCGTTCCATCCCCTTGTGCTTTTGACTTCTGTAAGGATGCCAAAGTCCAGAGAATATGGCTTAGAATGAAAAAATCATGCAAATCATACAAAAATTCTACATATAATAACAAACAAGCAAAATCCTTCTCCCTTATTCCAGACCTAAATAAGATACATAAAATCACAAAATTTAAAAAACATCTTGTGCACCCCAAAACAAGCATTTGCTTAGCATACAGTGGTTATCAAAAAACAGAGAGATGGAAAAGAAAAAAACTGGAAAACACAATTAAGCATTATAAAACTCAATTTTATGCAGTCACAAGGACTAGTGCATTAACTTCTGGTTAGCATATTTTAGAAAAATGTGGGACAACACATGGGTTTTAAGGTGGATGAACAAAAGCAATTGGAAATATAAAATTTTATTTGGGATAAACAAAACTCAAAAGGCTGATATTTAAAGTAGTTTAAAGGACAGATGAATAACAAAGGATATGGCAATGCTCACAAAACAGCTAAGTGAAGACAATTCTTGTATACCAGTCTATCTTTTTTTACATTCTACAAGAAGAAAAGAAAACATAAAAGCTGGCTGACAGCAAACTGTCTTTCTTAGCAGGAAAAAAGGCAGCTGCTTTCTTTACAACCTCCAGCTCAGCAAAACCCAGACTCTGCAACCCAAGACAAATGTAGTTAAGGTACATACATCTGCAACTGTCCTACTTACCTAGAAACAGCCCCTGGGAAGTTTCTACCTGCACTCCAGTTGTGCAAGAGCACAGCAGGAGTTTTGGTAAATATGTAAATGGCTGAAGAGTGTTAATTCTGCCCTGGGGCTCCAGTGCAGTCTGCCCATCTTAGGGCAAGTAGCTGACGGAGTCAGAACTCTCAGTAAGTATCCTGAACTCCTGTGTAACCAATGATGATACATAGATAAGTAAAATATGCTGCTAATAACTTCTGCTAAGATCTCTGTTAGGCACCTAAGGCAGCAAGTATATGAGCACTTGTTAAGTAAGTGTTTGAAAATGTTGTGTTTGTGAAGGTACACAGGCCCTTGAGCACTACTGTAATTAAATGATTAAGAAATAATTGTATGTGTATTTTTATTGTTAATATTGTGAAACAACAGTGTTTGCATGTACGTTTGTTTAAAGTCATATAAATGTTTTTATCGTTTGAAATTACCAGTAATATATGTGTTTGAGAAAAGGCTGACACACAGGACCTGCATATGATTCTTATGCCAACTTCCACTGTGTTGCACACTATGTTAGGGTATTACAACAATTGTATTTTGAATTGTCTGTGGATATACTGGCTGACTAGAGAAGCAAAGCTGAAAATGATGGTGTATGTCATCCAATATTAACTGGTATTCATTGGTAGTTGCAGTAATTTTAAGCACATTTATAAAGACTAGGGGGTTTTCCTACTCTTCTGTTTTGGTTTTGGTTTGTTTTTTTTTTTTTTACTACTAAGACGTAGGCTGGAAATACCTCTTTCTTTCTCAGTAAACCATTTCTTTTCATAGGTATTTGCTACTTTGCTTTGTCATCTCTGCATAACCTGGTATGCTTAGCAGGTCAAACACTTTTTGGGCTTACACTAACCAAAGTCTCACACTAAATCATGATTTCAGTTAGCCAGAGTCCTTGAACTTGCTTTGCCTAGCCATGATCCATTCAGTCTCACTTTCATTCTTACCAGCTATTTCATCTGCTCAATACTTAATTGCCACATTAATATATCTCTCACTTCTATTTCCTCATGTATCACCTCTCACTGTTGTTCTCCTCACAGCAAGCCCTCAGATATGTAATTTCATTTTGGTTAAAAAATACTCTGAGGTCCTTAATTATCTGCTCTCTCTTTTACTGAGCAAAAAGTCACTTTGAATAAATCCTGATTATAAAAGTATTTCAATTTACATGTTCCATTTTTAAAATTTACAGTATTTGATATAAACACAAGATTTGGACTTGTGAGCTTTTGGCATATTTGCCCAGTCTCATGAAAATAAGAAACATTCTTTCTTCAGTTCAACCTTTTTTTTGAGAGATAAACACCTACCAGTTTAACAAACTGAGCACTTCCCATGGCAACTTTGAATATGGCATTTCATAAAATAAAGTGGTTGCCGTACTTGAAGACCATCAGAATGATTACAAAGGAAGTTAATAAAACTGCCAATGATTTTGACATAGATTTTTGTGAAGGAGAGATAGGAGGAGGGTATTGTACTCTTTGTTGTGTTTTCAGATAACATTATATGCCCTATGAAGAATTAATATTGAGAGAACTCGTGAAAGTGCCTATTTTGAAAGGTACCAAATAACCAGTCTTGGTTGGCATGAAGAGCAGATCTTCAACAGTGGCTGAGAAATTCTGAATCCTCTTTGGGGCTACTACCAATACAACAATCTGAACAAAAAAGAAAAGCCTGGTGTTAGGGTTCCTAACAGCAGAACCTGCCAGTTGACCAAACAGTATAGAATGTAAGGAGCACAAAGAGAGATGGTTGTATACAAATCATTAGCAGATAATAAAGTGATTTTTACTATTACACTATTCTTAAGTTTAGAAATTCAGTAAAGGTTTTGCTCTATCACTGTTTGGGGTTTTGTTAAGTCTTTTCTCAATTAGATCTTTGGCATTGTATTCTGTGAGCAATACGAAGGTTCAGGAAGGGAAGGTTCGGGAAGGTTAGGGAAGGGAAGGGAAGG
>VZRO01000205.1:8602-224547 GCA_013397915.1 Daphoenositta chrysoptera | reverse complement strand
AAAAAAAAAAAAGGAATAGAAAGTAAAAATAATTCTAATTTGATCCTCATATCTCAGAAATAATAACTTTTAATCTTCTCTTTTTGGTACAGTAATCTTATCTTCTGGTTTTGGTACAGTAATTATGACTCAAAAATGGAGAATGGTCATAACAAGCAAGAGCATGAGAGTAGTTTAGGAGATACCTCTTTCTAAAATGCAATATTGAATAGCAAAAAATAAATCCTGTTTTCATATATATAAATGATACATGCTTCTCAGGAGAAATCGTAGTAATGAAATTTAATGCTGATCTGTCTTTATAAGTTCCTGTCTCAGTGCCACATACTTTGTCACAACCTTAAGTTTCATACTACCAAAAGGCTTTTTGGGTTTTTCCTCTCCTTTTCTTTTTCTGTTAAACATGGAAAAGTTTCAGCTTCCTTTTGAATGTACTTAGATCCTATCACCTCCCTGCTGGATATTTTGTGTTTCTAAAGTAACAAAGTATGCATATGCCTAATAAGATCATAACTGAATTATTCAGTTTAGTGCTATGTCATAACTGCTTTACCTCATCATGTTTAACATCATGGCAGTGTTGTCATGGCAGTTGCTGAACAACAGTTCAGTAAGAGTCACAGAAAATATTGTAGCTGACCAAAAATTTAAAAATTGATTTTTATAGGTTTTGCTGAAAAGTCATGCCTCTTTTTGAATTTGTGGATGTAAGCATTTATTTTTGAAAAATTTTATTGATAGTCTCCATGTTTCTTCAACTACCAGAATACTCAAAGTACCTTAATTTTGAAAGTTCTCACTATAATCATTGTGATTCATGGGATAAATTACTGATTTTTGCAGCACATCTAGAAGTCACTATAAATGTTTTCTATCAGATATTAAGTAAATAAGAAAAATGTGAAAATACTTTAAATGGAAAAAACTCTATAAAAATTAATAGTATGAATAATTAAATCTATATGAATAATCTTAGGAAAAAAATATATCAAACTCATTGTATCTCTAATTTTTGTTTTATTCTTGATTAATGGAAGATCTTATATGATGAAATAAGTGCTAAGTTCTATATTTGTAATGGCAGAGATATTATGAATATCTGGATTTCCTCAGATAAGTAATTGAATCGTTTAGGCTGGAAAAGACCCTTCAATTCCCTCAGTCACTCCTCATAAGGCATGTGCTCTAGACTTGTGGTGGGTTGTCCTCGGCTGGTGGCCAGGTGGCCGCCAAGCCACTCTGTCACTCCCCTCCTCAGCAAGATGGCTGAAAAAATAAGACTTAAAAGTAACACATAGGCCGAGATAAGCAAAAGTGAAAGGTCGCACAGGCAACTGAAGATGAGAGATGCCAAAGATTCCATTCTCTATTTTTATCAGCAGGTAATGTCCATCCACGTCCAGGAAGCAGGGCTTCAGCAAGCGTAGTGGTTGCTCTCGAAGCAAAACATCGTAAATTACAAATGTCCCCACTTCTCTTCCTTTTTCTTAGCTTTTACAGCTGAGCAGATGTTATATAGTATGAAATAACCTTTTGGTCGATTTGGTTATGTCCCCTGACAAGATTTTGCCCACCCCCAGCCTCCTGGTGGGGTGCAGAATGTGCCAGCACTGCCAAAGCCCTGGTGTGTTACCAGCACCTTTCCAGCTACCAGCACAAAGTGCAGCACTCTGAGGGCTGCGGTGGGGAAATGAACTCCATCTCAGACAGACCCAGTACAAGACCCTTCACTAGCTCTGTCCTTCTCTGGACACACTCCAGCACCTCAATGCCTTGTAGTGAGGGGCCCAAAACCGAACACAGGATTCGAGGTGCAGCCACCCCAGTGCTGAGTACAGAGACAACCATTACCCTGATCCTGCTGGACACACTATCTCTGATACAAACTAGGATGCCCTTGGTCTTCTTGGCCAGTCATGATGTAGATAATTTGAAATATTGTGTGCTCAGTCTCAAAAAGGTTTTTGGTTTCAGACTTTTCAAAAGAAAAAGAAAGTGGTTTGATTTATACATGTATATGCTCAGGTTATGAAAGATATTTATATATAACAACATTGTATTTATCTAGGTAGTGGTTACCTTGTCACATCCAGCAGCATCTGGAGAATTTTATAAATAGCTAACATTTATGTGACTTACGTTTAATTTGAAGGCGTGTGCTCCTATGTGAGAAGCCACCCTGTCATGATTAGACTCAAAACAGACAATAGCATCTTTGCAGCTTCACTAGTTAAGTCAGTTCTAAACTGCATTTGGGGGTAAGTTCAATGTTCATAAAATGAATAATTGTTGCAGGATCACAGCCTCAAGTGATGCACTGTGCTAGTATTAGTCAGAATTAGGTACACTGCAAGAAACAATGAACAAGTGCCCCCAAAGTCCTATTTCAATTCATCTCTGCTTTGACCTGCAAACCCCCTGATATTCCATTCCTGGCCTTCCCTTAAGCAAAGACTGACAACTGTGCCAAATTTTGACGGATTGTGTTTTTGATACATAATATGGACATTTTTTCCCAAGGGACTGTATAATTATGAGTGTAAAGTAGAAATAAGACAAATTATTCAGAAACTAAAGCAAAAAAAAAAAAAAGAAACAAAAAACAGAAAGAGATTTTAACAGACACCTGAGAGAAAGCAGCACTTCAAAAATATAAAATGTTTTAAAGACTGGTATCCTCATCTCAGTATACCTGCAGAGATCAGTAGTTTAGGTAATGTTACATAATATTTATTTGGAATCAAATACAGTTTTGCTGTCTTGCAAAAGCTGTGTTAATGATATGTGTATAAGTGATAATGTGTATAAGAAAAAAGCCTTGCAACAGTGTTAGAATAGTAGAGTAAAAAGTAGACCTTTATTGGAAGCTTCCAGGTGTCCCGGTGGTGGTGGGCAAAGCCGGCACCAGATTTCTACAATTTTATAAGGTTAAACAGTTAGGATATCTAACAGGTATGGCCTCTAGAAGATTCAGTTGCCCCAGTAACCCATCCCTGGGTCAGCCCCTTGGAGTTAGTCCGAGGGGTTCTCTGCCCCACTTCTTATTATGTCTTATTCTAGGTCCCTACTTGGAATAAGACTAAATAATGTTTCAGAAATGTGTTTAGAAGGTCAGCTTATTGTCCTAAAATTTAGGGGAAAAAGGGTAGGAAAACTACTGGAGCTATGGACATTCATTATCAATCTGCAAAGCTACAAATATATGAAAAATATATAGAGCTTAGGCATCATTCTCAGTATTTTAGCTGTTCACCTTAGTGCCTGAGTTTGTATGTATTTCTCTAGTGTTTTGTTTTAAAGGCTTTTTTCACTGACTGTTTTTTGGTGTCCATTAATTATCTCCATCTTTTCTCATGTCATTTGCTTGGTGCTTTTGTATTTATTTTCCTCTCTTCTGTATCTTTTTTCTTTCTATAGCTTTAAGCTTCTTTCTTTGTTATTCTCAGAGTTAAACCATAAGCCTGTTCGTCTTTACATTTCTTTGCTTTAACTCCTGATGTGCTATCAGTCCATATCTGTCTCTCTACATATACAGTTATTTCTTTATTCTATTTCTGCCATCTTCTAATCAGCTCTTTCCAACATCTATCCTTTTCCCTCAATTACTGCTATTACTACAAAAGCCTTCAGAACGTGATGTTCTTTTTCATCTGGATTGCACTTGTTTATTTTTTCTGCATGGAAACTTCACAGAAACATCTTGATCTTAAGGATAAAAATACATGGTTTGTTAAAATATTTTATGATCTATTTGAGTTTTACCAGGCCAGGAAGCAATATTCATACTGTAAATACTATTTTTCTGACGGGTAAGAAAGGGGATGAACTGCCGTAATCCTATGAAATCATTTCTATTTCAGGGGCAGTGATACTTGAACATTAATGTGATAATGAAATCAAATCTTTTAGCTGAGTTATACCTGCGGATTGCCTGTTCAAAAGTTCTATGCATCTAATGACTAATGGTCATTCAGACAAACCAGACATACTTCCCACAGACTTTCAACAGAGTCTTCTGACTATAAAGGATAAAAGGTGTGTATAGCACCTCCTTGAAGTGCACCACAGCACAGCTGAAGGTTCTGATCCTTTGCATTAGGTGTCTGAAGCATCTTCAGTTACTGTAGCTCATCTGAGAGGAAGACTATCTGGATCTAGAAACTGCAAAGCACTTCGGATTCCCATCATGTGTACTTCACTTAGGCAAACTTTTACATCTTCACTGCCTCCAATGTGTTATTCAGACAGGGCAATGGAGAAAATTGAATATAATCTAGATCTGTAATTTGTAAAGACCTGTGTAAGAATAGGTAGAATGTCTCTGCAAGAGGTTTGGAATAAATAAATAAATGAGGCAAGCAAATTTGTCAAAATGGGGAAATAAATATTAACTTGCCTTATTTGCTGTTTACTTTATGTATCACAGTATGTATTAACCAAAGGAAAAGTATTTCAGACTGTCCTAGGGTGTTAGGAAAAAACCCTAGAATATCTATGTAGATGCCTTCATGCAAGACCAATTCTGACAGTGAGATGAGGTTTAGAATGATTCAAATTTAAACTGTGCAGATGAAATTCACGCAGAAAAGGTGAGCAGAATGTATACTTGTGGAAAAGTTGGAATGGCTTAGGAGATTTGAATACTGATTTAAATAATAAGCCCACTCCTCTATGTAGGCAGAAATTTTGGAATGGTTCTTTTAACTAGGGCAAAAGTTAAAAATATGTGTAATCAGGAAAAGCTACAAAATGTGCTTAGGGGAGAAAATGGAAGGGAATAAAAATGCCAGTATTTACCATCCTGGTTCCTGGATAAACTCTCTGAGAACATTTCGGTCTGATGTGACCCCTTACCACTTGCAGTGAGACTGCCTTTACTTAGGGAGGACTATGGGTAAATGTAAGAAGCAGAAGAAAAGGAAGGACAAAGAACGACAGTAAGCACAAACGGGGCACGGGTAGAGCAGACACGAACAAGCACTATGCTTATCCTTGGATGCAAAGCACATTTTGCTGGCCACATAATCAAGAGCTTATTGTTTCTTAGGAATGTGGTTGCTGAAAAGCAGCCTTTATCTCTGCTGTAATATTGTTCAAGAGGTTTTTCTTGGTTTTAAGATACAAGGAAATAATACTTCGGAAAGTCTATTGCCCTTGTATAACTTACAAATATAACAAAAATTGTCAGTGCAATTACTTGCATTGAAAGTGCTGGCATTCATGGTGATCCATGAAATTTATTGCTGCTTATCTAGGCTAGTAAATGCAAACCGAGATACTACTAAATTAGTCTTCCCAAGTAGGATCAAGCCAAACATATTCCAAGGAACTAATATTGAATTATTTCATTTCAGGTGAGGCAGAGCTGGTTCCTCAAATGCAGTAGCTATGTACCTTTTTCCTCTTTACTCAGTTGCTTTTAGAATTTTTAAAGCAGATTCTCAGTATACTTGCAAAGGCCATCCCAAAGAAGAATCTAAGTCTGCTAACTCCAAGTCTTTGTGTAGTCTTCATCAATTTAACATAAATGTGTAAAACACACATTCAAATTCTTATTGAGGTCTTCCCATGCCGAAAAGTTACTGTGTTTGCATGACAAGAAAAGAATTTTAAAATTCACTGAAGTGTGTGATATAAAAACATGATCTGTAAATTTCTCAATCCAAAGAACTTCTTTTTTCTCCCTTATGACCTTCTCTTAATTAATGATACTATATTTCTGAAGAAAAGGCATCTGGTAAAAATCGTGCAGTTATAAGCAGCAGAGTGGGTTATATTAGCTTTTTAAAAGAAATTTTGTGGAAACTGCCTGTTTTATTCTTTGTTCTTTCCCTTCACCTTTTCCTAGATATACTTTGATGTCGATGTCTAAGCAGAGCAGAAGTACAGAAAAATAAAAAATACATTTCCAGCCAAAAACTTCTGCATCTGCAATGAAAATCTTTAATTGAACTGCAAATGAGACAATTTCATGCAAATTAGACTCCTTTCTTTTGAGGGTTAAATCAAATCGCCACAAGATGGCTCCCCAGCTTCTCCAAAGATANTTTTTTAATCACGCTACTCTCCAGTGAAGGCATTGATTATCTTATAGAAGTCTGGAGTACAGCTGAACAGACTGTGGATTAGAGCCTTGTCTAATAAAATAATAGCTATTTTTACATTAAAGCCCTGGAGATCTCTTTGAAAGGTAATTCTGTTACTTTAATTTCTGTAGCCCATAAAAGGCTGTTATCTAGTTTGTGCCTCTGTTCATTTTTTTTTCTAGCAGACAAAGATTGGCTCAGAGAATTCAAACTGATTTGGAGTTTAAGCCTCCTGCTTTAAAGGCTAAAGCAGCTTATGCTACTAAGATTTCTAAGTTTCTAAAAGTATTAGGAATTTTAATTCTACATATTTTTTTAAATTACTATTTTTTATTGGCCATTCTTTTTAAGAAGTAGAACTAAAATAAAGGGATGCGAGATATGATTTGAAGTTTTTAGTAGATGTTGTTCCCAAAACAAACTGAAATCACACCAGAATAAATGCTATTCTCAAAGGAAATACAGGGTTTGGGGTATTTTTGTAGTTTTTAAAATCAAAAGAAAGTAAAAGTACAGCATCCGATTCAATTAGTAGGAACAGCATGCATATATTTTAGAATATCACTTCAGGGATAAATACATTTTGCTTTCATTTCACTCAAATGATTTTATTGATACAATCTTCCTAACACAAAGCAGATATAGGGAGAAAAAAATGTACAGAAACACCTTGGTGGATAAGGAGGCAGAAATTTAACATCAGAGAAGTAGCTGATAGCAGCAGAAACCTTTCTAGTTTGCATATAACAGAAAGAAACATTTTTATTTACATATAGTAAGAACGTATTTTCTTTGTAAGAACCACACTGTAAGCTCAGAGAGTCTGTCACAGAAGTAGCATGGTAGAGACAGAATTTACTGCAGTCTGAGTGCTACAAACCTAAAAAAATCCACTTCTGCAAGGTCAGAAGTGCAAGTTATGTCCACTCTGTCTTTTAAATCTATTTGTGAATCCTTTCTTAAGGTCAAAGTCACTGATCAATCACACCATCTCTAAATTTGCACTCAGTCACAGGGTGACATTTACTGGTAAAATTTAATCTTTATACTTGATGCAGAGAAAACACAAAATGGGAATGAGTTTCCTGTTCAGCTGTGGAGAGTTCACAAGCAGGAACACACATTTACTAAAACAAAGCTGGTCTTCTCAAGAAAAAAAAAATGGCAAAAATTTCTAAAACTGAACAAAGCTGTCTTGAACGCTCGGAGTACAATTAGAAAATTGGGTACTTCCAAGAGTCTTATCTTGGATATAATTATTTTATGGATGTATTCAACACTGACTGAATCTATAACTGTCCATGACACTGCTTTTCTTTTTTCTGCTTTTAGTCCTTTCTGGTCTCTTTTATACAATGGCAAGAGTTCAAGAACAAAACTCACCTTAGTAAGGCAAGAAGCAACCCCTGTCAGCTGCAAATCCTATCCACACATTTTTTGGACTAAATCTACCTATGCTACTAAGTCGCATACAGTCTTTCTTTCCATTGACTATAAGCCATTTCTATGCCAATTAACTGCATACACAAGTGTCCATACAAATAGATGTATACAGTAAACATCTGTAAATCAGATAAATTCTACCTGCTTCCATCTGGGAGAATGATAGACAATGTTTCCAGTTATGATTCATGCTTAAGAATGTAAAATTGCAGGGGTTTTTTTGATTGCAAAAACCAGTATGTCCAGTATGTCCAGTATGCCTAGACAGTATGAACAAGCTGGAATGTGACAGTCCCAAGACTTGGCAAAAATGAAAGTTTAAGTATGGGAAACCAGAAACTTAGAAACTCAGGCTGACTTCTGCACTGTATTTTCAATGTGCTGTTGCTCCATTTAGTGTGTTCAGATCACACGCTACCCTTAAACTTGTGAATGCAATTTTTAAACCTCCATTTCCTCTTGTTGTAGGTCAGAAAGACCATTGGAAAAGTAGTCACATGTATTTTAAAAATTATTTGATTTTTCTGGATTGCAGCCCTAAATTGCAAATGCAGAAGTAAATTGAAATCGGGGAAGTCATTGACTTACTGAGATATTGAAACCAAGCCCGTGCATTATTTCATCCTTAGTGTGGTCTGTCAGAAAGAAATATTTCTTCAGCTGTGTTGAGACTGCCAGCATTTCCTTACAATGTGACAGAGCAAACTTCTGCCTCAAGAGCAAACAGTTTTAATGTATTCTGGGCTTTATTTATAAGTTCACTTACTTGCTTACTTACTTATTTTTGAAAGGGGATATTTTTAATTTGATGCTAACAAAGTCATGTTAGCTTCCCATACCATTGATTTACAGGCCCTATTCATAAAATAGGTATAATAAGACCAGTTATATAACAACAAATCAGCTAATTAAAGAATGCTTGTGAAAGATGATGAGGACTGCCAGCTACCTTTCACTTGCATGTCATTATGGCAAAATGTCTCCCAGACATTGCAGTGAGATTAAACTCAAAAGGGAAATCTTAGCTCAAATTAGTTGGTACCATCCCATTTTTTGTAAACACTGTCCTCCTGGTGCAGGTTTTACACATCTACTCTCTTAGATAAAAAAAGAAATACTTACAATCACTTTAAAACACACAATATCACAAGAAACATTAGTAACACTCTTGAATAATTCATTAATCTTATTTATATAGTATATACTAGAACACCAATCCATGGAGTAGGCTTAGTTTCTCAGAAAGGAGGTATGGAGCTGCAGTTTTGTTATAAATAGAAACAGATATTTCTGGAATAAGAACATTTCTTTATATTCCTTGAGTAAGACACTATCCCTAGAGAAACAAAGATAAGTTCTTTCAGTGAAATTATTAGCCACAATTTCACCTCTAATTTTTATTAATCTTTATACCATTGTATATAATGTTTCCTTTGTTGTGTTTCTGGCAATTTACACAAATGACAGCTATAAATTTAATTTACTTAACTTAGACAAATATTAGTTCTTTCTGCTATTAAAATATTAGCCAACTGCAAAAAAAAACAAGGAGAAAAAATGCACCCTTGTCTAATCCATTCACAGGGATACACAGATGGGCTCTCAGTCACATATCTACTTTTGATTTTGTCTGTAAATTAGTATGTCTTGAACAGCTTTATATATAACATAGTTATATATATTTGTGTATGCTCTATATCACTACAGAGACAGTTGACAAATAGAACAGACTACTGTATAAAATCAAAGATTGAAAATTATTTGTTTTCCTAAGAATGAATGACAATTTGAATTGAAAAACAAAAAAGTTTTTTGAATATTTTAATGACATGCATTTTAAAGCCACTCTTTATGCATGATTTTTTTAAAAATAAGTGAACATGTTGATCTTGATGAAAAGATTGCCAAAAGATTGCCAAAGAGGCTGGACATGGGATGGAAATGTGTATTTGAAGCCCAGAAAGACAATTGGATCCTGCAAAACGTCGAAAGCAGCGTGGGCAGCAGGGCCAGGGAGAGGATTCTGCCCCTCTGCTCTGCTCTGCTCTGCTGAGACCTCACCTGGAACACTGCATCCAGCCCTGGGCTCCCAGCACTGGAAGGACATAGAACTGTTGGAGAGAGTCCAGGGGAGGGACACCAAGTTGATCAGAGAGCTGGAGCATCTCTTCAATCAAGAAAGGTTAAAAGAATTGGGATTTGTCAGCCTGGAAGAGAGGCTTTGGGGTGACATAATTGTGGGCTTCCAGCAACTGAAGGGAGACTACAAGAAAGATGGAGAGAAATTTTTTTCAAGGGCAGTCAGTAATAGGACAAGGGTAAATGGCTTTAAACTGACAGAGAGTAGGTTTAGATTACATATTAGGGAAAAATTCTTTACTGTGAGGGTGGTAAAGCACTGGAACAGGTTGCACAGAGAAGCTGTGGATGCCCCATCCCTGGAAGTGTTCAAGGCCAGGTTGGATGCAGCTCTGAGCAACCTGATCCAATGGATCCCTGCCCATCCCAAAGCAAGGCGCTTGGAACTAGATGATCTTCAGAGTGCCTTCCAACCCAAACCATTCTATAAATCCATGATAGTACTGCATTAAATCATAACTAAAAGTGGATAGCAAAGAAACTTGTAAAGTCCTTGAGGTTTGTTCTGGTTCAGCACTGGCAGGAGTTGTTAAAGCTTACCATTGAGAAATTTTCAACTCATTTCAGTGAAGTTGAGATCAAAAATGGAGTAACACTTGAAAGTATTGTTTAACTTTAGCAAAACTACAGCCATGTTTTGTTTCAAGAGTCTTTAACTCACTCAATGTGTTGTACTACAAATAGAATTACAAAATTAAACTCTTCAAACAAATAAGTTTTCATATTGATCTGAAAAGCAAAAGTCGACCTATTTCTCTTACATGTATATTTATAGATTTAATTGAAACCATATTTTTATTTTCTCTTGTGAAAGCTGGAATTGAAAAATGTTACTAACTAATTTTTAGCGTACCATGCTAGGTTTCAGTCACTAAGTCTTGTGCAACTAATTGATTTCCTGAAGAAAGAAAATTAGAAGCATTTTTACAAGGTCAAGGTAGACACTTTTTATTGGCTTGGGTTTTTTGGGTGTTTTTTATTTTTAATTCTAAACAGAAACATGACCCAGATTGATGTATTTTATATAGTACTAAGTTAAAATTAATGGACAATAACATCTCCAGAGCACCACAACAAAAAAAAATTTCTTCATTCTCTTCAAATAATTAATGAGCAAAAATTTTTTAGCCATTACGGAATAGAATTTGAATTGGTTTTCTCTTTCTGCTCAGACTGAAATTCTTTTAGGTTTAGTTACTGAGTTGAACAGGAGTTCCTAGGACTCGGATATTACTTTTTTCCTGTTTCCATAGAAACTCGTGTCAGCAAGATGAATATGGAAAATGGTACTTTGAAATAATCTCCATTTTGAACATAAAAGCAAAACAGGGTGGTGTAAAGTAGCAATTATGTTAAAGCACCTTATCCCATTTTTCAGTCAGTACAACAGCAGTTTCCATGAAAATGGGAATATGAGTAGTAACAAGCAGCAAGACAGCCAAACTTGTGAAATTTTGTGATTCAAATTCATGGGAGAAGACTTGGCTCCCCAGGCTTTCTTGAAGATAAAATCCAAAAATTACCTCAAATTTCAGACCTCTTGCTATTTTGTGTTAGAGCACAGTTGCTGTAGTGAGGAGATTTGATGATCTTTTGAACATTCATAAATTTACTGGAACACTGTCTCCTCTTTTTGATGCATTCTGTATGTGACTAACACAGAAAGTAAGTGCATGTGAATCTGCCTTATATAGTGAACTCAAATATTTTGGTTTTAAAATTATTGGAAAAAATAATAATAATAGAAAGAAAAAAGACACACCATTTGATCCTGGCACTGTGGTTTTTTATTGGAAACTATTTGGATCCGTGTAATTATTACAATTTGCTCATTCTTTCTGAGCGGATAATGTGATTAATGACAGTTGATGGCCAAGAAGGCCACTATTGTGGTGTGTTACACTATTGTAATAGTCCTAAGTAGAAATTTTATTTTTGTACTACAGTAGTAGCCTAAATTTTAGATCTGCATCTAATAGAGGATGTGTTCTTTCATGTTTGCTCATCATTTTCTGCTTACACTTTTTAGGCAGTATGTTATGTTTACCTTACATGGATTTTACACATCATGCCATACTCTCTACCATTCATTAATATCCTCATGAGGAAATATATTGAGTACTTTAACTTAGTCTACATACCTGGTTGTGAATTTAATTAACTTTAGCCAATGTAAGGTTGAAATCACGTGTTTTCATTTATCCTAAACAGGCTTGGTAGTGTCGAGCTTTGTATCTTTCCACTTAACTTTCTCTAGGAGCAGAGCTTTTGAAAATAGCCTTTACAATGGTTTGTGTTCTAAATTAATATATTACTTTGAGTTTTGTGACAGAAATAAAATCAAAATCAGATCAGGTCCTTGTCTCATTTACAATTATATCAGTTTTAGGCTATCTTTTATAAGAAAAATTGAAAGCCCAGTGGACTCCAAATTTACTTTTATGTAGCTGAAAGCAATAGATTTCTATTTTTTTGTCATACTTATCTTTCTTTTTATGTCATATTTTTATCTTATGTCTTTGAAATATTATGTGAACATGTTCTGCTCTGAAAAACTATAGACTAATATTTAAGTTTGTTTTCTTTTGATTCTGAACTTGGAGAGATTCTATTCTGTCTTTGAGCAAATGGGAAACCATAAAAGATATTTGCTTGCAATTAAAGTCTGAGGTGTTTGATGACCAGGAAAGGACATGTATCAAAATATATAATGGACTTCCAATCCTTTTCCTCCCACATGAGTCTATAAGTGGTCAAAACCCCACAGCATTTTAAGAAATACATTAGCACAGACTTTTCTTTGATGGCTTGAAATTTTGCTGTTATTTTATCATCAGAATCTTCATCAAGATCACAATTTAAGTATGATAAGAGCAGTTTCCTGACAGACAAAAAAAAGAAATCACTCTTGGGCTGTAAATAATTTGGTGGATTTAAAAAAGTAGCAATTCCTAGCAAACACAATTATTTTAAATGGGAACAAAGTGGACACATTGTCCTGATGTCTAATACAGTCAGTTTCAGTGACATGGTGAAACAGATTAAAGCTAAGCTAAGTGTAGGAAAATGAATCCTGTGGGTTTTTTTGGTTTAAAGAATTGCTTTATATCCCAAATAATATCTTGAATGTTCTTTAATAATGAAAAAAATCATATCACATTTATGACTGAAAAGTTTGATTTTCAGTATTTTAAATAAAAGGAGCCTGTATATAAGACACATTCATTTCTAGTTTACTTACAGAAAAGCCAGTGAAGCAGACAGTATGACTAGGTAATATGAATCACTATTCATCAGTAACAGCAAAACATGACTGAATAAGCCCAAATAAAACAAATATTCTATCAGACACAGATACACAAAAAAAAAATCTCCAAATTTTTTCACTAACCTGTTGGATTTACACAGCCCTATCTAAATAAAAGAAAGACATGATAGTTCATGCTATTCAGGTTACAAGCTCAGAAATATAGCATTGCTTATTAGGGAAGCTCTTAAACTATCAGCACCCTTGCTGTGAAAAAGATTTATGGCTAACCTTTGCTAGGTCACTGACAATAAGACTGGAAAATGTTTTTTAGAGAAAAAGCAGTCAGGTGGCTCAACATGAAATTAGATATGTTGCCAGACTCAGCAGGTAGCTGATAATATGATTGAAATTCAGGATACCTAGAAATAGAAAATAGTGCCTTGCATGCAGTCTGGGTCATGGGGAAGATGCTTTATCCTGTGGTATTTCAGTGTCCTGCATTATTTTTAAGTGTCACACACATTATTTTTTATCCACTAAAGCATGGAGGATGTTTTGGTGTCCAGCATTTCTAGTCAAAATTTTCCAAGTGTTCTTTGTTGGAATAATTTGTCTTGTTCTCCATATCAGTGTTGAATTGTGTTAGTACACTTACTGTACTTCTATTAAAACAAAGATCTGTTGCTGCTTTACAGCCTGATGTAGTGGCAGGTGTCCCTGTCCCTGGCAGGGAAGCTGGAACTACATGATCTTTAAGGTCCCTTTCTACCCAAAACATTCTCTAATTATATGATTCTGTAGAAGGAATCTAAATCAACACTACAATATACCCAAAGTAAAGGAGATCTTGACTGGATTAAAGTTGTGGAAACTTCCTAACTGTCCTTGTGAGTATAAAAGAGATTTGAATGAAAGCTTTGAGGATGCTGTAATCACTAAAACTACTGGATAAGGAGACAGGAAAGGTATACCAAATGAAAACTGTTGCTACCTTTTACACTTTCTCATTAATGACCATTACTGGATGCGACTAGATAGTGAGCTAAAGAGAGATTTAAATGGAGATTTGGAATACAATTTTTACATTCTTAATGGTGACCACAGGGTATGTGTCCCAAGATATCAGGCCTGCTAGCACTGATTGTGCCTATGTGGAATGAAAATATTTAGACTGAGATCAATATGAAGAATAAGATATGATTTCTGTATGTATAACTTGTTCAGAATTGTTGCTCATAGCAAGTGTGGAAATCACAGCCACGTGGAGTACATCCTGTAAGATAAGCATGCTCATAACTACTCTCTGACACTGGATTCAGTGCAGAATGTCACACATGCACTGTGTTAAACTGTTTTACTCTCCGGAAATGTTAGTAGTCCATATTAAATTGCTTGGTAGAATTGATCCTTGACGTGTACTTACAAGCCACCTGTACTAAGAAAATGCTGGCCAAGGTTCAAATTAAGACAGGAACTATTCTGAGAGTTTACAATTTATCAGAACTAGAGAACAGACTTCGTGACAGAAGCACCTGGAAAATGAGATCATCTGATCAAACACAGGCATCTGTGGTGCAGATCTCTCCATCTGATTTAGATGTTTAGACTGTCTTTATAATCAGTGAAGAGAAACAGGCTCATCTAGGGGAATGATTCACTCCATCATAAAGCAGACACTTAACATTTTCAGATTAATTGTTCTGTGCAAGTGCCTATTTTTCTCTTTTCACCATAAAGAGAATCCAGGAAGACAAATATACATGTCTCTTTGGTAAATATTTAAAGATAAAACAAATGAATTCCAGACTAAATGCATGAGATGTGCTGACTGAATCTGTGTCTTAATGCCTCCACAGGTCTATCCGTGATTTAAATTCAGATGTTGTAAAGCTCAGACTAATAGAGGACAAGAATTGATTTCCATACTTCTGAGGAAAAAGTTATTTCATAGATCCCTCTTGGTTTAATATCCGCGATAAGTCTATGAACTTCTGATTCTGCACTGGAAAACCAGAATTTAACTATATGTCTACTTTAAAGAACCTGTTTATTGCCATTTTAGAGGCTTATTTTCAGCTGTTGACTTTTATTTTTTCATAAATAATTAAGGAATGGAAAATAGATGCAGTAAGAGTAATTTTCTATTCATGGGGAAAGAAGAAAGGAATCAAATACTTTACAGTCCCTGTAATTTTAGAATCCAAGTACAAAGGCAAGAAGATAGTTTTCATGCAAGAGATAGTGTCTTTTCAAAGTGTTCAAGGTTATGCTTGTTACAAGCATAAAACAGCTGATCTTTAAGGCATTAAAGCCAAAGTCACCTGTAAGTGAAGATTTCTTTAAGTGATTTCTTTAAGATTTCTTTAAGTTGCAGGAAGGAACTGTGAATGAGTCAGACAGACACCACAATGAGTCCATCATGCTCAAAATCACTCAAAATTAATGAATAAATAATATACCTCTGTTATCGAAAAGAAAAAAAAAACTAAAACCCATAACAGCCCTCTGATAATAATTTTGGGGTTAAAGCACTAAATGAAGCAATTGATTCCTCATTCTTCCAAAAGTTTCCAGTGTCATGCTTGAGTGGTGGTTTTCAAGCAGTGTTGCTGTCACACTGTCCAACATGAACAACATTTATTCATAATTTTATTTTTATTTGTCAACAGAAATGATATTCTGATATTTTGCTATGAGTGCATAGATAAACTTGCACTAGCATATACCTTTTTAAATTTAAAAAAAAAATCTGACAAAATTAAAATATTCCAAATCATGTACTTAGTTCAATTTTCTCCAGGACTTACTTATCTCTTACTTCTTTCAAAATGGAAGATCAGATGAGGATGAGGATGAGGAAGAGTTTGGGTTGAAGCTATGGCTGAAATACCTGAAGACAACTTCTAGATTTAGATATTTAGTTTGTAATTTTTGTGATCTCCCCAAACACATAGTCACCTACTTAAATATGAGGAACTATGGAAATCTAGTGATCTTCAAGTTAAGATAATTTAAATTCTCTTTCCTGATCAGGATGCTTTCCTAAGTCACCGTCATATTGTAGGTTTAAGACTCCATTTTAATTTACTCACTAAGAAGGTAGTGGTTTTGGCTCAATGGGTTCTAGAGCACATTTCTTTCAGATCTTTGATAGCATATTTCCCGTATCTTCAACTTTTCATTTCCTGTTTCATTTTCCATGTATGTAAGATACCCATGTAAAAATATATTAAATACTGATACATAAATACATAAAATAGGAAACAGTCATTCACATTTCTTTCAGATTTTCACATTATATCTTAAAACTTGTTTAGTCTTCCTTCAGAGATTTTTTGGTACAGGTACTGTTAGTTGTAAACATGACAAAGGAAAGGAACTATGTTATCTGAGGGTACATGAATGATGACTTATCTACTGAAAACTCCTATAAAGGGATCTGAAGCATTACACATGTTAGTTCACTGAAGTTTAGTAGGATGAGCTGCACTTCTTATAAATGCATGATATTTAATCAACTGTCATACCAATTGTCCAGGGGCTTCTTTCAGTTTTCACTGACTTTGGATGGACTTGTGTGCTAAACATCTATCACTCACATTTTCTTGGATAAGGATTTCAGGACCCAGGCTTTAAAATATTTGTTTGCATATTACCAAACATGTTTTCACAAAGGTGAGATAGTCTATGTTACTATGGAAGTCAACTTCTTTCACTCTTTCCTGAGTTATCTAAAAGTTTTCAGGTCTGAATGAGGAAAATTGTATGGCAAAAAACAACTACTTCTTTTCCTCTCACACTTCACTAATGGTTGTACAGTTTATTGCAGCATTTGAGTGCTTCACATCCACCAGGCATAGAGTCCTCCTGATTACTTCTCACATGTGGATTGAAAAAGATGAGGAGAAAGAAGAAATTTTCTCTCTTAACAGAAGTTAATCTACATTAAATGGCCTTAGCTAAATCTCATGACCAAGCAATTGGTTTATTTACTGTGAATAAAAATACTTTTGGGATTTTTTAGTCACCCATGCAGTGGGGAAATCTAAACTTTTCATTGATATATAAATAAATTATAATTTAATTGTTCTATTTGCATAAAAGGAGTTATATTTGTGGGAATCAGAATAATTGTACTGGGAATCTTAATTTAAATTATTTCATTTTATCAACATAGAAGTGGTATTTTCTAAGTTTATAAGTATATATTAATATTTTATAAGGATGTAAATAAACTTCCCACATGACCTGCTATTCAAACAATTGACATTCAGCCAATCAGAAATTCTGTGAGCACAGACTGAGCAGAGCTGGATGGCTTTCCAGAGATTTTTAAACAAGTAACTAATCTCCTAGTTGTGCAAAATTTTGCATTATAAGCATAATGCCAAAAATAATGATGTGCCATCTCAGACCTTAATTTTCCTTATTCCACTAGCAAAGCAAGACCTTTGCATATTGCAGTAGGCATACAAGATTCAGGTAAGGATGGAGGAGATATGCAAACGTTGGGGAATTTCTAGGTTACATCAGATGTATTTCAAAGTTTTACTCTTAAAGTCACAGAGAGTTACCAGATACATGTCTTCTAAGTCTTCCTGAACTTTTCTTTAGAAAAAGCTCATCAGACAATTCAGCATTTTGACTTCTTATTTTGTTTTTCTTCCAAGGTTGTGTGTGGTATTTGTTCTATCTCTGTAAATTACTATCTAATTTAGTAAACAGAAAATGACATGTTGAAAAAAGGCTGTGTGACAAATACAAAATCATGCTTTAATAATGTAATATTAGCAGGGGCATCTATCTCAGTACTTAATTTATTCCCCTCATTCCCATATCTGAAGTTAGGACTTTTGTGTATGTTTCTCTTTATCATAACCTACTCTAAAAAAAAATAAATTATTTTTATTAATTCTACTACTTTTCCAAAAGAAGCTATATTTTTGGAATACTTAATTGAATCACCACTCTAAGAAATTTCATAGTATTGCCTAGTATCACACTTCTAATTACATTCTAACTTTTAACAGTTAAATTGTGTTTTTAAGGTCTTTTACAGGTAAATTCAGATGCAGATATTTGATTGCTTTTTGACTTTTTTTACTGCAGATTGGCTAGAAGGTTTTCAAATACATTAATCTTCCAACAGCCTCTTCTATCGTATTTTAAGTGGAGAATGCTTATGTTTAGTTGTTATCATAAACCACAGGAGGTGTAAGTCAATGTACAGGGAAAGATACGACATCAAAACACAGATTGGATAATTTAATTATGCTTTGTGTTTATAAAATATAAATGCAAGTGTGCAGTGAAGCTATGCCAATTTAAGTTGGTAGTAGAGAAAGCCAATACCCATGTTAAATGAAAATCCAGTTACATAACTAAAGCACTACAGAATTAGATACCTAGTTGTTAATGTAGCTGATTTATAAATTTAAAAGGAGTTTTCAGACACTAATTCTGTATTTGTTAACTTTGGAAAAAGCCCTTCCTTTTTCCTAAAAGAAAACATTATGTATTGCTAATATTTCAGTGTAGCCTATGTTGCAATAATGAATTCCTGATGTCATTTCTGTTATCCCTGTCAGTCTTCTTTTCATTCTGTTTTTATCGGGTAACATTCTATTTTTAATGAATGAGTTTTTATATGTCCCAGTCCTCTGAGAACAGAAATGACAAGATAATTACTGAGAGAAGATGCTCAGGGTATGTCTAAGCTGTTAAGCAAAAAAAGGACAGAAAGTGGAATAAACCAGTCTGCAGCTGAGCTAGATGTTTGTTAGGGCAAGTCCTTGCTGGAACCTGACTGTCTTGGAAAGAGATAGCTTGAACATCCAAAAGAAAGCCAGGGGCTGGATAAGGAGTAGTCCACGGTGCAAAAACTCATCCCTTTACCTTCTCTTATTTAGTAACATAAAGAAAAATCTCAGATATGGAATGATACTTGTCAGTAAAAGGATAGAAAGTAATCAAAAAAATTGCAGCTTTACCACCATTCCTTTGAAAAACTGCAATTTACTGAAATAGTTTGTAGAATAAAATTTTATTTGCATTATTACCACAGGACAAGGAACGTAACAAACAGATTTAAACATAATTACAGCAAAATCTTATTTTATACTCTCTTTAGAAATTTTTCTTAGTAAGTTGTACTTCTGTCTCTTTTTTGACACACAATATTTGAATGTTACCCTATTGCCTTTTCTCCATAACCAAATATTATGAATCCAATTAGAAACAATATTAGCAGTAAAAAACAAATAAGATAATACAGCATGTCTTGTGTAGCACTATTAAAATAATGTATACTTTTGTCTGGTTAGATAATATGAAATTGAATCTTGCTTAAATGATGATGACAAAATCATTTGCTGGGCAGAGTTACATTCTTAAGAACAGTCCCCAAGATGGTCAAAAGGACAGCCTTCAAAAAAAAACCAAAACCAAAACCAAAACAAAACAAAACAAACCACGTATATTATGTTGATGGGAAAGTTGCTTGATGATTTCTTCCAAAGATAAAATATTTCAGTATTATTTCTGACAGATTAGAAAATAACTACTTCAATATGCAAAGCGGGCACTGAGATTTTGTCATAAAAAAGGTTTTTTGACTTTCTGTATAATAAATTATAATTTTTAGACACATTGAAAGTCAAAATTCTATAGCTGTCTGAAATACAGATAAGTCCTGAAGAATCCTATGACAGCTAATAAGTAATTTCTGTCTAGTATTGTTTATAAGCATTTTAGTGAGAAGTATAAATTAAGTATAATTGTCCTACTTTCTTTTATCTTAACTGATGTACTTTCTGGGTATAATTTTTGACATTTTTCTTAGTTGCAATATTTTTATACTTTTTAAGGAAAATGACCCAGTTTAGTAACAATATGCTTGCAAAGGCTGAACAGTGTGAAGAATAATATTTCACATGGGAATGTGGATGTTTTGATTTCACTGTTTTTTTAAGACAGATATCTCTTTGGTTTTTGGTTCCTGCAGCTTAGGCTTATTTTACCATGGTCTTTCTTCAGAGTCTAGAATAGCTTAGTGAAAAACTATAATAGGGGAAGAAGGGTTTAAGCATTTTCCTTTTTTCCCCCTGCCTCCTTTCTCTATTTGATTTTGCTAATTCAATAATATTTATGGTTTTAATATTGGAAAGTTTGGGGTTTTTTTTCTTTTCTTTTTTTTTTTTTTTTTTTAAGGACAAAAATTGCACAATTTGCTCTACATAATCAAACTTTTGGGGTTGGTGATAGGGGTGGGGGAATTTTTTTTAGCTATTAAAATGTTTTATAAAATGTGGAGATCCCAGACTGCAAGGAAACTGAAAACTAGTCTGTTTAGTTACATTATGGCTTCCACATCTGAATGTCTGGCTTATTAGGAAACGGATCTTTTTAACTTTCTTCTGAGTGGAAGATTGTGCTGGTTTTAACATCAGACAGAAATTAAACCCCAAATAAGCCACTTGCCTTCCTCCCACCCTATCTGGCAAGGGAGTGACAGCAGCAGAGAGTACGGGTTGAGAAAATAATTTTCTGAAAGCACTAAGCAATGGAATAAGATAAGCACAATAACAGCAATATTAATTGCAAAGAGAAGGTGTTTTACCCACAAAAAGGTATTTACCACTGATGAGGAACAAAAACAAGGTGGTGGACACTCCCCACTCATGTCCATGTGAATTCCCCAGAAGGGGAAATTATGGCAACCATTTCCCAAAGGGAGTATGGCCACTGTTCTCATACACAACACCAAATGGCCACTGGGAACAAAGGCAAGATGATGGGGGAGCCCTTCGACTAATGTTTCCCACATCCCTGCCCCAAGCCCAAAAATATGACAGTGACAAAGAACCTCTCCGAAAGCTGTGTCACCTGAGTTGGGCCATGCTGCTGGTCCACTGGGGCTGATTTCTGTGCAGGTGCCTACACTGCCCTTTCCCCCACCCTACCATGTTGGAGATGGGTCCAACCATTCTGCTGCACTCCTTTCAGCTTAGCTTGGCTGGACCAGGCTCAGCTTGGCTCCTGTCACCTGGTCTCTTGTCACCTTGCATGGGCCAGGGTTCACCCTGGCCAAAACTTTCCCCACAGCAGCCTCCATGCCAGTGCTGTTAGTTCAGCAGTACTGTTGATTCACATTTTTTCCACTGTCCTTTCAACACTATGTCCTGTAGCTGCATTCCAGAGAAAATGGGAGGAGGACCTGGGCTGGTGGCTGGGGCTGATGCCAACCCCTTCCTGCTGGAGAGAAGGGAGGCAAAACGCTGCAGTTCTGGTTGGGCACCCAACTTTTCCTCCCAGAACAGCATTCCCCAGTGATGATGTACATGGTATAGAATAAAAACCTGGCCACATTCACACACTGCTAAGCTCCTCCCCCCATCTCTTCCACCAGGACAAAAAATACACATAAGAATCAAAATTACCTTCCCCTTCTGTGGAGACTTCTGATGTTTTATGTGGATGTTGCATTAGAATGAGGCATATAGTGATATAGGGTTCACTAGGTTCAACCTGCAAGTATAGATATCTCAGTCACAAGTCTCAGATAATGAGATGATGTAATCGAGTGACAATGCTAATACGTTGTGTCAACCCTTTGAAATTACTCTGTGGGACTTGAAAATTTTCAGGAGTTCTTACCATAGCTTTCTGTGATGACTGTTCCTGCAGCTGTTAGATTCCAAGTAAAATTAATTTTGTCACTTAATAAAGAGCATATAACCCGTATCAAAACACGGGGAGTTTTTTTGACAATGTGGCTGGTTACTACCTGAAGTGGCCTTTAGATGGATTGTTACTGTTGTAGCTATTCTTATCTCTTACAGAATGAAGGAAAATCAAATAGAACATAGGACATAGCTGGGAGGGTGTTTCTTCTCAAGACAATAGAAGAAAAGGTAATCGGCAGTGTCTGAAGGGAAAGGCTCTTGGAACACTTTTCATCTTGACTGGAGCACCTCTTTTGACTATGCCCTGACTGCACAGCAGCATGAGAGCAGGTGCACACTGCCTCCCTCCTTCCACTTCATGGATGACATTCCGTGAAGGAAGAGAGTGCTCACCTGCTCTCAGGATGGGAACAGACAACAGCCTGTGCCAAAAGATCAGCTGCTCTGAGTGGTCTAGTGAACATACCATACATGTCAGAGAATGTGTCTGGCCCACAGCTTAGATGTAACCTTCTCCGACTGAAACAAAGTCTGACAAGAAAACTTGTGTGAAGAAATGAAGTAGAAAAGAAACATCACTTCATTTAACTCAATGATTTAATAAAAAAATAGAAAAAAGAAATCCTTATTGTCATTCCTCACCTAAAAACCTCAGCTGATGAAGAAAGAAGTGCTTTTGATAGAAATCCAAAATGGATTAAATCAAAACAAAATCAATACAGAATACAATCCAATGTCTTTATAATTAGGAAATATACGAGAACAAACTTTATATGTGAGAGTTAGAGAATTAATTACAGAATAGACCAATAAATAAACTTCTGAAATGGTGTAAAAATTAATTCTTCCTAAACAATAATATTTTTAAAGGGCAAGTTTATAATTTGTAAAAGCTTGCTAAATGAAGCCAAAACATATTCATGAACATGTCTGTGTTTTGTGGAGTATTTTCAATGAGTATGGGAAATTAAAGTAGACTCACACTATTTGGAACAAAAATATAATAAAGACGAAAAAGTCACTGTGAGGTAAAATAATTTAAGTTTATCTTAGAGGAGGAAATACAAGTGTTATAGAGGATTAGACAAATTAGTTAATGAGAGAACAAATAGCTTGTCATTAATTCTTTCATGAGAATCCAGTATTAAATTGTTTCTTTTGTGGCTGTCAGTTTCAACAGATTTTCCAATTCAAATATATTTTGAAATAAACTAATCTTCTTGATGATTTCAAAATGAAAAGTTATTATTTCTCTGTTCCAAGAAATAGTGATGGTGCAATTCATCTCCATGTTTTAGGCACTCAGTGTGAGATTTTAATTTTTTTTTTTCCCTAAATATAGAGGTCTACCCTTGAGCTTCTAATGCTTATTCATACTGTCTATAACAGGCTCCAGAGAACATCTCTGCCCTTCTGAAACAATACTGAAAGCCAGGTGAAATCTACTAAGAAATCTCAAATGCCACAGAGTACCATCTGTACTCAACTTAATTGAGGCCCTGAATTGAATGTACATACATAAAAATAGCTAAATTCATCTAAATTACTATGCTGGTTAGTAGAGAACCAGGAATTAATTTGTCTAAACATAATTGGTAATGGAATTTGACATATCAGATGCTATTGAAGACACTTGTGCAGGCTTGTTGCGTATGACAGAGAGGCACTAATTATATCCCTCTGTAACAGTAGCCGAAGCTACTCAAGATAGTCTAGTGCATCTCAGTGCCACCAGACATACTCGTGTCAGCAAATGAGCCCTGCCACCAGTCAGTGAAATCGGTGGAAACTGAAGAGATAGACAACTAACAAGATGTAAGTGTCTGCAGCAGAATAAGCTGATCCTTATCTCCATGATATGGACTAGAGTCAGCACCCTCAGCAAAGCACCTGAGGGAGGCAAGGGAGAGGTGTTTTTTCTCTCAGGATTAGCAGCTGGAGCTTTGTGAATGCAGCCACTCTCTTTTGCTTTGGAAACTGAACAAGCCTCACATGAGACATTAAGAGAAATTAATTTGGGCTACAGTGAGTAATAGAAGATAACCTTGATGAACAGTTTTATGAGTACTTATAGTAGAAATATTAAATAATAATACATGGACCGTTAGTTGTTAAAGAGGTAGTGTACAGTGAAGTAAAGCAGGAACTCCAAGAATAAAAATAAGAACAAGGAAATTTAGCTATCAGCTTGGGTATTTACTTCTTCCTGTACATGAGCTAGATGATTATATCTTACATTTATCTTACTTATCTTACTTATGCCGATTGTTACCTCATAACATTAAATGCTGATCATACATGGTATATGCAAGCAGCTGATTTTGAACCACAGTATGCAATAAGATTTCATGCAAGATTTTGTCACCGATGAAGTGATTCTCTGAACATTTTATATATGACATGTATTATCCTTAGTTTCTTGAATACACAGAAGATGAAGGAGGTTAAGACTATATTGCAGGACAGAGCTGTTAATTGAGTAATTGAGAAAGCTAAGAATAATGTGAGAAGTAGGAGTTATTCCCCATTGCACCTGAAGATATTTTTAAAACTTTCCTCCAAACTAACCCACAAACTATAATTCTATAGATCAAAAGAATAAATTAATTCATAAATACAATATTCAGAATATACTGTAGAAAGAATTAAGAATAAATAAGTGGGAAATTCATTGCTGTCAGGTGATCAGTCCGATGGTAAGTACTTGTCACAGTGGGACAGGAAGAAAAGATGCAATATTTCATTCTGACATGAAGGACTTTGACTTCTGCAAATTAGGACACTAATTTTACAGATTTACAAACTTGGTAGGTTTTGGGTTTGTGGTTTGGTTTTTTGTTTTTGGTTTTTTAAAATTTTTTTTGTTTGTGGTTTGTTTTTGGTTTTGTTTGTTTGTTTGTTTGTTTTTTCCTAAGTAAAATAATTAGTAACTTGGTTTTTTGGGGTTTTTTTTGGGTTTTTTTTTGTGGTTTTTTGGGGTTTTTTTTGTTTGTTTTGTTTGTGGGTTTTTTTGTTTTTTGGTTTTTTTTTTTGTTTGTTTGTTTTTTGAGGAGTAAGGCCTGAATAGCATTTTCAAAAATTAAATGCTGCTTCTGGACAAGATGGACAATCACCTTTATGGATTAAATCATAGGTTTGAATGTTCCAGGGAAGTATTATCTAAAGAAAGGTACTTTTATATTTGTAAAGAATGTTAAAGAATAAAGATGTAGTGAAACAGTCTAACTGACAAAACCTGAATCATATTTTTAAGTTATTAATCTTTTCCAAAATCTCATAATAGCAACGATCACCAAAATATATGCCTGAATTGCAAGAGATAATATCTAGTTACAGAAGGTGTAGTGGAAATGTTATATTCAGTTACCTCTAGATGTTTATATAGGCTTCTCTGCCATAAATACTGTAAGAAGAAATGAGGAGCTATAGACCAGAAGCCCAGATAATCAATGTCTGAACCCTGTTGAATTTAGGAGGCAAATATATGTCCTCGAGAGTTGAGGGCTTAGAGAAGCAGTGATTAAGCAATTTAATTTGAGCTTTCTGTAATGCCCATGAGAAGCAAAAAAGGAAGAACTTATTTGCATTTTCTTCTCTGGTAAGCTGCAAGTGTTTGTGATAAGTGATATAAATAAGTCTCATCACAACTTCACACTCTGATTTCATTTTTCACCCTGAAGTGTCTTCTCATCTGTCAATTGCATTGGATCAAGGAACACTGACATCACTGTTTTAGAGAGTTCCTCTCTGTGTTTGCAGTAAGGAAATTGTCAGCTTTACCCACCCTTATTTTCTCTCCTGGCACTGTAAGACCAATAAACACTTGTATTTAAAGGCAATTTTTGGAGAACAAAACAAAGATGTAATCATCTAAAGGAAGTCATAGTTTAGTCTCTCACAGACTAAAAATCTTCACTAATAATGAATAGCTTTTGAAAATGCAGATTTCCTTAACTATAGTCATTTTACGGAAAATAAATTATAATAAGAAACTAGTAATCCATTCTAAACTTAAACTTCATTAAATTAACAGAGTTTAATCTCTGTGTAAATTTCAATAAAAAGACTGACATAAGACTACTTGAACATGGCCGTGAAGCTGGTGACAGTGAAAAGTTCCTGAGTGAAATATGGGCAAATGTGTATTCAAAGATAAATGATGGAAGTGGGCCAACTCTAAACTTTCTTTTAAAATACAGAAGCGTCTTTCCAATCCTTGCTGTGTATCTTTTCCTATGTTTGTTCAAGCCTTCGTTTCACTAAATTCTGCCTACATTCCTATTTCTATTTCTTTCCATTTTAATTCCCCTTTTTCTTACATTTTCCATTCATCTGCCAAGTTCTTCTTTCCTCAGAAATAACTACATATGTTACTAAACAGAAGGGATAGAGTGGGATTCTCCCAGTGAGGCTAGGAAGAAGTAGATAGAAATCTTACAATTCTTGTGAGAACAAGAACCTTGTTGACCTGCTTGCACAAGATAAAGATTAGGATGGGGAGGGGTGTATTTATGGAAATAGGCATAATCCAGTGAATCAAGTCTTTCATGCAGTTTTCCTTTGAACTGCTTGACAGCTCCATTTTATTTGATTTTTGGAATATTTTATTCTATACTTTCACGTAAATTTTAGAGTTTTTCTACATCATTTGGAGAGAAAGAGAAGCTGAGACTGCATCTTTGTTGCTGGTAAACAGCTTGACCAGCCTAAACCTTTGAGAAATAACTGTATAGTGATTATGCAAATCAGATAAGCTCAGCCAATGAGTGTGCAGAGAAACGCATAGCTTAGGAAAAACCCGTACAGGTACACATCAATAGCTGTTCGGTTACTCTGAGCTCTGGTTGGCTGGAGCCTGTCTATTTCTGTGTGTTATTCTTACATTGTTGAAAAGCTGAGACATACAAGACTGATTCTCAAAATATTTGGAAAATTATCTTGATTGCCTAAAGAGTTTGGCTCTTTAAATGCACAAGAGATAAATTTAGCCACCAAATTTAACCTTTTTCATGGACTAGAGTAATGCCTTTTCATTTATTACTGCTTACAGCTGCAGTTCAGTTGAGGAGGTGCACAATTAATAGCATAAAATGCATTTGAAAAAATTATGCCAATTCAAGAGGAAGTTATTGTCCATGACTACACTAAAAGGTTTACAAATTTGTTATTTAAATTATTTGAATATTCTGTAAGATTAAATTTTCACCTAAGGACTTCTATAGGATATGAGTTGTACTTCATTTGAATATCTTACAGTATTCATTTTATATACTAACTGGGTTGAAGCAAGATTGAAATTATCCAAAGAACTCATGTACCAAACACTCTGAAATCTAGTATCTTCAAAAAGAATCTTTGCAATATTTCTGAAATACCAGCTGTTCCCAAATCCCCAACAGCACACTGAAACTAAATCCCTATTAGAAGCAGCAGTAAACTTGCCTGGTTCTAGACCAGCTCTCCCATGCCATGTTACCCTCCATCACAGAGCTGCAGGCATAGGACTTTCAGTTTTGGATTCCAGGTCTTCAGAGAACAAAGTGACGTGTAATGAATTTGCCAGCCATGAACTTTGTGCTGATTTGTTAAAATACTAAATATTTCAGATTTTTAGTCATACAATAATTATATGTTTTGGCTGGATCAGATGCTTTGGGGCAGGAAGAGAGTTCTGCCATTGATATCCTTAACATCTCATTTTATCCCATAGTTAATCACTATTTTTATAATGTCAATTACTTAGGTGGGACTAAGGATCCTTTTCCTGGGATTGTATGCAAAGGAGCTGTATGAGGGTCTTGCTAAGGAGAGACTATTGCTAAGGAAAGTTAAAATTATCAGTAAAAGTATAACCCAAAAAACCCAAGGAGTCTTTAAAAGAACATGTTAAGTTTCTGAAAAGTTCTGAGTTCATTGCTAGATGCTATTAATAAATGTGCACATAATAACATTAATTGAGTTGAAATTATCTACATTTCTTTTTAGGTGTTTGGTTTTGTTTTTTTTTTGTTTGTTTTTTTTTTGTTTTTTTTGTTTTTTGGGGTTTTTTTAACAAACAGGAGGCTGTATTTATCCCTTAATTATATATTGCAACACAAAGTTTAACATCTCTAACAGTGATAAGTAAGAAAGTGTCTGCTAAAATTAAACTCATAAACTTTCCAGTCCCTTCTTTAATACTCATCAAGCTTTGGAAAAATAGATTAAAAAAGGGAAAAAATACTTCTCTAATATTCTAAATACGTCAAGAACTACAGATTGATGTAGCTGCCTGAGGAATTATTGGTGAGGATTATATCAACAAAGAATTAGAGGATAAAGCCATAATGAATGTTACTTCACATGGGATCATGAATAATAGTGTTATTCAAAAGCCTGAAAGTCCTGTTGTCTTTTTTTAGTGATTAGGACATTTCTGACTGATCAAGACAGCTGTGTAGCCATCGTGCATTTTGACTTCTCAAACATTTAAGAGGGTGTACCTTTTAATTTAATTATGTTCAGCATTATAAAATAGCATGTCTTAAGAATTTTGTACATTTTGGAGGTGGGAGACATGACAAGATTCCTGAAACCTGGGGTGGATCTCCTTCCTGGCCCACTGCAGCAGGGTCTGTGCAGATTCTCAGCACCAGGGCAGTCCTCCCATCCCAGCTGGATTAAAGTCAGATTGCTGTGGTTCCCTGTTGTCACATCCAGCCACTCTGTGGGTTGGAGATGTTTTCCCACAGGCACACAGAAGGTAGAAGCAACGCTGGGCCCACACCCCAGCACAGAGAGCAGCCCCTATCTTGGTACCCACAAGAACACAAACAGCGAAGCTTAGTTCTTTTCACCCTCCCTGAATGTCCAGGATGGAAGTTCCGTAGTGGAGTATATACATGTCTCTGGAAAAACACTCCAGTCTCTCCAGCAGCTGATTTAAAGCCTTCAGTTTACCCAGTGTTTTACACCCAGACCCTTATTTCCTCCTTCAGACCTATAGCTTATCCTTCCAGCAGCTGGCACTTAGACGTCTTAAGGTTGCAAATTAAGGTGAACTTCCCTAACAGACATGAATTCTTATGATCTAGAATTCAGATAAGATAGATAGAAATTAATATGAAAATAAATGACAGTGATCAAGCAGGGTTCAGTCAGACAAACATATTTTTTTTGAGCATTTGCTCAATTATGACCAGTACTTATGTATGCCTTTTACTCTCTTCTCTGCTGTATTTAATAATCTTAACTCACCTTCACACCTCCATTTTCCCCACTTCATTCATTCCCTTAAAAATGCCATAATAGGTCCCACACAGTGCCACAGGGCTGTCTACCGTGTTCCAAACTTCAGTTCCTCCTCCACCCCATGGTTACTTTTGTATCCCTTTAGTTTGTAAGACATTATGGAAAGAATTTCTTTCATTGAATTATCCTAATGGTTCTCCTGTGATAATCTTGGGAGCAGTCAATTTAATACACTGTTTTCACAGATTAGGTTACTAGGATTCCTTCATCTGTCATTTTTTCTCTGACTCTCATGTAGAATATTTTTTGTGTTTAATTTGCTTAGCCTTCAGTACAATAATCTAATATTAAAAAGAGAAAAGGGAAAAACATCACCACCAAGAAAAGCCCCCAAAAAACCTCATATAAACAAATAAACCAACCCCAAAATGCATCGCAAAATGCATATATAATCATGAAGAAATAAAATAACACTGCAAATGCCTAAGTTGCACAAGGAAAGTGGAAGAAAACCTGGATTTCTGAAAACAAGGGATGTACGTTGTAACAGCTGTATGTGTTCCAAAACTTGCATCTCTTTAATTACCTGTTTAGACCTGGTAAATCTCACAAGCAAATTGAAATTAATTGGTGTAGTTTACTAACTTCTGTGTGTTGCCAGCAGTAAAACAGAAGTACCCCACATATAGTCTTCTCCCTATGGCATGGGATTCATTTTGGGGTCCGATAGAAGGATAATATTTTCTTGAATAAATAATAGCAACTGACTTTGAGAAAACTGAAGCTGTTGGACAGACAACCCACAGCTGCAGGAAGCCCCCAACCAGTCTCCTTGAAAACAGCCTTCACTATGTGATATTTGATGAAAATAAATAGAGGAAAAAGTGCTTTTTTTGAGTCAAAGCAAGACCGAAATTGTGTCTTATTTTAATGTTGTTATTTCATGGAGAGAAGAAATGCAATACTGAAAATACACTTATTGTAAAAGTTTAGGCAGAAAGCGTATTAGAATGACTGAAGAAATTGTGAGGAAGCATGAATATTTAAAATCATACTAGAAAAAAAAAATTGTACTAGAAGAGTTTTTTACTTTAAGGACCTAGAAGCTGCAATTAGGGAGCTAAGATAATTTTGTGCTGAAGCCAGTTAAGTTCTGGAGTGGCCATATAAGATATATGATTCACTTGCTCTTGGTAGAGATTTCAAGTCAAATTGAATGATGTACATAACAAGATGATCCCTGCCCTCATTTGGAGCAGTATTTCAACCCATTTACGTGTATTTACAGAAAAAGTGGTTCTTCCTCACAGGGCAATCTCTTGACTCTTAGGTATGCCAAACTGCATTTTTGACAAAATTACCTTTCAAAATAGAGCAAATTGGTTCTTCTGAGAAAATTTCCTGTTAATGATTTGAGCTATTTAACCAAAATAAACAGGAAATACTCTTTCAGGTTACTTAACTAAAGAGGTAGGGTGGGAGTGGGGGCGTGATTAGGCTTTACCTTTTTTTGAAAGGACAAATGGCCACAGCTGCAGATGATTCAGGATGAGTCAGCGCTGCCTTGCTGCCTGATGGCTTTCTCGAAGAGTTCAAGGATTACAAAATACAGAGCCATGAAAGAGTCATTCCTCAGTAAGGTCAGGGAAGTTTCTGCAAGACAGCATTTCTCTGTGGAATGTGGCTGTGCTTCACATCTTGAATATTAAATGTATGTCTGGTTTACATAGGTTGTATAACATATGTCATCTAATCAATTCTGTCAGTGCAGGTCTACAAGGTTTGGTGACACTCCAGCTTCTTTTGTTTTCTATTTGTTTAGCATTCTGGAGACTAATCAACTATCTTCAATACATAATTAGTCTGACTAAAAGCTCTTGTAGTCTCTTTATCTGTCATTTCTGTGAAATCTGTGTCTTTAAAGAAATAACAAAAGCCTGTTATTATCCAATCCAGATGAAAAATTGTCAGTAGAGATACAAACAACTACTACAGCTAATAATTTATTTTTTCACATCAAAGTATTTTTTTAAAAGAAATCTGGTTTAAAATGGCAATATTTGGGACTACATACATGAGTCAAAGGCCAAAGTTAACAACTAAAAATAGCCCTGATACCCCAAAGTCTTCCTCTTAAATACCTGCTTTTACCACGGAATTTAAGATGAGGAAAAAAATTATTTTCAGTGAAAATCTAAACTATATTTGACTAAATATTCAGATATTTCTTGCCTTGTTTGCAAGGAAATACACATATGTTCTGGCTTACAATAAGGTTACTGTAGAAGTTGTCGGGGATCCACAGCACAGGGTCACTGATATCAGTGCCAGGGATCACCCAAACAAGAGCCATGAAATTGCTCCAGCTGAGTAGCTAGCAACTGCTTGTTCAGCCTTTGGGTAGGTGGTGATGGATAATCATATCTGACTTACAAACCCTTACACCCTCACTTTGTTGTGATAGAAGGAAGCACTGTAAGTGCAGGGTGTGCTACAGAACACGTGGGGTTGCAAGATGCCTCTTTAGGCTGCTCGCAGCCTCCTACAGGATTTTGGGTTGTGGGGAGCAGCCTGTGGTGGTCAGTTGGGAGATGCTGCAATCAGGACAGCATGAGGGCCAAAATCACTCAGGGCTCAAGAAGGCTAGAGCTAATTATCCAGGAGCATCAAGTGCAGGGATACAAGGACAGGTCAGCCAGCAGGGGTGGGGTAGTGCCCTCAGCTGCCAGAGCACTGTCCTGTGACAAATGAACAAGGTAAGCAGGCTGGGGCTTCATCGACAGGCTGGTGATCTTCAAATGCAGAATGGCAACTCAGGTCTGAGGTGAAGCCACAACTGCAGTCAGTCTATTGGTGCTCTTGGGGCCTTGACACCAAGAAGTAATTGAAACAGCGTGTTAGCCCCTTTTATCTTTCTTGGTCTTGCTCTTCAGAGTAGCATATTGATTAAAGCAAAGGTCTTTTTTGTGTCTATGGTGCTTGAACACTACTTTATAGATTTTTATTTTTGTCTCAAAGAAAGGGATGCGTTTTCTTGTTAAGTTGCAGAAATGTAACAGCATGATGCACAAAACATCACAGCAAAGTACAAAACATGAATATCTGTCTGCTGTTGATTTCTTTGAGTTTTTTATGTTGCTCTGGAAGGGCGTATTATCAGAATGCAGGAAGTTGCAATCACAGCTGCTTTTCCATGGATTAATAACACAGAATAACAACAGCCTGAAGGGCTGAAAATCAGTAGACAGACCATTTAATTTCAATTGATTATGAATTGGAAATGATTCCTCATTTGCCTTTAGCTCTTATACTAAGATTGTTCAAAATGTGTGTCATCTAGTGTAATCACTTTATTATCTTCCACTGACCTGTAATAAATTTCCATGGCCAGCTTGTAAAACCTGGCTTTTAACTTTTCACACTGAAGTAGATTCTCACAGGCTTACTGCTGTGCTTTAGCTTTGCTTTTTCTGTTGTAGTAAAATAGTAGTCATAAAAAGAAAAATAAGCATAATCTCAAGAAAATTTAGATTTTTTTTTATTTACATTTTAAATCATTTGCATTGCAGCGATAGTATTTCTCTTGTGTTAGACATATACGACTAGAAATAATTGCATGCAATAATTGCATGTAAAGAAGATTAATTGCTTAGGTGTCTACAAAAGATTTTACTGATTTCCAACCTTGTTTGAATGCATAATCTTATGATGGTCACATTGTGGCTAATTTCTCTCAAAATGATCTGGCTGACCTAGAAGAGAGAAAACCTGAAATAAGTGAAGCTGATTATAGTGTAGGTGATCACAATACTATTTCCTATTAGTAACTATGCGTCAAACATAGGGAAATGACATGCATGGATCACTTCCAGGTAGCAGATGTCTTTCTTATGAGGAAAATAAAACAGAAATTGGAGGATACTGCATGTTAATTGATTATAAAACAGAACTGAGTGGCATGGAGTACTAGAATGGCTTCTAGTTTTGCAGGATGCATATTTTCTCTACTGTCTTTTGATTTGAAATTTTTCACCACTGCTCTCCAGTGCATGAAGAAAGTCACCTAAGAAAATATTCCATGGAAATGAGCAAGCTGATGAAGTAAACTCAATCTATAACTTAATGAATGAGTTAAATGTGTGAATTTCTAAATTTAATGGAGATCTAGCTAATATAGTCATGAGTCTTGCAGGTATTTCTTATCTCTTGAAGTAAATATATACTCAGCTGGATAGAAATCTAGATTTTACTGACAGTTAAGGGCAAGTCACTTCCTGAGTATAGTCACTGCAATTTGGTAAACCCTAAACAGGATCTCCCTTGGTCATGTGTGTTTCTCATCCCTAGCTTAGAGTGTTAGCCTGAGAGAGGCTACTAACGAGGAGAGTGGAGGACTGCACTGTGTTGCAGACATTCATTCTCTTCCAGTGGCTATAAAGGGAGTGTAAGGATGTCAGCTCACATAAAGACAAGTGTGTTTGGACAGAAATATTCCAGGCGTTACATCTACAGCACCTGTCATATAGAAAAGAAAGAGAGGGTCAGATGATGTTCTGGGAGATGAAAGATTGATTTGAACTCCTACTTTTTTTGCCTGAATAACTACGAGCTCTTACATGTCCCAGATGCTCTCTGGGTTGAAAGATATTAAGAATTAGGACTTTCTCAATATTTATTATTCAAATTCTTCCAAGTTTTGTACAATATTGAAATGCAGACAAGCAAATGAAGGACTCATTAACCTAGTGGAAATCTGCTGGAATAGACTCAGTGTGTACCTAAACTAGTAAATTAATCAGACTTATGACCTTCTATCAGTAAAACTGGGAACAGTTACAGAACAGTTTAAATCCATGTTAAATTCTCTTCTTTTCTGTAACTAGGTAACCATATCCAAACTATGTATTAGGAAAGATGTTCTGTCATAAATGCCAAGGTGTGTCAGGGCATTATTTGGAAGAGCTGACTGGTCTAGGACAAAACCAGACCAGGATTCTTCCAATTTAATAGCTATGGGTGGTCAGATTTGAGTTACATTTCCTGACACTAGTTTAATTTGCTAATAATGACACAGCCTCATGTTACATTCTGTACTTCAGGAAGACATAAAGTATGTTTTATTAAGTATATCTTATACAAACTAGAGTATGGCACATTCCACCACTATCCACATTTTATGCCTAATTTTTATCTACCTAATTTTAATTAAATTCACTTCTATCCTTGTTTCAGAGAAATTATCTGCTAAGATCATTATATTTTTAATTGGGCTTTGAACTTTTGAACTTCAGAAAGAGACCAGCACAAAACAGCAAGTAATACTGCACAGGGGAAGAGGCTTTCTCAAAAAAGAACTTGCTCTGGCATTGCGCACAAACAAAACCAGCAAAACCTAAGTGGCACAATGGGTGAGCACATTAAGGAAGGTCTTGATCTGGATGCCACATAACATCGTGCTTCTCAAAGCAAAAAGGGGCAATAATGTGACAGTGGTGGTTCAGAGAGTGGGAGCTCCCTGTAGAGCAGCCTTGGGGCATGGAGCCTGTCACGGTCCCCTCCGAGCTCCTGGGGCTGCAGCTGAAGCTGGGTCTGAAGGACTGCTGGACCAGTAGTGCCAGTAGTGCCAGTGCTCTGCTTGTTGGCCCAGACTCCTTGCTGTGTTTTCAGCTCACGTGCAGGTTAGATTCAGCTTGCACCCAGAAGCTGTATGTGACCGACACTATCCCTACTCAAACTTTTCTCCCAAGGGAGGTTTTCGGCACAGGACGTTCTCTACTTCACACTCTAGTAGCCTTCGTTGTTCGCAGTAAAAAATGTAGCGCCGTCTTTCCTTATAACACTTTTTTTTCTACGGAATTATGGAACACTAAGCAGTTTCATTAAGTAACAACAGGCAAGAACAAGGCATTGGTGTAGATGTGTAAAGGTGTGTTAGCATCTCAAGGTTATTCCACTGAGAACCTGACAAAGATTCTCATGTGAAGACTCATGCTGAAAATCATTAGATGAGATAATCACTGACTTGAGAACGAAAGAAAAAGACAAGATAAACCACATCAAATCTGATTTTTTGCAGAGGGTAGACAGAACATATGGCACAAGTGAAGAATTATCAGAAATACTTTTTTCTTCATGCATTGAATTAATTTGATTTTTTTTCTCATGGAATGGTGGGCCTACCTTACTGATACTTTAATTTTTATTCTAGGCAACTCATCTTCAACAAACAGTAGAATCTTTCTAAATAGCAGAAACTTTTAAAGAGAGTCACTTCTGCATTAAATTATGTTTGATTACGCAACTTTTTGTCTATTTTGTCACGTGTTTATAACAATGATAGTTTTTCCTGTTGTCATCATAACATTGGACTTTAATCACATGGCATGGACTCCAATGGTGACTTAAACATAGAGTGAATATGCAGAGCAGTCACCTGCAGTTGGGTGAAGTTCGAAGAGTTAGATGAGTGAGAACATGATGTGCAGACATGGGCCACAAGTTGTGCAGAATTCTTACCCTCTAAAAGGTTTAAACACTCTAATTTCTGGATGTATTTACCTGCACTCATAATATTATTCCTACCAATAAATATTTTTATGTTGCAAAACTGTTCAGAAAATGTTTGAATTTTGAAAAAAAAATAGGTGAAATAACAGCTGAAGGATATACAATGAAAATCCTTGTAAGGTCTAAGATGGTTTGAATAAATCATTTGTGAGATGAAAACTATATGAGTGTATAAAATGTGCATCCAAATGTGCTAGTAGTGGAACAACGAGAACAAATTATTCATTTTGGAATAAAGTATTCAGCTAGTATTTTTAAAGCATTTATATCTAGTTGTTATAAGGAAATACACCAATGATAACTAAATATATCCCTATTGACGTAGGGATAGCTTCACATACTCTGCATTAGTTCCCAATCATTGTATAATGTCTCCTTGCAGCATCAGCAAACACAGCAGCAAGCCATACAAACTAAAGCAGAATTATAGCTTCAACTGCCTGACAGTTCTCATCTCAACTTCTTAGCTTTTATCATTATTTTAATTTTAAATGGGCCCATCAAGAGAAAGTACAGTCTAAGCATATGGTTATCAGAAATGTGCTTACCACCAGAATGCAACTGAGAGTTCGGGAGTGAGCATTTGCATCTTGGTACAATATAAAATATTACCACACTAAAGTGTGAAAGAAATCTAAGTTGGAGAATATTTTATAAGTTCTAATTCACTCTTTACGCTTTATATTTTAGAAATATTAAGAGCAGAAAAACAAAAGCTAAGGACTATGCCAAAACCTGGAACTAAAATGACACTGAGATGAAATAGACACTGAAGATTCAGATGACATATGTGAACTTTCCAATTAACTTTCTAAACAACCTGGAACAATTGATTCTTCTGAATCTAAAGAAATAAGATTAATTAGATCAAAAATAACAGAATATTAAGCCAAAAACCTAGCAAATTGACATTTTATTTCTAAGTACTTTCTGCCAAAAAAGGGCAGTCTTTTTTTGTGACATTTCCAGTGTTATTGTTATTCAGGGATTCAATTAGCAAACAAGCAAATCTGAATTTATGCGGATAATTAGCATATTTTGAATTCAGATTAAGTAGCCATTCACACTTGTAGAACTTCAGGGACTAGAAGCAAAAACATAAAGAAAAGAATAAGAAACTACCATTATTTTTTTCAAAATTATGTAAGTCCAAATTTATTCAAATATGACTATCAGGTATATTCTAAAAACCTCATAATAAGTCCCCAGTAGATCAGAAGATGCCTGCTTCTATTCTTATATCTTAAAAAATGCAAAAGATTGCTAAGGAAGTGGTGAATATATAATAGATGGGTATTTGTGTATGTCATACTGTAAACACTCATCTGTAGTGGACTTGTTACTTAAAAATTCCCTCTTTAAATTTTCTTCATTTGGTGGACATAGCCACAAGTACTGCTCATATACAGAAGACCTTTTCTATCCATTATAATACTTTCAGAGTGGTTGAGTGCTTCTCAGTATTTATGTCTAGGTTGGATTTTACAGATGGGACAGGTGAGTAGGAATGATCATGATGGAAAGGTAAGGATCAGGTTTGGAGTAGGAAAAATGTCTTTGAAAGAATACTGGCATTTCAAGATTCTTCTAATATGGCCTGGTTCTAACACATGATTTTGTATATATATGGTAGTGAAGGATGTCAGTGATTACAATAATTTCCTTTCTTTGCTACCCCTTCTGCAGAGATTTCTTTATCTCTTCATCCTCCTCTCTATTCTCTTTCACAGATTTTTTTTCAATGCCTGAAACAAGCCCTGTTTATTTCTGTGAGTACCATGAAGGAGGGATTCAGGGTTCTTCTAGTTCTACTGCAGAGAAAGAAAACCAAGAAAGAGTGGCTAAGAGGTTTCAGGGTTTTCTGCTCTGCTTTCCTCAGTGTTGAAGGTGACATGGGTAAGGAGAAGTGGAGAATATACACAAACACAAAATCCTTTCCTCATTCTTCAGCAGAAAGAGCAATGGCCTGCACAAACAGAATGTGAGGAAAGAAGAGGGTTCAGTCTAAGCAGACCCAATCTTCTCCGCCAAAAGTGAAATAGGCAGGTGATTGCATTAAAAAATGGGATACTTTGGTCCTGGTTTTAGTCAGACATATTTATTTTTCACATATCATAACTCCCTTCTTGGTATCCCTCATCTCTCCCTGATGTTCCCATTTATTTCCACAGCAAGTAAGTCAATGTTATTCGCTTATTTCTAAAAGTAGCCTCTACCTAGAAAATAGCTGTTATACAAGCCTCAGCTAACGTATTTCTTAACTCTTCTTGTTATCCCTTGGTTGTGCCCTCCGGTGACAGGTTTATTGAATAATACTCAGTTGTTACCTTTAGGATACAACTACTGCTTTTCCAGACTAAATTTTAATCAGTAGCATAGGCAGAAGGAAGGCTCTTGGATTTGGTTTTCTTGCTCTCTGTGTGGAGAAAAATAGCGTACTCAAGAACTTCTTGCGCTTGAAAGTCATAAAATTATGGAATGGTTGTGGTTTGGGGTTGGAGCTCTATAAAATAATACTGCAGTGTGAAAGAATACCTGGTGGCTCATCTAAGTCTGTTGAATATTTGTACCCTGAAATTTCTTCCTCTTGCAGATACTCAAAGGCTCTCTGTGTGTGTTCATGGTTGAAAGTTCTATGTCAGTGTTTGCAGTCCATCCCAAATTCCTCATTCATATTCTTTAATTTTCCAGAGATAATATAAGATCCAACTTTTTAACACTCCAGAGTGCTTCTGTGACACATTTCTTATTGTGTAACTTTTAAGTCTCATGGAATAGAATCTTTCTTTCTTACTTTTTGTAAAGATGTTTTTCGAAGCTTGTTGACAATTTCATGAATGTCATTAACAATTAATAAATACATTTTGAATATTAAAGGTCAATTTCTTACCAGTTTTGCACTATTTGATAATCATTTATACCAATAGAGCATGAGTATAAGCTACTAACATAAATTGGAATCATTTTATAACCACTTAACACTGGGATAATTGGCAGTAAATAGTGTAAGGTAGTGGAAATTTAGGTGATAGACATGCAATTATATTAAAAGAATCAATAAAAGCTCTTCCAAATTACGACCATGGCATAAACAAAATAGAACAAAATCAATAAACTTAAAAATACCCTTCATTGTCCTTTCAAGTTCTAAGAAAAAGGAACAAATCCTACATCATAGCTTTAATACCAGAAAAACCTGAGCTGTGTTACATAACTGAGATGACAGAGATTTCCAGAAGCATGTGTACAATATTGCAACTCTTTTTAGTGCTAACTTTAAAATTGAGGTTGAAGGTCCCACTAGATTTCAATTGTTGATCTTTATTTTAAAAAATTTTCCTAGTTGTTTGGACCTATAAGCCTAAGCTAAGTGACCACAAAATAGTGGTTTTTTACCAAAACCGAAAACAAGATAGATAATTGCAGAAAACAAAAAAAAAGTGTGTGTGTGTGTATGTGTGTTTCTTTTCTTATCTGACAGAAAATCAACTCTTCCTATTAGTTTTCTAATTCTCCATTTAATAATGTTCAGTAATTAGGCAAATATATGTTAAGTAATTAGGTTGTTTGTTTTGGGTTTTTTTATTAAGAAGATAATAAGAACATAGGAAACTGTGAATATGACATTGAACATAACAAGAATTAATATATAAGTAAATAGAAAAGTATAGATATGCAGGTTGTACTACTAGTTCCTGTTCATTCAGTGAGAAACTTTGTTTAGAAATATTGTGGAAACTACCAGAGCATATTCACTGTGTGCAGTGAAGTGCTGCAGAATCTCAAGCATCTGACTTGGAGTTTAGTTCCAGCTTTTCACACAGTACGGCCAAGCAGAGACTGTGGAGAATTTCGACATTTGTTTACAGCAGGTCAGACAGATGTTCTGATGTCATCTGTGTCCTGGTGTTCACTGATGAAATTATTCTTTTATTTGAGAACCTGGTAGGAGAATCAATGTACATAAAATGAAATTTCTGAGATGTGAATAGGTGAGATATGTAATATGAAGACAAGATACTGGAATGCCAAAAGGACACAGCAGTGGAACTCAAGGCTTTATTTATTTTTGCAAAATAAAATACCTATAATCTTTGACAAACCTAATCTGAGAAAATGCTTGGAGTGTTTTACCCATCTTTGAAAGAAAATTTGGGGTTCTCTTTTTAAACAAAAGAAAACTCCTGCTTTTCTTGTCATGTGTTGTGTTTTAAACCTAACGAAATTAAGTACCACACAGCTACTTTCTCCACTCCCCTTTCTTCCCCTGCCCAGCCCAGTGAAATGGGGAGGAGGATTAAAGTAAAACTTGTATGTTGAGATAAGAACAGTTTAATAATTAAAAATAAGTTAAAATTCAATAATAATGGTAAATTGGTAAAAATTAATAATAATGATAAGAAAAAGGGGAAAAAACAAGTGATGCACATTGCAATTGCTCACCGCCTGCTGACTGATGCCAATCCCCCATCCCAAACCCTGATAGGCCGCCCTTGGGGTAGCTCCCCTCGGTCATGCACTGAGCATGACCTTCTGTGGTGTGGAATATCCCTGTGGTCAGTTCAGGTCACCTGTCCCAGCTGTGCTTCCTCCCAGTTTCTTTTGCATTCCTCCTCAGTGGCAGAGCATGAGACAAAAAAAAAGTGCTTAACTTAGGCTAAACACTATTTAACAAAATCCAAAACATCAGTGTGTTATCAACACGCTTCTCATTCTGGATGCAAAATACAGCACTGTAACAACCACTGAGAAGAAATTAACGCTGGCTGAAACCAGGACAACATGTTAGAAAAAGAAAAGAAAGAAACTCAGCAAAACAAAATGAACAAATAAGCAAAAAACCACAACAAACACTACTTTGTGCCTGCAGAGGAAACCTGTATCTGTGTGATATCTGTTTGAGGTATGTCTGTGTGCAAGGCTTGGCAGGGGAGGAGTTTGGTGTATATGGGCTACAGAATGAGATGTTTAAATGGTCTTATCAGTTTACGCAAACACTGAGAAAAAGGGAGGGGATAGTTCAGGAAGCTGTGAACGTTATGTGGAAGGAACAATAGAGGAGTGAAAGAATAACTGAGAGGGAGTGTTGAGACCAAAGAAGCACATCAGATAACACGAAATTACTGAAGCAAACAAATTGTTGGACACCAAAATGTTAAATGCAAATGTAATGTTACTAAACAGAAAGAGTGAGACAAAGTTAAAAAAAAAAAAGATGGTGAAAAAATAGTCTTCAAAAGACAACTTACAAGGATTTAACAGAAGAACCTATTATCAGACAAGCAGACAAAAGAAAAGCGAAAAAAGAAAAAACTTAATAGGAAAACACACTAGTTAAAATTGATTGGAGAAAGAAAAACCAGAAATTTTGTTAAAATATAAAATTAAATGAGACAGCTAAAAATGTGGAATGTTAAAGATTGCCTAAAGCAGCAGGGTGCCCAGAGCCAACTTTGACTACAAAGTTTCAAAATCATTGCGATCTGCAAATGATTTAAGTACAGTAACTTTGCAGCACTTGTTATTTCCAATTTCTGTGACAGCAGGCTAATCCTTTGCTGGTTTATCAGGAGTTACATTTTTTCCAGCAGGTTTCCAGAAAAATACATTTTTAGAACCTAAGTTTTTCTTCAGTGTACACAATTTCTGACTAAAACACTTAGACAATTTCATTTCCTACTTGTGGTATTTATAAGGTCTTTCAGAATACTTAGGACATTAGATCTCTGTATTTCATTAACCTAAGTGACAGAATTTGTTCCAAAATGATCTGATTACAGAAAATGAAAGAAGTGGGGACTTGAGCTGTCCCTTTTTTTCATGCAAAACAAAAAAAAAGTGAATATTTTGCCTTGAAATATATTATTATATATACATACTCTATATATTCGACTATCTATGTCAAAGTTTATTTATATTTAGCTAATGACAGATCTAAATTTTAGAACCCTACATCTGAGTTTGTCTCATTGCAGAGAAATAGGCTGCTCTAGGACACCATTCGATAATCATCAAGTAGCTGCCTAAAAGAGATCAGTTGCATTGTCTTTATTTTCTACCGATGCTAATTTTTTTTTCTAAGGGCCTGAGATGGAAAGTTCAGCTGTTTGTTTGAAGTAAATCCCACTTGTCCCAGCTTGTCTGGAATAGGAGATCCCTACTAAATGCCTGATAAATAAGGGAAGAACAAATGTCTCTTTCCTCCCCATATAACGGACAAATATTGATAGGACTTCTTTTTCACGTACTGTGTCTTGACAAGAGGTATTTGCAAGACACAGCTGCTCACTTTAAGCCAAAATATCTTTTTCTCATCAAGGAAGATGATGAGACCAGGTGAAAATGAAAACATGCCAGAACTGGCCACTTCCTTTAGATTTTTCCTTTCTACTTGACACATCTATGACTTCTAAAAATTGATTAGTTATTTTATCAGCCCCAATGATATCATTGTGTGCATGGTTCATGTAGTTGCCCTGTACCTTGGAAGGCTGTATTTAGATTTCCAGTGCACCTGTCCTCATGATATGTTAACAACTCCTCAGAATCTGTTTCAGTCCCTCAAGTTTATCTTTTGCTCTGTACTAAAAAGTTAACACCATGTGTATCAGAGTCAACTAGTACTATTTCCATCACTATTACAGAATAACAGAATGGGTCAGGTTGGAAGGGACCACTGGTGGTCATCTGGTCCAACCTTTCTCCTCAAGCAGAGTCATTCTAAGGCACATGGCACAGGATTGCATTCACATGGTTCTTGAATATCTCCAATGAGAGAGAATCCACACCCTCTCTGGGAAATCTGTTTCAGTGCTCAGTCTCTCTCAGAGTGAAGAAGTTCTTTCTCATATTCAGGTAGAACTTCCTGTGCATCAGTTTCTGCCTCTTACCTCTTCTCCTATTGCTTTGCACCACTGAGAAGAGCCTGGCCCCATCCTCTGGACACCCTCCCTTTAGATACTTTTAGACCTTGATGAGGTCTGCTCTCAGTCATCTCTGCTTGAGACTAAACTGGCCCAGATCCCCCACCATTTCTTTTAAGAGAGATGCTCCAGTCCTTTAATCATCTTTGTTGCTCTCCGCTGGACCTGCTCCAGGAGCTCCCTGTCTGTCCTGTTCTGAGGAGCCCAGAAGAAACAGCTCTCCAGAAGAGAGCTCCAGAGCTCTTTCTCTCACCAGGGCTTAGTAGAGGAGCAGGGTCACCTCCCTGGACTTGCTGGCAATGCTCTTCCTAATGCACCCCAGGATAGCTTTGGCCTTCTTGGCCCCTAGAGCACACTGCTGACTCACGGAGAGCTTACTGTCCACCAGGACCCCCAGGTCCTCCTCTGCAGAGCTGCTCCCCAGCAGGTCAGCCTCCAGCCTGTGCTGGAACATGGGGTTATTCTTCCCAAGGTGCAGGACGCTGCATTTGCCTTTGTTTAATTTCAGACAGTTCCTCTCTGCCTTCCCCAGCCTGTCAACATCCCTCTGGAGGGCTGCATAGCACTCCAGTGTATCAGCCACTCCTCCCAGCTTTGAACTTGTTGAGGGTGCATCTGTCCCTTCATCCAAGCCATTGATGGGTAAGTTAAACAATACTGGTCTCAGTATTGAACCTCGGCGGACACCACTGGTGACAGGCCTCCAACTAACCCCTGTGCCACTGATAACGAGTCTCTGGGATCTGCTGTTCAGCCTGGTCTCAATCCACCTCACTGTCCACTCATCCAGTCCACACTTCTTGACTTTGCCTATGATGATATTGTGAGAGAGAGAGACATACAAGCCTTGCTGAAGTCCGGGTTGTCAATATTCACTACTCTCATCCATCCAGGTAGTTGTTTCATCCTAGAAGGCAATCAAGTTGGTCACAGTTGATACAGATAAGCAGGTATTTCATGTACCACTTTAAGGTATAGTTTTTTTTGTTTTTTGGGGTTTTTTTTTGGTTTTTGTTTTTGTTTGTTTGTTTGTTTTTTTTTCCTGTGGCTTTGCTTTATATTTCCTCTATATTGCAGCTGAAAGCCATGTCTTCAATAAAGTAAAACATGTCTGAAAATTTGATGTACAATATAATAATTTTTTTTTCAATGTTGTAGGGCAGCTTAAAGTCAAGTAAATCTTCAAGAAGAGCCATGGTACTATGAATATTTTCCCTGACTCTCAGAGAGTGTGTAAGTTTCCTTATATTTCCATAAATACCTTGTGTGAGAAAGAGCAGCCAGTGAAGGCCTTACATCTCTCTTGTATCTCTGAATGCAGATTATTATCTGATTTAAGGTCTGCTAGAGTGGTTCAAAAAGTCTGAAGAGATAAATAATGTTACCACAACATTTCTCCAAGGAATGCCTCTTATTTTCCACATTGTCACTATAGGGGACCGGTTTAGTTTAGTACTGCTTGCTTGTTTGTATTGTTTTTCTGGGCTGACAGAAAGACATACTTCTTCTGATGTAGAAGCTTCACCACACTAATATTTTAGTATTTCTTCTTTTTTTCCTCATGGAATCTTTCATTTTTACCTGACATATTTCTTCATGCTCCTTGGAACAAACAAACTGTGCTACGCTGTTGTGTTGGAACAGACTACAACACCTGTCCCCAAGATCTTGTCACACATTGTATACCAGAATATCTCCTGCCCACGTGTGTGCTTTGGCTGATCCCTACTAACCCTGCCTATTACATTTATACCTCAGCTGACAATGTTGTTCCACTTCCTGTCACATATCCCACCATAATTTTCTCCTCTTCTAGAAGAGCCTTTCTCCTGGGGACAAAGAGAATCTAATACATTAACCTACTAATTACTTTCAAAATTGTTGGCAAAATTTTCAAATAGTCTGCCAGAAACTAAGCTTAAGGAGATTTCTTCCCCTGCGATAAATTAATTTGGGAGATAAAGATGATTCCTTTTGTTTTCTGAGTAGGGCAATAAGACCACAGACTGTCTATATGTTCCCTTGGCCTAGCAGTAAGAAAAACTGTTGTGCTAACATAAGACATAAAGACATAAATAGATAGTCAAAACTCAGGTTTTTCTAGTTTCCTCTCCTGCCATTTTTGGAATTATTTTGCATTTCATGTGTTAACCACGGGGGAAAAAATCAGATGAGATTGATACTTTGAGTTTAACTTTGAATTCATTACAGTGATAATTTTTTCTAGCCTGACAAACCATATTCTATATGTGGATCTCATTCTTCAAGCAAATTACCGTCTATGGTATTTTGGTGCTGTAGGACTCTATTTGATTTATAAATGTGGTCTACATAAGAGGAAGTTTTCAGGCTATTCTATCGTTGTGGCTTTGTTCTGAATTTTTGTTTAGTGCTGTTTCATAGTCATTATTCTACATATTATTTGCTACCTCATTTATTTTAAAAAGTGCTTTCATATTGAACTACACTGTTGCAATTCATAGATGACTTCTCTTTATGCTTGTCAGTTGGTCTATGAGTTAGTACAGTAGGACAAACAATTAATGAACCTTTATCAATTTGATGTTGTTATGATACCCTTTTGAATTTTTATACTGCCGCACTCATACTCTTGGTGGAGCTTTTGTTTTATTTATCAGATTTTGCTAAGTATATGCACCGTTTTTATTATCTGTATTTTAAACACATATAAAGCACTGTCAGCAAAGGAAAAATGATCTAATAAATCTTACTGTTTTTCAAAGAGCAGAAGAGTGTCATACGCAATGCCATAAATATAAACCCATTTGTTTCCACAGCCAAAAATGCATTTTTACATTTATGTCAGTGTTGGGTTATGACTATCACTTCCACTTCTAATAACTAAGGAGCAAAAGTTGTTTAGAAAAATAAAACTTAGACTTGTAAAATATGTGTCTGAAAGTGCAGAAATTACTAGATGCGTAAAAAGAAATTCTGGGTTTTACAGTCTACCTACCCACTGAAATTCATGGTATCAGAAGAAGCTACTGAAACTGCATGAGGAAAACTAGATATCTAAGCATCTGAGCATTAATCATATGCATCAAATGCTACCCAGTATTGTTAATGTGCAGTAAGGAGCATAGATATTTATTGTTCATTCTAACAGGTTTTTGTCCTTTGTTCTGTGCTGGAAGAATCTACTTTCTTGCCATTTGGAAAGGAGATTCCTAGCTAGGGTATAAGTAGTCAATGAATCATACAGCCACCCTACTTTTTGTACTTGAAAATATGTTCTAGCTATAAGTTATTCAGTACTGTGAGGAAGGGGAACTCAGAATTTTCTACAGAAATTGTTCAATTTTCATTTCATTGAATAATAAAGTTCTTATGGAGCCACTAGGAACATGACTGGATATGCAAAGGATTTAGCTGCTCAACTACAATTTGGTAAACCTGGCATTTACTGCATTGAGTGTTCTTGGTGCTTTGCATTCAAAGCATTTACAGAAGCACGTAACCAGTCTGAGAAATTAGGATCCATTTCTTCCTCACTCTCACTGTAGCCCTGTTAACGTTCAATTTGAAAACTGCAACAGCCTCAGCAGAAGGGAATGACATCACCTAACAGCCAACACCAGTGCAAAATGCTTTCTCTATCCATGTCTTAGTGGCCGCCTGGTGAAAAAAATAACTAACTTCAAATCTCTTGGGGCAGTGAAAGCAGACTTGTGTTAAGGACGGGTCAATTATATGTTTCTTTGTACAGCAATATACAGGTGTGCTAGACGACCCCAAGGTATGGAATAATCCAATTGGTCTTAGAATGAGAAACTTCGTATTTTAAAAACCAGGAAGTGTCAGAAAAGAGTCACCCTTATTTAGTTTGGTCTTAAATTTTCTATTGAAATCTCTGAATATTTTTTTTTTTTTTTTGAACGGAAAGAAACAAATAAGAGATAAATTTTATGTGGATTTAAAAGCTGCTTATATGAGGTTATGTAGAGTCTCTTTGGGATCAGTTTTGACTTTCATAAACTGCTTGACAACTATGGAAACTGATACAAATTATTGAAATGAGAGTGCACTGAAGTGTGAGCAAAAAAGAACCTATATAAATATTCATTTTATTCTTCATGAGTTACTACAAAAAGAAGTTAAATCTAAATAGGTTAAGGGGAGCTTTATATGCTGACTTTTAAAAATGCTGTACTGTTTTATGACAGAAACATTTAGGAAAAGGTTCTTCACCCAGAGGCGGTTGGGCACTGGAACAGGTTCCGCAAAGAAGTGGTGGCAGCACCAGCCTGACAGAGTTCAAGATGTCTTTGGACAATGTGCTCTGGCACAGGGTGTGACTCTTGGGGATGGTCCTGTGCAGGACCAGGATTAGGACTTCGATGATCCTTGTGGATCCCTTCTAACTCAGGATATTCTGTGATTCTATGATTTTATGATGGAAATTTAAGAGTGTCCCTGTTGTTTTTGCTCAAATGTGCCAGCTAATGGCACAATTGCAATCTTTAGAGTAAATGTAATTCTTTATACTCACCCTGCATTTAGATGATTGCTAAATATTCTTTTCTTTTCCCTTCCCAAGACACGAAAAGGTTCTTTTTGCAACCAAAGTGAACAGTAGATTAGGAACTGAGAGTGACCACGATGTAATGCTCTATCATCAGCCTAAAAAGCAGAAAGAAAGCAAAAAGTTCTGGAGAAGTATCATAAGGAATCTATTAACTGACTTAGAAATGTGAATATGAAGACAGTTCCGATGTACCTAAACCATAGAAGTTCCTCTTCTGGATGTAGCTCAGTACTGCCTATTTTCTTCTTTAAAGTTGTTTTTTTTTTTAAAAAAAAAAAAAGATTGAAATAGAACAGAAATTTAATCTAAACGACAACAAAAAAATTCTGATCGCCAGAGAGTAAGTTGGATTTGATCTATTTTTTTCTTTATTTATACATATTTAATTCTTCTTTCTTCAGCTCTTCTAAACTGTATCGATAATGCTCTCTGTTGCTCTGATCTTTGAATAGTTATTTAGCATGTTTAAAAGCTGTTATACCTTTTTATTTAGCTAATTGGGTAGCAGCTTCTGTCTGCCAAAAGCTTCTCTACAGCAAAGAAACAAGTTAACAAAATAAAATTTCTTGCACAAGGAAATTGTCTGGAGTTCTCAGAAAATTCAAGAACATTTATGAATGCCTATATGGGTCCAAAGACTAAGAAGGTTGAGGAATATGTACTAGTCATGGATCTTCAGTGAGTGATTTATTACCGCTTATAAATACAAAAGAAACACAAAAAACCCAGTTGTTGATATTATAAGGTATATTCTTATGCAGGTAACAGAAGGAAAATTGTTGGCTGAGTAAACTAATATTGATTAAGGTGGATACACTATATGTTTTAAAAATAAGCTTATTGTTAGTTATAAAAAGTAGAATTAATGTAAAAATAAATAGAACTTTATTTTTTTCCTGGAACTGCTCAAATTGTTTGCTGTGTTAATACAAAACAGAGCATTTACCTTCATACCATTAATCTTTTCAGTCTAATTTTCTGTGCTTCTGTTTTATTGGAATAATACAGGACAAGGTAGTAGGTCATTACTTAATATTTCTGATTCACCCACGATTGAAGTAAATGGAATTTGATATTATTCATGCAATGTGCTAAGGAGAAAAAAAAAACAAAACCAAAAACAAAAACAAAACAAGTAGGGCAATTTAAAAATTGAATTAATGTATTTATTATAAAATCTAATCTAAAGCTATTCTCTTTCAGGTTAAAACTGTTGCCCTTTGTACTGTTACTATCTGCTTGTATAAAAATCCCTTCCCCTCCTTTTTATAAGACCGGTTAAGTTACTGTAAAGTCTCCCTGAAGCATTTGCTTCTCCATGATGCACAGCACCAGCTCTCTCAGCCTGTCTTTGTAGGAGATGTCTTCTAAATATCTTCACGGCCCTTCTATGAGCCCACTCTAACAGGTTCAAGTCTTTCTTGTTTTGAGGACCCCAGAGCTGGATGGAGCACTCCAGGTGGGGTCTCATAAGAGGGAGAATCATCTCCCTCAACCTGCTGGCCACACTGCTTTTGACACAGCCCAGGATGAAGTTGGCCTTGTGGTCTGCTAGCTCACACCATTGTCCCATATCCATCTTTTCATTCCCAGGAACCCCCAAACTCCTTCTCCTCAGGGCTGCACTGAATGACTTCTTCTTCCTGTCTGTACTCATGTATGGGATTTTCCCAACAGAGACGCAGCACTTTGCACCTAGGCTTGTCAGAAAGCCAGCAGGGGATGAGTGGGGTAAATCTATTGCAAATTAAATATCTGAAAATTAGGTGATTTAAACTCATCTAATAATTGTTGCTCCTTTTATGTTGAAGGGACATATTTCTGAAGAATAATTCAACCTAAAGTGGAAGTTTTTACTGAAGGCAAATCAGACTGTAAAATTCTCTATTGCTTTTTATTGACTCTATATGCATAGAGTCTACCTCATATTCAGACATAACTTTAACATGACTTTCACCTAGATTTGCTTTTGGTAATGGACTTTGTTTCTCAAGTAAATCTGAAAGATAGGAGGTAGCAAGCAAATAATTTCTTTAGTCAACCATTTAAAATTCAGATACGCCTATCACGTATATAAGCCCAGAAATTTAGGCTGTTTAATAAAGACTCCAGCGGCTTGTTTTTCAAGTCTGCAAACTGAAAATTGGTGAGACTCAACACGATAAGCCATGCTAAGAACACTAATGTCAACCCAGATGAAACATTCATTCCGAAGACTAACTGAAATATCTTTTAATGGGAGCAATTTTTATTAATAGGTGTTGTGATGCCCTGTTTTCATTTTCACTTGCACTACAGGGCTGCTGCAAAAGAAACTTTTAATTGCACCTTCTCAAGTGCCCCATGAGGAATATGTGAATATCTAGTCTTCCTGCATCTGCAGCATATTAGATTCGACAGATTACAAAGAGAAAATAAAAAGAAAATTATGCTACAGGGTTGGATGTCTCTTATTACCTGTGGTTTCCTACAGTGGAGAAGTTGCCCTGAAAAGTAGTCACAGTAAGTTATCTTGATGTAAAGGAAGTAAAGGGTAAAGTGTTACAGTAAGTTTTCCCTTCATTTTTAGGTAAACTAAGGTGCATTCTAGGTGAGGCTGCATCAATTCATTGACTTGAATGTCAGTTTCTCTTCTTGAGCCATATATATTCATTTGAATCACAGAGCTGTTGAGATTTAAAGAGACATCTGGAAGTCTTCTGGTCCACACCACCCTGCTGAAACAGGGCCATTTACAGACGCCCAGGATCTCATCTAAACAGTTTTTCAAAGCTGCAAAGAAGGAGATTCCACAACCTCTGGGCAATGTATATCAGTGCTCACTCGTCCTCAGAGTAAGTGTTTTCTGATCGTCAGATGGAACACCCTATGTTTCAGTTTATGCCCACTATTATCCATTCTGTCACTGAGCACTGAGTACCACTGAGAAGAGCCCATCTCCACCCGCTTTACACACTCCCTTCACACACAGGGATAAGAAATCTCCTGAGCCTCATCTTCTCTAGGCTGAACAGTCCCAACTCTCCCAACTTTTCTTTATACATAGGTGCTCCATCCCCTTCATCGTCTTTGAGGCCCAGTGCTGGACCTAAGACAGAAAAAGACTCTGGTGAGAGTCTGATTAACATAAAAGAGTATTTTCAGATGTACTAAATGAGTCTCTTCTGGAGAGTGTTTTCTGGAACACTCTACCACCAAAGATGGTTTGCATTGCACATACAAATAACTCCAAAGACAGTAGTCCTTCCGCATCTAAGCACTTCTATTTCTTTTTTCTCATTCTCTCTGTCCACCCAACAGCTTTTACCCTTTTTTATACACCATTTTTTAACAGGTGCCATTTCAGATTTATCTTTCACAGCTGATTCATTGACTTACCTTTCAATTTTGCCTTACCTTTCAATTTTGCCTTCAATAAATAAATGCTATTATAGTGTCTTCCTAAGCTTTCTGAATCATTTTGTCTTTGTTCTCATTTCAGGCTTTATATTTTTAAAAAATGCAGGTCCACAGAACATTATGATGTTGATGCAGAGTATAAAACATCCTAATTATACCTTTCAAGTTTTTACTGGGTTTCCCTGAAAGGCCATATTTTCTGTGTCTAAGTTCTTTCATATACATGTACAGGGATGAGAGTGCGAAATAACAGTCATTACATCACTTATGGTGGAAGTGAGGAGCATTGAGCTGTTACAACGTGTACTCGCTCACTGTCTTTGAACTTTAGTGGTATAAGAGCAGAATTGATGTATTTGGTCTGTCTGGAACGGAGTTCATTTTCTTTGTAGCAGTGGGTACGTTGCTGTGCTTTGGATTTGCAACTAAAACTGGGTTGATAACACAGCAGTGCTTTGGCTGTTGTCAAGCAGTGCTTGCACAGCATTCAGGTTTTCTTCCTACCTATCTGTCCTTGCAGCAAAAAGCCTCAGGGTGCACAGGAAATTGGGAGGAGCTGGGGCAGATGACAAATTTGCTAAAGGGATAATCTATATCGTAGGGTATCAGGCTAAACAGTAAAAGCTCAGTAAGAGGAAGAAGAAGCAAGAATATTCATGGTTATGAATATTTGTCTTCCCAAGTAACTGTTGCCCATGCTTTTAGGGCTAAATTGGTTAAGCATCTACCTACTAATGGGAAGTTGTGCATGAATTCCTTATTTTGCCTATCTTGTTATTTTGTCTTTTTTTTTACACTTATTAAACTGTCTTTATTTTGACTCACCACTTTTTGGCTTTTGCTCTTCCAATTCTCCACCCACAATCTAGCACAGGTGAGAAGGCTAAGTTCCCTTACATATATCTTCAGTGTTTGTCTAGAGGCATCCCACATTCCGTAAATATCTCCAAAAATATTTTCTGAAGATATGTCTGAAGAAAACTATAGGGTGAAGACAGTTGTATCAAAACCAGATTAAGAAAAATGAAATCTTGAATTGTGGCGTATTCACTGCCCTCATGCAAACCAAAAGGCAAATTGTTCAAGCTAAAAGGAAAAAAAAAAAAAAAAAAATTAAAGCTCCAGATACGTTATTAAATAACTTATTTCATCCAAGATGTTAAATGAAATTTAACTGCCACCCTGAACACATGGTAACAAAAGTATTCCTGGTAAGAACTGTAGCAAAACTCTCATGTATAACTGAATTTTTTTTTTAAATAACCAAGTGCAAAATACAAATTTGAGTTCTTTTTCATATAGTAGCATTTTATTGGCCAGCTTACAATGATACAAAAACAAAAATGCACCAAAGAGAAACCCAACCCAAAAACCAAACCCAAAACAAAAAGCAAATAAAAAAAACCCCAGAGCTAGAAAAGAAACCCAAAATAAAATGAAATAAATATTAATATTCAAGTCTTCATTTGTTATATTATTTTATAGATTCCAGCAGCAAACATTTCAAGATCTTTTGGCTGTATTGCAAAAAAGCAATAGGCTTTTCTCATGAGTCTTTTTACCACTATTGTTCACCGCCCTAGGAATACTTAATTGTAAAACTTTATGCTTTAATGTTATTTAATTTTTTTCGAACAGAGCAGATTTTAGAAACTCAAAAATTGTCAACTTGAGATAGTTTTTAATTATCAATGATTTTATTTTTATTAGAGGTATTTCTTTTTTTTTTTTTTTTTAAATTGTTATTCTTAAAAGAAATATTATCAATATCAAATGTTTGCATCTCAAACACTAGGCCTCAACAAACGGAGTTTAGAACTGTGATAACCACTGGAGGTGCCATGAAAACTTTGCCTTAGTCCCAGCCTTGATAATAAGTGCCATGGATTTTTCTAAGCCTAAGATTTGTAGCAATCAATTTAGTTATTATTGGTTTCCCAGAAGCCGTTGAATGACAGGGGTGTAGATTTAAGTTGGAGGTGAAACACTAGCCTACCATACCAAATTATCTGTAGTAGATTCTTAAAGCATTGAAACTAGGGAACATAGGAAAAAAAATTGACTCAGTAGCACTACACATAGCGTTGAAAAGTAATTATTTGTTACAAGTTTTAAAATAGTTTCTGCCCTACTAAGGAGCCTTCTTCAGTCTGTTTCACAGATAAATGCCCTTAGGACTGTGCTATGTATTAAGTGATATTCTGCCAAAAATAGCATGCAATCTACTATGCGGTATGGGATTTAGCTGGCCTATATTTAGTTATCTGTATGTGACCTGGATACCAAGGCAATCACTTTCATCACTGAAGAACTGGTCAATATTCTCACTGGAGTCTGGAGAAATGTTCAGTGCAGCCTAAAGCAGCCATCCCCCTGTGCTGTCTAGGCTCTATAGATCTAGACTTCATAAACTGTATTGAGTAGACTTCCACTAGACATAGTAGGTGCTTACAGATTTAGCTTACATATAGACTCTCCCAATGTAAAACCTCTGAAGCTTGGGATACCTGAAGACCTCCTCATTTAAGATTGTTTGTAATGCTTTATTATCTTTTGTTCTTGACTTGAGAACAGAGCATGTCATTATGTGTTTTAAGCAAGAAATTTTGAATGCAGAGGACTGAGCGAGGAGGAAGCCAGGTAGAACTAAATTGCTGCTGGAAGTCTGATCACTGGAAAAAAGTGCTAGCTCTAATGCTGTGGCACAGAAATCTATCACTGGAACACGAAACAAACATTTTACATATATTTGGACTTAATAAATTAACCCTCGGGATGCTTGCTGATTTCTGGGTCTCAATGTACATTCTGCTACCCAAAGAGTTCTGCAAGAAAACTTTGTACCTATTTACTGACTATCTAGGATTAAACTCTTGGCACAGAACTGGCAGGAATTTTTCCCTCATCAGCCTGTTCTATTCCTTTTACCTTCTGTGTCAGTATGCTATGGTTAAATATTAAGTAACTTATATTTTCTTTTCAGAAAATAGTTTTCAGAAAGGAAAGTATACAAGGTGGAAGAAAGAAGCATGAATGATGTGCTAACCTGGATGTCATTCATTATTCTCACATACATAACACTTAAAGTTTTCATTTTATCAATGAAAAATTAAGAGCTCAAAAGATGTGTTTGAATTTTCAGTGTGCAGTTTCCAGCATCTGCAAATTGAAAGACAAGACTCTAGAGTCACTTTCCAACAGAACCTTCATAATATTTGAGAAAAAGCACTAAAGGATCTGCTGATCATATATTCATGTGACGTAATTGTCCAGATCAGGTAAGGAATTCATAGAACTGGGGGAAAATATGTATCTTCATACTAATGAAAACCGATTAATTCTCATTGACTATCAGTCAGTTAAATGATGTAATGAGAGACTAGACTTGAGTTCCTCTACCATGCTGAGTACACATATTCCCTGTTTGCAGCAACTCAGCTGCTCAGTCCATATTGTCATGTAACTTCACCTGGCGGATTAACTGCATCTAGTGCACACAGCCATAAAAGAGAAAGCACGCCAAAATGAACTCCAGCCAAGAGCTGTGGAGTGTAGCAGATTCCCATGTCCAAATAAACTTTTACAGAAGTCACATTTTGTATTTGCAGATAAAAGTTATACTTTTTTTTCTACCTGGGAATTTTGCAAGGGCCTTCTTCTGTCACAGATGAGGAAAAAGTGCCTTATCACAGACTTGTGTTGTTTATTCTGTTGATTGAAACCTCAACATCAGAAGTCATGCTATGTTGCAAAATTCACAATTTTCATTTTAAGCAAAAAGTAAAATTCTGATATGTGATTTCAACAGATATTTGACAGCGAAATCCAAGTGCATCTTTGTCTTCCTAAACAGTGGGCTAAAAGAAAAAAATAACTCAAATTCTCAAATTTTCAAAGGTCTTGAAAATATAATATTAAAAATATGTTCTTTATGTATGATATCAAAAGTCTTCAAACTGTATATTGTGTATCAAAAAGTTTGAAGACAAAATGTTTTTTTAAATAAATTACAAGTATTTCAGCTGTAAGTCATCAAGAGACAAACTTGATGACAACTTCTGGGTGCAAATAGCCTGGGTTTTTTCCCAAATTGTGAATACCTGGAATTTTTTTTCACTATGGAACATTAAATCTGAGTAATTTGTTTCTGTGGTTAGTTCTTATGGTGGAAAGACTGATGTAGAAGAAGCACAATGGACCCCTCAATAGGTAAGAGATTCTGCCATGAGGGCTTGCTCTTCACAGATGGAATTGGCACTGCAAGTATGGCATTGGAGTGAACAGCTCTCTGGCTATATCTGCATTCACCATTGGAGTCGAAACATCAGGATAGACCTTAGAGGTTTCAGGATCAAGGATGTGTTCCTGGACATTCAATCTGTTTATACCAACTGTTGCCATATAACCTTGCTGATACCAAGGTTGAGAATAAAACTTTGGCCATCTCATTTATTTGGACGGAACGCTGGCAGTATCAAAGAAAAATATGAAATCCTGGCTTTATCACTGATATGAACACAGCCTTTTTATGAAGGACAATGGGAACAAGTGTCAGAGAAGAGGCCAGAGCTCTGTCTCTTGCAGACATTGCCATAGAGGCCAGAAATATAAGAGATGTTGAAGTGCTGGTGATGTCAAAGACGGGGACAGAGCTTTGGCTGTGTCAAATGGTTGCTATGGAGCACTGGCTCTATTAGAGAAGAGGCCGGGGTTCTGGCTGTGTCAGAAATGAGGATGGCACTCTGACTACACCAGTGTTTGCCTCTGACACTTGGCTATATCAAATATAGCCAGGAATGGACACCTGGCTTTTTCAAAGATGGGCATACAGCCCTGGCTATGTTAATACTTGCCATAGAGTTATTATTTTAGCAGGATGAATTCATATAGTAGGATGAAATTTCCAATATATCTGTTATTTACCATATATGTCAGATTAAAACATATATTTTTTTTTTTTTTTATGCATTTTAGAGAGAGATTGATCTCTGACCCTATCAGAGAATGACATCCACCTCTCTCTGGGATTAACACTGACATGCGTTGTCTCATGTCAGAAACATTCAAGAACCCTTGCTAGGAGCCTCTCTGCTATTACTCTGTGTCTCTGATATAAGATACAAGCAGGATTAAAGTACATGTTTTCTTTTGTGTGTGGTTAAAATGGTGTGCTGATCACAGCAAACCTAATGAATCTGTATAAATAAAGATTTATCCTATTTACTTATCTATGTCATATACATGTTCCAAGTTATATTAGGTAACACAAAAATCTGATTATAAAAAAAACCAAGCATCTAGTGCTTGTTTTTGTAAAAAAGAATAATTGTTATAGATAGAAAAAAGGGAATGTAGTCCTATTTTTTCATATGTACCTTTGAAAACATTTTTACTGTTGGATTACTTGTTCCCAGAGAGTAGTAGGGTGTTCTCAAAGTGCATTGATTTTCCTCTGGCTCTGCACTAAAAATGCATTTATTGAAAAGTCTTAATAGTGTTTCAAATTTTGTTCTGAATGTCTCTCTCTACATATATATGTAGTGGAGGCCTGTGTATTCCAAAAAATCAGAGCAGTCTTATTAAAATTATCCAAGGTTCTGATCTGGTCAACGTGGCAAAGTAGTTCTAGGCATTTTGCATGTAAAATAAATTCTGCGCCAAACTACTTTTGGGGAAGCCCTTCATAAGCTTATGAAAGCTGATGCTACAGAAAAGATAAAATAGAATTCTTCATAAGTCTATGGTAGTTTGTAAATAAGTGAAGAAGGACAGCAAATAATTGCTTCTTAAAAAATCTAAATATCTTTTATATGGAACGTAAGTGGTTCTTTCTATATAAAAAATTGAGTAGGTGAGTTTTGTTATTTCTTTTTGTAGTTCTTGTCCTAGAACATGATCAAACAACTCTAAATATTCAAGTTATACCCTCGTGGTTTTTGCAAAAGTTACAGAGCTTTTTTTTCAATAGCAAATGTTCATGGTCACAGTTAAGAGTTACAGCAAAAGATGCAGTGTCTTCATCAGTTGAGCCTAGTCAGTAATTTTGCCTGAGAATCTGTGTGACAGATAATTATGAGCTGTAAGATCTTGTTCTGTTCTATCCTCACTACTTGTATCAGTCAGTCCTGGACTGGCCAGAACCCAGAGGCAGACATTACTGGGAGGCAAATAGTCTGTCTAGAGGAAACTGGAAAAAAGATAATTTTCTCTGATGGAGAGAAGGAAGGTCAAATTAAAAATTTCATGTTATTAAGCACTATCTGCTCCTCTTTTTAATTGTTGTTAAAAAAAAATGTTATCATGTGAGTAATTAGCTGAAGCTTGAGAAGTTGTGGTCAGATCTGTGTCAGATGGCATTGTATCACATTACATGTACTCAAACAGACAACATTTTAAATTATAAAGAAAGCTGGATTTACTGTGCACAACATGCTCTTTTAAAAGGCTTGTTTTGTACTTTATTAATTAATTCTCTAAGGTTGTTTATATTTAGCCATCAGCTCCATCTGGGCCAGCAGCAAGATACCTCATGAAGGCACAGATAATGAGCTGTTATACTTTTGTACAAACGCCTTGTGTTTTGTTATCGAAGTCTGTTTGTAAGTCTGTTCAAACTTTCAGATGCAGATAAAGTCTGATACAGAAGTGTAAATATGGAAACAAATGAAATTTTCCCCTCCTTTGATGATAAAGCAATGATGTGAAGTTGGAGCGCAACAAGGAATTCTCCAATTCATTGCTACCTGAAAGTCCCTGCAGAATTTCTTCTTCAGCAGTTCCGCATCCCTTCATGGATAGATTTAGCATTCTGCAGCACATGGCTTAAAGACTTCTTAAAGGACTGTTAGTTACAGCCTTTTCCATCTGTTCTTAGTCCTGAAGTCTGCATTCTGTTTTTCTGTCTGCTATGGAAAATACAGACCGGGTCTTTTCAAACTTCTGGGAAAAAAATATTTTTAAAACCTTTTGTGTGGCCCTTAAAAATCTGACTGTACTTTGCCTTTAACATGGTTTCTCAACTAAGAAGCATGAATGGGGACAGTTTTCCATGACACGCAGATTATGTTCCTTAAGCTCAATATGCAAAAAAATTGGGAATAAAGACTCCTTTCAGAATGACAGGATTCTTAGAATATGTAAATGAAAACTGTTTACACTGAGAAATTATGACCTCTATTTTTGCCTTACCACACTTATCTAAAATAAAATTGCATATTATGTTCACCTGTATATTCTATTAAGAAGACATTCAAGTGTTTACAATGAAAATTCCCATTTATCAAACAGCTTGTGTTGTGTTTATATGGCTGCAATGAAAATTTGGAAGGGAATAGAAATGGAACAGTTGGAGAGGAAGTTATGGTTTTTATACAAGTTGATAGAAGTTTATTTTGTAAGCATTTGAAATTAAATAGTGCACACGCACATATAAGAAAGTATGTCTTGCCTGTTGAGCAGACAGTTCAGCTGGCAAGAGAAGAGAAGACCAGTTGTTGGATAAAATTCTTTTGCCAATTAAAATAAATTATTTGCTGCTGTGAACTCTCTAAATAGAACTTGGTCAAAGGAAGGCAAAAGTAATTCCTAGCAGGAGATAATCAGCACAAATATTAATTTAATAGAAAAAGACAGATTGATTTATTCAGTAGATATATGCAGGTTAGACCTCTGAGCTCACATTGTCATTTAAAAACAACTCTGTCCTTATGTCCCTGTAAAGAATTATGTTTTGAAGGGTACTTTGTATCCAAGGTGATTTTTTTTTCTCTCTCTCTATCTCCCTGTGCCTGTACAAGTATACGTATGTATGTGCAGACACAAAAACTTTTATTTTTTTAAAATCAGTTTTCCAAACATCATTTCACTTTTGGAAGAACTAAACATATTGCTCTCACATTGTACATTTCAGAACAGTCTGAATATCACAAAGGAAAATTCAGATGGAAATTTTACTCAGTTCCATACTAGGGTGGACGGGTTTACATTCACTAAGAAAAAAAAAAATTTAATTTTGTAGAACTTTACTAAAAAAGTGCCTTCCTAAGCAGTTTTTTTAGAAATTAAATGTTGTCTGAAAATTTTAAGAATATGTCACAGTCTATCTTCTGACTTGTAAGCTTTCCCCCCAGCTTCTTATGCTGAACACGATGCCATACAGTATGGAATATCCCTTTGGCCACTCGGGGCCAGCTGTCCTGGCTGCGTCCCTTCCTAGCTCCTCCTGCCACTCAGCCTTCTCACTGGCAGGGCATGAAAAGCTGAGAAGTCCTTGACTTAATGTAAACACTTCTTAGCAACAACTGAACCATCAGTGTGCTATCAACATTATTCTCTTACAAAATTCAAAACTCATCACTGTACCAGCTACTGGGAGGAAAATTAACTCCATCCTAATAACATTAGTTATTTTTGTCCATATCATTGAAAATTCCCAGCTTCTACTTTAAAGGAGCTTTAGAGATTGGTTCATGTTGAGGAGGTAATGACATTTTATTGGACAGATACTTGAAATACAATTGTGGAGCTTTGTCTGAGAATTCATGTTATACAAAATTTTAGTACTACTACTTTATTCCTTTGCATTCTGTCAATTATATTGGCAAGTTCAATTCATACAGTAATTATGTTGGCATTAAGGTTTAGAAGAAAAAAGAAGGCTTTAGAAATTGTACCCAAGAAACCCTAAGAAAAACACAGCACCTTTGTCTCAAAGAGATATTAAACATTATTAGATCCTAGTAGGAGTGTGAAAATTGTCCATATTCACTTCAACCTTTTAGAGTCATCCAACATATTTTGAGAGAAAATAGAATTTCATGTCTGCATCATCTTTTCAAAGTTTTATTGCACAGAATCATGGAATTGTGGAATGGTTTGGGTTGGAGGGGACCATGAAGACCATCTAGTTCCAAACCATTTGCCATGGGAAGGAACATATCCCAGAAGACCAGGTTCCTCAAAGCCCCATCCATCCTAGCCATGAACATTTCCAGGGATGAGACATGCACAATTTCTCTGGGCAATCTGTTCCAGTGTCTCACAACTGTCATAGTGCAAAATTTTATAGTGCTTTAATAGAAAAGGAAAAAGGGGAATTTTTAAAAAATTTAGGATAAATATTTTGAAATTGTTTGGATCTTGAAGAGTGTTAGAAAAATTAACTCAAGAATCTTTTTTTTAATATTTTTTCATCTTTAATGAATTGAAGCATCTTTTGGCACAAAGTGCACAGATGGCAGAGGAAGAAGGAAAAGGTAAAGGGAGCGCCCATTTTGTTGGCTGCATTTTGTAAAATCCTCACAACTATGGAGTCTAAGCCACGGAGTGACCTTTATTCAACCTCTGTTCTATGAAGGCAACTGAAACATTGCCTTCACATTAAATACATGAATGGCTCATCTGAAGTGTAAGGGCTTTGCAGTGTAATTAAGTCAGTCTCATCCTGAAGTGTTTATGCTGTGTTCACATAGGGAGAAAATGTTTGTGTATTTATTTTTTAAGTCATTATTAATAGAAAGCAAAGTCAATGAAACTTTCAAAAATAAGCTAATTCTGTGAGGTTCTTTTATCTTTACAAAGACAAAAGAGTTGTATTTCTTTTCTGAACTGTTTCTTTCACTGTGCATTTTCCAGTGTTCATGTGTACAGGAGTGTGAGGAATCTACAGTAACAAGTGTGGCAGTTTATTTAGGTCCTTCTTTTGCATCAACAGTGGGAAAAAAATGCCTAAGGGTAAAAAAGAAAACTGTGAATTAGGTCTTTGTCAAGTGGAGTTAGCTATTGAATTCTTAAGGAAAGCAGGATTTGACAGAAACATAAAATGATGAAAACTTTCAGTTTATGGTATCAAAGCTTATTGACAGCACTTGCAAGAACAGGTCCAGAACATAAATTTCTAATTGCTGCTGCTGAACAATGGTTTCTACTGATGGTCCTAGTTGAGTTTACTATATTTCTCTGTGGAAAATTGTTGATCAGGGAAATACAATGTTTTAAAACTAGCCCTTTCTCCCCATCCATATGTTTCCTCCTGGTAGGATGAATATATCACTTTGCATCCTTCATTAGAGATCCTTTCAAAAGGGCTGTTTGTGTACTTCCTTTGTTATAAGAAAACTTTCAATACTAGAAGGAAATCCTGGATTAATTACTGCTTATCTTGGAACATGCAAATCTCTTCTGCTGTGGTTTGAGTGTGAAAGAGAAGAGTTCCTTCACTGCAAAAGGCAAAATGGACAGCACTAGAATTTGTAAGGAAAACAGTTCTTGTGAACAAAAACTGTCAGCACAGGTCCTGTGAAATGTGTATCAGCCTTGTGCATAGTGATCATGTGAATGATCATCATGGCAGGAATGATTAGATTATATATTTAATTAATTATTAAGGCTGTGAAGAATGAAAAGCAGATGGATTTACTGCTATAAAAGTATGGTTTCTATTGTCAGTTTTCCCTTAGCTATTTGTTCTGTCCGCAAATAGGTCCTGTCCTGACATTTGATGCTATACCATAATGGCTTTTAAAAGTTTATCTGTGTGATTCAAGCATTCAGATTTCAGAATGCTCTGGCTTTATACTTACCATTAACATGTAGACTCCTGTGCAAAGAGACAAGCAGTGTAAGCTAAAAATACACTAACAATACAGTTAAGAACTTTAGGGCAGTATAGGTGTAACCTTGCCTCTTTGTTTTTATACACATAGCAAGCCACACTTCAACATCTATCCCATTGGTTTAGTAAGGCTGCTATCTCAAACAATTGTACAGTTTGGCCCTACGGGCTGGAAAAGGAGGAATTCTATCTGTTTGTTTAATAGAAGAAGGAAGCCATTGCTTCCAATATAACTAAAAATTATACAGTTCTCTAGAATTTCAACTCATATTTTTTAAAGAAAAATTCTTTTTATTATCCCAATACATATATATGTGTGTGTATGTATTCATATGATTTTGTGTATGTATGTGTATCTGTATGAGTATGTCTTTCAGTTATGAAGAAAGAATGGATTTTTGCCATTATTTCCAAAACCAAGACTCTGTCTTATAAAAAGCAAAAATGAAATGCAATTTTAGTGTAACAGTTTTCCTTATTCTGCTCCTAAGAACTTTAAGATTCCACTAGAGCAGTCTGAATTAGAAGTTTACCTTCAGGTTCATGATCCATATGAACTAGCTGAGAGTCCTATAGTTGCATTCTGAACTGTAACATCAGCATTTACCGGAAAGACTTGTTTTGGTAATGTTAAAATTGCCTTAAACTAAGGACTCTCCTGGTTCCACTTTGACATATTCACATTCTGTTTAACAGGACAAAGAAATGTCCTGTGAATCTCAGGAGTCATGCTGATAAGGTAATAATACTGCCTTATGGTGGCACTATCTTTCTTATGTAAGTCTATATAAATAATGGCTGTTTATGGAATAGCATTCTGGTATAGTATAGTTTAGTCTCTGGGAAAATTCTCATTAATTTTTGTAGGGCTGTGGCAGTCTTTGCATTAAATTTTCCCACACGGGCTGACCAAACCCGTAATTTTTATTTCAAATGTGCTAATAGTTTTTGTCTTCAACTATAAATAACTAAGCTATCATCTAGGACTTTTTATTCTTCTTTAGAAAGCATTTGAAAATTTAGTAAAGGTCCAACAAGAGTAAATATTGATTTCTATCTATGAAAACACATTTGAGTGTGAGAAAGCATCAGAGTACTATATTTACTTTTAAGAAAATGTTATACAGGATGGAGGAATACTAGTTCATCTGCTCAAGTTTTTCTAGAGCTGGTAAATTAGAATTGCAGTATTTATCCTCTATTTATTCATTTATTTAGTTAATTAGTTGCTTGCAGCTACCCTGTTGTTTTTCTCTATGATTTCCTCATAAATTGGTTGAATGATTTTATGCCTTTATGCATCCTTTAGGGACCTTAGCCTGTAATTCTAAACAATGAGACACTGAAACCAAATTTTTTTTGTTAAAATGTGTCTAAATAGTACCTATAATGCAATGTAATTTTCTGAAAGGTGATGAAATATCAGTCTTGGTGGTAAAGATCGGGGCAAGAGGAGTTTGCTATGACATTAAACCTAATCCAAAGTGACCTGCATGGAGATCATCAGGGATATATACTTAAACTGTCATAAACCATGGCTTGAGTGGCATGTTCCAGGAATTGCTATATCAGGAACCACAAAAACCAGAGGAGAAAAACTCTTACACAGCAGTGACATGACCTGAGCTATCTTTGGTGCCCAGTAACTCCTCACAAAACACCACCTCTCCTATCCTGCATGCACTGTGACAGGTGGAGCCCAAAGTTGTGGACTAATTGAAATCAGTGAATGTTTTTTAGGTATTTGCGGAAATTTTATGGGCATTTTATGGGTATTTTACGAAGGTGATACATAGACTAAGGGAATGATATCTCTGTTGAGATTGTTTTGGATAGTGCGGTATCTGAGCATGACATATTTAGTATAGTCTAAGGAGGGGAATTTGTCCTTCTTTTGACTGGGACGAAGTTAATTTTTTTCATAGTAGCTGGTATAGTGCTGTTTGGGATTTAGGCTGAGAACAGTGCTGCTAAGCACTGTTCGTGCAGTGTTAAGGCCTTTTCAGCTTCTCATAGCACCTCTATAGTGAGGAGGCTGGGGATACAGGGGGAGTGGTGAGGGGACACAGCTGGGACTGCTGACCCCAGCTGACCAATTCCATACCGTGTGGTGTCATCCTTAGCAAGAAAAATGAATAGAGAAGGAAGGCCGGAAAATTTTGAGCAATACAATTTTCCTTCCTAAGTCACCACTACACGTGATGAAGCACTTCTTTCTTGGAGATGGCTAAACACCTGCCTGCCCATGGGAAGTGGTGAATGAATTCCTTGTTTTGTGTTGCTTGCATGTGTGGGTTTTGCTTTACTCATTAAACTGTCTATATCTCGGTCCATGAGTTTTGTCACACCTACTCTTCTGATTCTCCTCCCCATCCCACTGTGATTGGAGTGAGCAAGCAACTGTGTGGTATTTAGTTGGTGGATAGGATTAAACCATTACATCATTTGAACTCAAGCATGTGCTTTCATTTATTTCACTCCTTTTTGCCATAGTCTTATACCCCATCTTTCATTTACAGTTATTTATGAAGATGGTCAGGTATTTGGTTTAGGGGTCCTGGTTCCAAGTCTGATCTTGCTCCTTGTCTTCAAAGTTGTCTGTCTGTGAATCAGAAAATTTCTCATGTGAATCTGAGGCCAGATGTGGACCTCTATCTGCATTTTAACAAAATCCTCAGGAGGGTATCGATTTCTGTGCAGAAAAAACCTACTCAGACTAATGAAGAATGACAGTGCAGGCTTTCTTTAAAAAAGGAACTAAAAACATCAAGATAATGAATCTCATCTACTGTACAGCTTGCTATATGCTTCTTTTTTTTACTCTACAGAATGCATAAATAGTCTTTGAAATATAATGAATTAGGAGTGCATTTCAGACTTGTAAAAGCATGAATGTAATGCTTGAATCATTTTACTCCCAAGATAAGACCATCACAGTTATGCTCCTATATTTTTAAAAATAAATACTTTATTTATTTTTCATTAATCAAAATGTATGACAATGTCTTTGTCTCTAGATGCATTTATAGTTTTAAAGCAATCCCTAATCGGAGATATAGAGCAGGTGCCAAAGACATTCTGAGTTAGATTACTCAGGAGTAACAATGACCAAGCCATGACTTGGAGATAGCTATTGGAGAGCTAACAAGGCAGTGGCAAGCAACAAACAATAATGGTCGAGTTTCTGGGATGAGAAAGTTGAAAATACTCATGACAAAGTACGTGAAAAAGAGCACTATAGCTACTATGTTAAAGGATAAAAGGTGCATGGAATATGAGTGTTGGCTGAGTTCTTCTGTGAAGGAAACCTTGAAAAAATATTTTCTTCACTTTAATCTCCACAAATATTAATGAGCTTGACAATCGCACAGAAAATGTACTAATCGCATTTATGGATTGTTTGATTTAATGAGATCAAGCTTTCTTAAAAAAACTTAAAATCTCTATACCAGATAATTATTGAATAGGAATATAACAATAGCCTAGTGTACAGATGTTATTCTAATAAATACCAGCAGGCATTAAAGAATAATAAAGATAGCCTTATGTAATAAAATTCCTTCAAATTAAAATGTAGTTAAAATATCAGATTCAGATTCTGACTTACACAAAGAGAACTGTACTTTGTCAAAATGACTCTACCAATCAGCCATCTGCAGTCCCTTAATCAATTTTGGGGCCCTTTCTTGGACTTCCTCAAGTAAATGAAAAGAAGCAAAACCCAAACAAACAAACAACAAAAAAAGGGAAATGGTTTCAGCGCTTGATAATGGCAGCAGCCACCAGCCCTGTCCTCTGCCCCTAGCAGTGGTCCAAGCTTGAAATAGAATTCCAAGCATTAATAATGACTTTTGATGTAAAACTGATTGCTAATTGACAGGTTTGGAGAATGATGAAGTAGTTCTGCAGATAGTAAAAGTCACTCGCATTAATGAGAATCTTCAAAAAAATGCTCCTGATAGAGCTGGAAATGTTACAAATTCTGTATTATTCCCCTGTTACAGTTGTAATTTTTAACCCATCCATGCAGCATTATATAAGGGAAAATCAGATCATGAAAAATGGTAACTGAAAATAGACAAAGGCACTTGCTTGTTTGCTCTTTTCCTAACTTGCTTCAGATATTCCTAAATATTAGGGGAGATGACCAGCTAGAAAAACTGTAGAATTTTACCTTGTGTTGAAATGCTTTTCAATATTTTTCAAGAATTTTTATGCATTCCCATAAAAAGTTCTACGTCATTGAGTAGAGTTATTTCAGATAAGCTATGAAAAATTGTAGAAACTCATGAAATAATTTTAAAGTGCTAAATTACCAAGTTTCTTATGAAAAACACTGAAAGTACATCTACTATTGTAAGCCGTCCTCTTGTAATGAATTTATTTTTAACCAGTCACAGATATTTTTTTAGCTTGTAATCTTTAATAATTTAACATATTTATTACCTCTAATTATTTACTACATAAGTTTTAAACAGGGACCAGTTTTGATTTTAATACATACAGAAAAATAATCATCCTTTCTTGTTAAGAATCTCTGTTGGAGTTATGTATAAGTACATATGCACATATACATGTATTAAAAGAGAGACTGCAAAGAGTTTGCTCACAATACGTATTATATGCAAAGAAAATAAAACCATTATTGAGTTAGAGATTATAAAACCCCCTGAACATATTATTCCATTATCTTGTTTTACAGAGAAATGATATAGACATAATTATTTAAATTCTGAGAATTGTTCCATTCTCACTTCCACAACAACAAGCCAGTATGAAGGAACACAAATATTTATTTTGCTTGCTTATATTTTTAAAATATTTATTATTCATTTTATTATTCAACATTACTTCTTCAAAGAAGGGAATTATTAATATTTTTATTTGCAGTACATACCCCTCTATACTTATCACAAATACTGGCAATGTTGTTTATTTGGCTTAGATAGATACAATCAGTACAGTAATTACTGATTTTTTTTTTTTTTTTTTTCTGAATTAGTATGTCAATCTATCTAGAGTCTTAACAACAGGCTTTTTAATAGTTAATTTTTTATGTGAATACTGATGGGAAATGTTCCTATTTTATTAATGCAACTAGTGACACTCAATTACTGGTGACGAAGCAATAGCAGTTCATCATTATTATTTTTTAAAGGATCCTATTTGTGAAGCAGTAATTTGTCTAGCTGCAGCCCATCAGTCTGAGAGTAACAAATTTCATCAGATAAACAACGTAACCACTCATAGCAACTTCTTCTATGATTCAACTTCATTTGATAAGCCAACTGGACCAGTCTCCCTTGAGTTCGCTCTATAGGCAGTGGATAGAGGAGGAAGAAGGGCTTAGGAGTCTCCAGCTAGAAATTATATTTCCATACATTCAAAATGTACTGCTGCTTTCTAAGTAATTGGTGTTTCTACTCAGAGGAGAAGAAATGGCTCATTGCAATTTTTCAGACTTGCTTCATATTTCTAAAATAGTCTCAAATTTCACAACTTTAAGTTCCGTAGAACAAGACCACAAGTAAAATTTTTCACTTGTATAAGAGATGTCTGAAGAAAGCTTTAGCAAGTTCAGGACTTCATGCACTTGAAAAAGCCCAGATAGAAATTGACTAGTAATTGTTGGCTTGTGATAATGACAAATAGCAGAAATCTCCTTTAAGACAGACCGACAATTATTTCTGTCAAGACAATAATTCTATTCACCGTAAAAGGTGGCATCATAGAGGAAAGTTTCTCTATCATCTTCTGTACAGCACAAACTGTGAATTTTTGTCTTTGTACTTGCCTGAAACTTTTGCTGCAGCAGGACAAACTGAGAGTCTCTTTCTACCTTTTTTTTCAGTTGCTCATAATGTGTAAAAAACTTGCTGTGCAGAAGAATGTAAGTCATCGACAGATGCATCCTATGGAGCAATCTATTTCTGGGTGCAAAGGTACTTGAATCTGCACATGTTTTCTCAGAGGAGTGTTTCATCCGATGTGACTAGTACTATTCGGAGAACCTGCTAGTGTGACCTCAGTGTTCCACTCTTTTGCCCTGGGCTTACTTTGACAATTGATCACCTTCTAATATTTTTCCATGGTGAGGACAGAAGTAAGATCAGTAAACATAACTTACAGAGGTCAGGAACAAGAATGTTGAGCACATGGTGTGTTAAGGAGGAAAATCCCTGCAGCGTGCGTAAAGACAAAGCTAAATGTTCTCTGCTCTAGTGAAAAGGACATTAATTGACAGTCTGCATGTCAGAACTTCAGGAGGCTGTTCTTCAAAAAAAATTGCCTGCATGCCGGCCAAGATTTGTGTGCACAAGTGAACAGGCATTTAAAAAGGACAATCCACACCCTTTTTGGTATAGAGCTAGCTATTGGACTTCCGGACTTACAAGACTTCAATAGGAAGGCATAGAACTTAGATAAGGTGTTTGCTTGCCTAACAGTAAAAACCAAATTTTACAAGACAGACCTGGAAAGCTGTCTCTAATCATATTTCTAGTCTAATTGGAGAACCACTGAACAGCTGAAGTTGGAAGGCATCTCTGGAGATCATCTAGTCCAGTGTCTAAGCTCAGAGCAAGGACAGCTGGAGCAGGTTGCCCAGGACCATGTCCATTCAAGGGCATATACAACTACTTTGGAAATCTGCTCCAGTGTTTGACCACCGTCACAGTAAAAAAAAAAAAAAATTCTTGTGTTCACATGGAATTCCATGAGACTTCTCCAGGCTGAACAGTCCCAGGTCCTTTCCTCACGTGACAGGTGCGGCAGTCCCTTAATCAACATTGTGGCCCTTTCCTGGACTTCATCAAGTAGCTCCATATCTCTTGTACCTATGAACACAGAACTGACTCATGTAGTAAGTAATTGGTCTTGGACAAAGTATAGGCATAATGGAAGGCAGAATGTGTCTAGAAGGACCTTGGCAGAAATATATCTGTACTTAAATTTCCAATCTAATCATGCAGGGGAAAAGACAGACTAATAAAAGAGGAAACACTAGAGTTACTGAGGCTCTGAAGCAGGAGGCCAGAGGAGGAGTAGGTTACAAAAGACAGACATATAATCTAGTGAGTAGAAACTTCAAAATAAAAAGGGGGAAAAAAAACTCTTCATGAAGATGTCAAGTCATTGAGTGGGTTATGAGCAAAAATCCAGTCTGAGGTCTGAGAGGCTGTAGGTGCTCTGGAAACAAATATGTAATATATGAACCCCGAGCATCATAGAACACAGGTGTTTTCAAGATATACTGTGGACAAGCAAATAACTCACAACCTCTCTGCTAGATTCATTTCTTCCTTCCATGTTTTGATTTTGTCGTTAAAATTCCTTGAGATTATTTTGTGAATATGATGGCCAAGTTTATTCATGAATTACTTGTTTTAGAACATCTTCACACCATGCAGAATTTACCATTGTGCCTTAGATGACTGAGACTCACTTATCAAAGAAAGAACCAGATGTTCTGTGTAGATAAATTATGTCTTCCAGCAGTGAAAACTTACAGGTTTTCCAGGTAATATAGTATTCTAAGTAGAATATATCTCAGCTAACTGCAGGTATTTGGAAGTTGGATGTCTGCACTAGTAAGCCAAGTTTATAGTTACGGTAGAAGAAATAATGCTGCCAAGCATTTCCAACTGATTTTTCTTGGGTGCCTGTTATTTTTCTTGGGTGCCTGTTTTGAGGTGAGATGAATTGTTCTCATGTTATACCTGGCTTTCTCTTGACTATGACTAAAGGTGATCAGGCTGAAAAAGTTAGATGTCTAACTTCTAAGCATCTCAGAATAGAAGTTTTACATTTATTTAACTTCAGAGGACAAGAAGGATGAGCCCTGTATAAACTCTCTATACTGAAGTAGAGCTTTATTACATCAGAAAATGTGAGATTTGTTCAAAATTTTATATTCACAATTAGATTATATGCCATGTTAAAATTACTTTTTTTTAGTCCATTCCCTCAAGAAAATTTGAAAGAACCTGAAAACAAAGGGAAAAAAGAGATTTCCTAACAATTACCAATTTTATGTCTATTTCGGCTAAATTATCGAGACAGTTTTAAAAAATGGGAATAATACTGCTTTTTCTAAACAGCAGCAACCTTTGACAGGCTTCAAAAGGACAATCATTTCTCCAAAGTTCAGACTAGCTTCAGGAGAAGTAAGGGGCCTAAAATGCTGAAAATCATATTTCCTAAAGTTCGCAATCTGATAGCATTGTGTAATTCTCTTACTCTGAATGTGTTGGGAATGCAGACGAAAGATCTGTGAAACTAGAATTGCATCTTTTGGTGTGGATAATCCTCAAAATCCTTCAATCATTCTCTATGCAACATATAAATACATTTAGATGCAGCAATAAAGATATCTAAATCTTTTCCTCTTCTATTCTTTTGCCATTACTCTCAGTTAACATTCAGTCTTTCAGAAATGTGTGTGTTAGTCTCTCTCTCTCTTTATTAAAGCAAACATCTGCCCAATCACGGTCTTTTTTGAGCCTTGTACTTTGTGTTTTTAAAGAAAACAAAATAAATAGTGTCATTTATTTAGTTTAATTGTGAAAGACATTAGAGGAAACTGATGCGTTTCATAGTAGGAGGTCAAATGACCTACCAGGCCTTCTCAAACTTTGTGGAGCATAATTCTTTTAGTTCTTTGGATTTTCAGATCTTACTGTATAACAAACACATTTGCTAATTTAGTGAAGAGTTGGCCTTCATTCATTTCTCGTTTTGCTTACATATATGTTTTTATAAAAGGTACAGGTAGGAGAATCATGGTCAATGAGGCTTGAAAACTTGTTACTATAGAATGTTATTGTAAATTTGCTGCATGTTTCATCCACTTATACCCAGAAAACTCCTATTTCTTTATACCTCACCCTTGACAAGAAAAAAACACCTAAAGCCTCAAACAAAATGACCAAGCAAACAAAATAGAAAAAAATCCAAACAAGTTATAACAAGTTTTCACATAACTGAATATGAAAAACCCAGGAAGAGCTGATACATGAAGTGTTGGAACAATGAATCTCGTATGAAGGTTAGTAATATCACAAAGAAAGGTACAGTGTCCTTGGAATATTTGAGAAATTATAAATTTGCCTGACCAGAAGAACAAAGTGAGATTTCAACTCCTTGAAAAGAAAAGCCGAGAATATCAGAAAAATTCCTATGAAAAATATGCAACAGAAAACTGGATAACAAACTGTGATATAAAAATAAAATTCTGAAAAGGACTGTGATGGATAATGAAGAAACTGGACAATCAACCGCAAGAAGAAATATCTGTAAGTGAGGGCAAAAATTAGTAGCTATAACCAGAAACTAAATCAGTTTCAAATAGTTTTGGAAGTAGGCATAGATGCATCTATATTACAAGGAGCACATTAGCTGCTCAAATACTAAAGTGCATATGCAAAATACAACTTTGTTAAGCCTCCTCATTTAATCCTCGGTTAAGATAAATATGAAGACCTGGACAACAGGTCCTGCTGTATTTAACAGTCCGAGAAACTTAAAAAAAAAAAAAAAAAAAAAGAGAAAGAATTGTATCACAGAGGAAGAAGCTGATAAATAATGTAGAGTCTTAAAGGTAGTAACTCTGTACTACATATACATATATACTATATATACAACAGGACCTTGTGACCTGAAAGACTCCTGACAAACATAATCAGTATTGACACCAAGAGAAAGGATTCCCTTCCAATACCAACCCACTCTGCCAGAACAACGTCTACATAAGTTCCCTAGTATTTTAACAAAACAAAGTGTTAAGGGTTCACATTCAAAGAATCTCAGGTCACAAATTTAATTTATTTTTGCAAAAGAACTAGCTGATTTCAAGCAAAGCTGCAGCATAGTCAAAGATGAAGAAAATATACAGAAAAAAAAAAAAAAAGAAAAGCATAACAACGACATAGAAAGCTTTTCATTGTCTTTTTTGGTGATGAAGAAGCCAGTTTCTCAATACAGGAGAAAATTTCATCCTAAATGAATTTTCCTTATTCCAGGGATTGTAGAGATTTGGCAACACATTGAACAAGTGGTGTATTTATTATTTCAAACCAACACCCTTGTTATGTTTATAAGAATTAAGAACCCTAACTATAGCTGGTTTGTACTGTATTGTAGAGTTTGTTACATATATATAAACTAATTTGGATTATTGGCAATAACTCAATTTAAATTAATATTCAAGTAATGCAGACATTCCTTAAAATTTAGTATTTCTTGATCACTATCTAACACTGAACCTATATATGTCTAGCTAAACCTAAACAATATTTCATTATATTTAATGAATTTAATTCTTCAATTGTTAATAAATTAAGGTTTGAATAGAAGATGGAAAGCAGTGTCACAACTGGCAGTTAGAAAATAAAATTATGCTTCATGTACTATCCATAAAAATTGCCTTACTTTAATTATAACTGCAAGAAAAGAGAAAATTTTCTGAGGGGTTAAATGCCTAACGCTGGCCTTTAATACAGAATGAATTACTCTTGAGTGAGTAATAAAACACAGGTGTTATAAACATTAGAGCATATTAGAATATGTATTCTCCTGCATGTCCTTTTAATTTGTACTCATCAAAATAGTTACTCAGTCAGGCTTGTGTTTCTGAAGGAATCATTACAGGTCTTATAGTATAATGTTTTAGTCCTTCACAAATCCTGTAGGACAATGTTACATGTGATTTAGTCTTATAGGATTACCTCACAGTCATCTAGAAATCCCTTTAATCCAACAGAAAATCCTTAGGATTGTTTTGTAAAGGCACAAAGGGACATAGATCTGACCAAGCCTGCTTCTTTCACAAAGAAGTTCCCTCAGGATGTAAGAAGCACATCCACAATTTCATGCAATGTTGGGGGCATTTTCCATTTCATTTTAATAAACTCCTTTAGTCTTATAGTTTGAATTCAAGCATGGAACATATTTAAAGTTTACATTAGCTCAATTTATCGGACAATTTAAGGTGATCTGCTGTGCGTAGGATTATAAAAAATAATTTATTTCCCAAGTAGTTGTAACTGCAGTAAGACCCTAGGCTGAATAAAATACCTAGAATTGAATAAAATACCCTCACTACCTGGAATCATCACCACATTGAACCCTAACCTAGATTTCTGAGTAAATACCTTTCATGAATATACTTCATATTTTCATCTTTAATAAGCGTCCAAGTGTGCAGGGATGTGGTTTGTAAAGCCTGTCTGGAGTTTCCACTGGTGAAGGGTTTGAAAAACAAGAAGAGCAGTTTCTATGGGTACAGCTGCTGAACTGGACAGACAACCTGGTGACAAAGACACTACAAAATACTGAAGTGCTCAACGTCTTCTTCAAAACACTCTGTATCGAGAGACCTGCCTCCAACAATCCTAGGTCCTTGAGTCTCAAGAACAAGTCTGGAGCCAGGAAGACTTATTTCTTCTTGAAGTAAATTAAGGAAGACTTACTTAAAGGTGGAGGAAGATCAAGTTATGGAACATTAACCCTAACTGTAGGGAAGTTCACAGATCTTTAGAATGTACACCAACAAATGCAGGAGAAACTGATCAATCTCTTTGTGGGGCCACTCCTGATGATATCTGAAAGAATGTGTAGGTCAGGATTTTTTTAAAAAAATAATCTTTTATATGACTTTCTACAATATAAAAGGATCCATACAGCTCTAGAACAGAAATTATTTTGAAGTCTTCAGAAAGCATGAACAGATGAACATTATGAATTTCAATGAGTCTAATGTACAATAAAGCCAGACTGGAGGGAATAAAACCAACTGTCTGTTGTTTCTTCTATATGACTCAGACAATTTTCTTTTCCACTTCAGGCGACAGTTATGCTAAACATCCTGAACCTTGACCTTCATGAAGAGTAAGCTATCACTTTCTGTCAGAATTGGTCGCTTTCCAACATGGGTTGATGCCCAGCTCAGTGACCTTCCCTCACAATTGTATCGAAAAGGACATTACTAACCTCAGGATTTACCTATCCTTCAGACTGTCTTGGTTTTTGGGGGATATTTTTCAAGTTTTTTTAAATTAAAAAACATATTACTTCCTCAAGAGAAAACCATTTTTTAATGAGAGCTGTCCAAGCTTCCTACACATTTATAGCAAAACCTCTTCCTCTCCACATCAAATCTCTCAAAGAACAACTGTTATGATCTGATGTGCTGATCTCTCTCAACAGTTATCACTTTGACTGCTTTACTTCACATGTCTAACCTCATCAGCTGTTTTCTCCTCTGCCTTGACACCTTTTAGCACATCATGACCAATCCTAGTTTTTTAACTTCAGACTTTTGCTGACTGCACAGAATTCATGTCTTTCTCTTCAAGTGCCCTAGGACATGTTTCAAGATACACCTTCTGTATTAGAAAGCTGTCTGTGTGAATGGCAGCCCAGAAGTTTTCAGGTTCCCTCTATGTTGAATCATTGTGTTTTAATGTCAGAGACTATTTTTAAGAAGGACTTTTGCCCACTATGTCAAGTAAAAAAGGCCGAGGGAGAAGATTGTGTCCAAAAAGAAAGCCAAACCCAGCAGCTGTCCTGCAAATCAGCTCTGGAGGTGTTTGGGGTGAGGGAGGCCATAACTCACAGGCTCATCTACTGAGGCCAAGATTGCACACACTCCCCTCACAACAAAGAGAGGAGAAGGAGAGTTTTTGGGTGTGTGGCATAACCTCAGGTCAAAAGGAGCGAACACTCATCCTCCCTTACACAAACTGGCTCAGCTGTAAAACCCCCCACCCTGGGAAGGCCACATACACAGGACAATCACGTGAGGAGCAGCTATGGAGGTGTCATAGTCCATCAAAGACCCCTGAAGCATTCCCCAGACTCATCCCTGAGACCTTGCAGCAGAGCACTGCACGTGATGCAAAGTGATGCAACCAGTCCAGAATCTGCTGCAAGAGACTGTGTCAGACCAGCCTGCCCCACACAGGGGAAGTAGCTGGGCATTCCCATCTGGCCCAAACACATTAATCCATTGAAATCTACATTTTGAGCGACCCTTACCACCTGGGAGACCAAAAGAAGAGGATCAACACGTTGACATCGGGGTCCACAGAGTGGTGATATTTTCTATTTAATCTGTCTCTGTCACTCTTCTTCTCTTTACCCCACCACCTCTTTTTCTATTTATTTCTATCTCTCTCTCCCTTACATTTACTGTTAAATAAAATCCATACTATTGAGTATAGCATATGGTCTCATTTGCTCCTTAATTCAGGCAGAGATATCTTTCTAATAATTTTAATAACTGGATCTTAACATTTTGGTAAATACACTGTCTTCTCAGAAAGTAAAATGGAAAGTGAGAATATACTGTTTCTGGTTTTGTGGGGTTTTTAAATTTTATATTGCTTATCAAAGTGACTATTTTTCACAAGTAAAACATAGGAGTGTACTGAGTTACCTAAACATAGATGTAAAATACTAATATTTAAGGTATTTGTTCTGGCATCCGGATGCCATTTCCAGGAGAACATGGTCTTTCTTGGATCTTTGTCATACTGTCAACCCCATGAAGATAATTTGCTTCTGCTAAGGAATTTGGGTAGAGAAATCTGATAAAGAGGATTTGGCATGTTGTCATGATTTAAAACAATATTCAGAGTCTAATTACCTTAAAACGCAGATATATCCTATGTACATGGCATTAAAACATATACAGTTACAATTTCTTGCTCAGTATTTGAAAACAGATTTGGGTTTGGATTAAAAAAGAATTCTTAAACTTTTAATAAAGGCTTCTTCTGAAACCATTTGAAGTCTATGGCAAGACTTCAAAATTACTTCAACTTTGAATCAGGTCATAAATTTCATTGCCCATATATCTTCGACCATTTTATTCCACTGCCAGTTGACTTTTCAGTCTGTAAGAAAGTAATTTTTCACTGTTCTTAGTGATGTTAATTCCAATCAATATTATGTTACACACAACACACGGAAGCTTTTCCTGAAGAGATGCAAAGAAGTAACAGGCATTCATGACAGTTGACACTATCTTTGAAAGCCATATTGATTAGTAAGAGAGTCAAATACAGATTTATTAAATTTAAAATAAAATTAAAAAAAAACAACACTTCTTGAAGTGAAATGTAATGTTTCATACAGACACTTAATATAAGCAGAAATTACTTTTCCTTCATGGAAAATGAGAGGGTTTTATTTTCTTCCTATTAGCATTTCAATTAAAAGCATTTCTACTCATTTCCTTTTTAATGAAAGTATATAAATAGCAATAGCTTTTAAATACTTTTTTTTTCTGAAGAAAAAGAATTTTTTTTTTTTTTTTTGCATTAAGAACCTTAATAAATATTCTTAATAGCAGTGGTGTAAACAGTAAACCAATAAAATTGCTTGTTTCAGTTCAGTAAATGTACATTGATTTTCATACTGATTCATGTTTTTGCCCAGAATGGTCCTCAGCACTTTTCACTGATGCTCACTTTGAGTAAAAAATCACGCATAAAATGTAATGATTCCAGACAACTTTTTTTTAGGCTAACAGTGTCATATTTTCTGAAATTGTGTGGTTCCACCAAAAAACAGAGAAATTAATGTAGATTCGCAGAATAATGGTGTTTTAAATAAATAGAAATAGATATTTGGCAGGGACATTGAAGAAATTGAGATATTTTGAATTTAGGAACTGAATTCTTTTGTGCAGAAGAAATAATCTAAAATGTCTATATGTTCAATCTTCCCCAGCCATTTGTTTTTTGAATTTTGTTTTCTTTAAATCTAAGACAAAGGTGTCTAGAGTTTAGAATAGTTTGGAGGGAAATTCTATGCTTTTATTCATGTTGTTCTAAATATAAAAATAAAATAAGCTTTGTCCTTTAATCAGCAAAACCAAGTAAAGAACTGGTAATATTGCAAATGTAAACTTATGATTCTTTAAACAAAGTTTAACTAAGTATCTTTCCACTCAGTAATAGATGTTATTAATACTAGGCAAAGAATCAAGACAGGAGTATACTGAAAATTCTCTTGCTATTGAAAGAACACCTAAAACAGTCGTAATGGTGACTATCGTATATTTGTAAGCATTGCTTCATCTGTCTTTAAAATCAAACAATATCAGTGCTTCTTCCAGGCATCATGGAAATAGAGGAAGAGATCTATTAATTCTGGCTTAATCCTAGCCTAGATGTGTTAGGGGATCAACACTACTTTGATAGTATTGATACACAGAATTGATAATCAAAACCTCCTGTTAAGCTACCTTTTTAAAACTAACAAAATACATTTTTATGAGAAAGAACTTTATCAGTGTGCAGGTGACTGTGTACTAGCACAGATTGTCCAGAGAGGTTCTGGAGTCTCCCTCACTGGAGATATTCAAGAACCATCAGGACACAATCCTGTGCCATGTGGTCTAGAATGACCCTGCTTGAGCAGGGAGATGGGACCAGATGACCCTCTGCAGTCCCTTCCAATATTACCCATTCTATGATTCTGTGATTCTGTGATTTTTTACAGGAAGTAGTTATTACTCTTTAACAAAACTAAATGGACCAGGCTGAGCAGCTTCAATATAGACAACTTTGAAAATACATAAAGTAATGGAAGAGTAATTCCAGTTTGATTAATTCTAGTGGTAATTTCTGTAAGCATTTGTGGTATGTGAAGGGTATGTAGAGTCTTGGAATGTAAAGACATCTGATTTGTTAGCCAAAAATATTTTGGTTAATAATTCGTAGAGAAAAAAACTCAAACAAACATAAGGTGGGGAAATTTAAAAAAATCTCATCTAACCAACCAAAGAAACAAACATCCCCTCCCAAACAACCAAAATCAAACCCCAAAGAACAGCTGTATACACAACTCCTACAGCCTAGGAAGCAATAAAAACAAGCAAAAGGACCATAAATCTGCTCGCTGACTGTCGGGCTGTTAAAGGAACGCCTAAATCATAAGCCTGAAGAGGTTTACACAGGCCTTTGCAAAGGTTAAAAAGGGGGAAAAAGACTGCCAAGGGTCTCATGGAAAACAGCAAATATGACTGCACGTTCAGCTGGTCTTGTTCCATGACAAGCAAGTACTTGAGCCATCACATGCCCATGGCATAGTATCATATGTATCATCACACTTTTTATTCTACAAAAATACAAATCGAAAAGCAAGTGAGACTTTGCAGGTGAGCAAATGTAGTGATTCAGTCAGGACTGCAGTCTTTATTTTGGAATGAATGTCTGTTTGCCACCATGTTTCATTTCTGCATAAAACTAAATATCTTTAACATAATTGTTCTGGAATTATCTGGGCTAAATTGCTCTGTCTTTTCTATGTTTTTCAAAGCCAGTCTTCTTGCTTTCATACATTCAATCCAAAATTCAGAAAATTTTTGTTTCTTTGTGGGGGAGGAAAGAGAGAGAGGGAAGAGCTTGTGTCCCTCTCATAATTTTGTCAAAAATACATTTAAACCCCAAAGGATTAACTTTGAAATTAATAACTCCTTCTCAAATTATAGAATCATAGAACAAATTATTTTATAAAATCTTTAGGTATTTAAAAATGTCAATGCATTTCCATTCAACATTCACCAAAATACACACGCACACACAAACATAAAAACAGCTCCATGCAGGAGGCACATTAGGACACTGCCTAATGGCCTTCATCCTTTCTGAAATAGCAGGGAAAGGAAAAGCAGGATGAGAGTTTGGCTTCAGCTTCTGCCTCCTTTCAACTCCCCAGCTGGAAGAGCTCCTCATTGTCCTTGAGAAACTTCTGGACTAAATCCAAGTTTCTATATACATAAGAGGAGACCAAGAACTGTAATTAGTGCTGCAATTACTGACTGAAATCAGAGGTTTGCTGAATAGCTTACTAGTAGGTGGCAGAGAAGGAACAGATATGATCCTTCAACAATAGAATTAAATCACAATAACAGATTTTTTCTTCTTTCTCTTGTGCACACCCTCTATCCTCAAGAGAGAATGTGGTAAGAGAGAGCAACTTCATAAGCATACTGCCTTCAAGTTCAAGAAAACAATCCTCAGCCAAAAGATCAAGTAGTAATGTCCACTGGAATTCATTCACAAAGCTTTCAGCTCCTTCTTGAGAAGAATAATTTCATTGGTATGGCACAGCACCTAGCTCTGGATCTCAGATTCTGTGTAAAGCCTCTGTAGCTGTGTAATATGATATTATTTTGTACAGTTTCCTCACTTTAGTGTTAGGCATAATGGTGTCATGGTGTGGCAACCCACCAAGGGTGTTTCTATTTTATATACCTGAAAGTATGCACTACTTGCATGTGGTTGCAACAGGAGAGCATATAAGAGACAGAAAAATATACATTTGAGAAACCTAAAAGTAGTGCTGCCTTATCACAACTGACTTCAGAGCTGAAGTAAAGCATCCACTGAATAAAACCTACACATTTTTTCAGGGAAAGGTAGTTGTTGAACTGGTGTAGGGAGCAAGTTAACAAGTAAAAGGAATGATTAGCATGCAACAGGAATGATGAGAGTGCAGTGCACATTTTACTTTAACCCTCTTTTATTTAGTTGGATAGATATAGTTTGAGAACCTCATTATGTTCTATACTTGTCTGCAGCTCTGTACTTGTCTGCACCTCCATCCTCGTCCTACTAGTACTGAAAATAAATTTTCAGAACATTAAAGTGTTTGGTTTTAATGTGATACTTTTTGAGGTGTCATAATTGCAATATCATTATTGCTGCTGGCTGGGCAAAATACAGTCACCAATATAAATAGTTCAGTCCTAATGCTGGTTGATGTACAGATAAAAAGACTGGCAAGAACTTAGCTGCCAAACAGAGCAGATGATTTTGTTCTCATTCTGCCGTTTTGTCAGTGGGAACATATGCAGTTTTTCCCAGTCCAGCTGGGAATTTCACTAAATGAAATTCAAAAGAATACTGAGATTTCTGCCTCTCCCTTAAATGTTTGGAATTGACCAATGCATTGAAAAGACTTTAGACAGAAAGAAAATGGTCTCCTTGTGTGTCATGATTTGGTCAAAGGCTCAGAATAATAATTTTGACCATTCACAATGAAGGTAACAAAAGTTATGTAGCCTACCTTGTTTAAAATGAGATTATTTTTAACTACTTGTTACTAAGGTATATATAACGTATATATATATATATCTTATCAGGTGATGAGATGCATATATACATGTTCAGATCAGCCTTCTCTTTAAATTTTCATACTTGAACCATGTCTAAGTCCTGCTGATTTCTTCCACCCAACAAACATCCTCTGGAGACATCTATAATTTGATATTCTCATATTTGCTACTTGTTTTTAAAATGTTCTCAAAGGAACTTTTCCATTAATTGTACTTGGACTGATTTGACATAAGCTGTATTTCTAAAGACATTTTCAGGTCCTTTCTGGATGTAGGATTTTACTTACATAGGAAGAAATAGTCTTAATTCTTTCAGCTATAAATTTAGGCCCAAATTTGAAAAAGTATTTTCTTGGAGGAAAAAGTTAATGATAAAGAAAATTATATATTATGGAAAATTACTGTTGTATTCACTCATCTTTTCTTTCTGTCATATATTCTGACTTGCTATTACTACGCTGTAACTTTTTTTTTCTATAATCTGTCTTTCTTTGAACTCAAACTCCTTGTGATAGAAAATACATCCTTGCATATGAATTTATGTGTTTACACTGAAGATCATTAATTTATGGGACGTCATTGATTTACGTTCTAAAGAAACATTTATTTTTGAAGTTTTGCTCTTTATTACAAGAAAAGAAAGAAGGAAAAGATGAAAGGGAGGAAAGAATAGAGGAAGGATGGAAGAAAAAAGGGGAAAAAGGGGAATACAGGAAAGGAAGGAAGGAAGGAAGGAGGGAAGGAAGGGAAGAAGGAGGCAAAGAAAGGAAGGGAGGAAGGAGGGAAGGAAGGAAGGAAAGAGGGAAGGAAAGAGGGAAGGAAGGAGGGAAGGAAGGAAGGAAGGAAGGAGCCTTTTATTTTCTCTTCTAGGACTTTATTTTATGGCATTTAAGTACATTAGTGACTGTATATTCATGTGCTGAAATGTTTTATTGTTTAAAAAACCCTCTAAAAATGATCTTTTTTATCATTCTTTTGCTTACCTTTTTTCCTAATAATATTTACAAAGTACTTTCCAGATATTGTAGAAGGGTTGAGAAGTTGGTGCTGAATAAGTAAGAATTTAATTCCATAAACTGCCATCCAGCACCTCTCTTCTACCTCAGCTCACGGGAATAAAAGAAACCATTCACAGGGTTTTTTGTTTGGGGTTTCTTTCTTTCTTCCTTTCTTTCAAAACAATCATGTGGAAAAAGTCAACCAAAAAAAACCCCAACAAATGAAAATGTACTAATGTTAATGAGAACAGAAATCAGAGAGGTAGAACTGACATGGCTTTCTGGAATCACCTCTGCAATATCTTTTCATTGTTCACTAAAGACATTAGCATCTTTGGTCTCTAAAGAGGAATTGCCCTTCACTTGCAACACCTTGAACTCCTTGTGGTAATTTACCTAGTTTATTTGTCTTTTGAAGTCAAGTTATTCACAATAAACTGGAGTTTGCAACTCCGCTGTGAGAACATAGAACAGGTCAAGAAAAGAAACAGGATTTCAGCAAGGATGATGTATGTTCTTCAGCTTCTTTTCTTTCCACTGTTCCTGACCTTGATTTGTGTAGTTAAGCAATGGGTAAGAGGCCGTGGCATTTTCAGTGGGCTTGCTAGCCCTGTGAGCAGGACATGGAAGATGCGTGGTTCTAGACACCCTGAGTTACCCTGCTAAATCCATGTATGTCTATTTACATTGTTTTCCTATTCTTAACTCAGTCTTTTATGCATGTGTATAACGTGAGTTCTAGACATGTTACACACTGTGGTTTGCTGTAGAGTACATAAACTGATCTGTATGAGTTACGGGCAGTGTCAGAAACAGCCTAAAGAAAAGGGCATGGAGTTCTGCATGGGTAGATCTCATCTCCTCCTCATCTGGGATTTGTAATTATATTGAAGTCTATTAAAGTTGCAGAACCATGGATCATCAGACATGGGTCATATTTCAGATACATCAAAGAGTGTATTTTCTGCTAATACCAAGATGTGAAATCTCTAATTCTAAAACACACATCACTGCTTTCCATTCACAATTCAATCCACAGACCCAAGGAATAGAAAACTGCAAAGATGTGGCTCATTTGTAGAGACGTAAAAGGTGTCCAAGAAATCAATACAATTGCTCTGTGATAGCCAGTAAAGATGGCAATGGCCATTTCATATAAAAATCCTTCAATTGCCCTACTCCACAATAACATTTCCTTGGCAGGATGATTTTTTATGTTTTAATTTATAGCCCTTATCCTGTCACTGTAGTACAAAATGTGCCACCTGCACCTGGCAGAGAGTGGTAAACATAATTTAAATAAGCAAGATAGTATTTATCTTTTTTATTCATTGATATATAGATAGCATATTATATTAATTTAAATATGATCTTTATGTTTTTTCTATTTTCTGTCTGTTAAGTCCTCTTTTTTTTCCTAGTTCCTGGAAATTATTTCTATATTTTTTCCCTATAGTTCCCATTTAAGCCTCAGTTCTTTTGTCTCAGCCAACTCCATTTTTTCCTTTCTTTTTTTTTTTTAAATTGTTGTTCTTTCTTCTACTCTCTTATCTTAATCAGGTATAGCATGGGAGGTTATAGATATGAAGGTAGGAAATAGATATCTTGTATATTTGCTCGTCACTGGTGTGATTCGCCATAGGATGGTAGTATTCTATAACAGAAGGAGAATTTAAAAATAAAAGTGGGTAGTACCAGAGAAGACCCAAAGAGAGATGGAAAGACTACTGCAGCAAACACAGGATTTTCTTACTTTCTATGTGTGGTTTATTATCCCATTTGTTCATGTAATACTTGTAACATGGCTCTATCAGATGTTCTATTTGATAATCATTGGCTAACTAGCAAATTCCAGGACTTTGGAGATTTTCCACATTTGATTCAATGTTTGCTGCCACTCAGTTATTTGGCATGTCTGTAACTGCATACAATTTTGATTTTACGGATTGAGAATCACATGGACCTCCAATTCTCACTCATAATCAGACAAAGAAAAATTATAACAGTTTAGATATATGACTTAAATCTATTGTTTTAGCTTTAATGTTGTATTATATTTAATCTCACTTTTTGAAAATCAGTTAAAATTTGTCTAAATTTGGTTTGCAGTAGCAGTCATTCTGTGATTAACATAAAAAAATATTCCTTTTTCTCTGTGCATTTTTAAGGAGAAGATTTGAATCCAAAGCAAAATTTATTGTATGACTCTATAATGGAACAGGACTGATCTGGGGTATAATCCACTTCATGATTCCTCAAGACCATATCTTGATTCCAAGAGAAATTAAGATTTCCACTGACAACATTGCTACCTTTCCAAAGGAAACCAAAGTCTATGAGAAGCCTTGTTGCCCTTCTCTGGGCATGTTACAACTTGGAGACTCAGAGGAAAATGGCCAAAGGATAAGAAGTGAGGGGAACTGCAAAGACCTCAATTCCTTTGAGGGCAGGGCACACTCAGAGCATTCCTCTTGGAACCCAGCTCTCATGGCACCCTATGCAGGGATTCCACCCACAGTGTAAATGCAGTGATTGTGGGAAGGGGTGACAGAAATTGTTGGAATTTGGGGTTTTTTAAACATTTTGTACTCTAAAAACCCTCTGTACACCATACGTTTTTGTTACAAATATTCACAAAGAAAGAAACTATATAGTGAATCAGTAAGGCGTTATTTTAAGGAGCTGTGTATTTTGGTTGATTGATTTTGTAGTGAATTACATTCAAGGGGTTTATGGGGTTTTTCTGTTTACTTTTGTTTGTTTCAGTTTTCTTGTCTCTGCATATAGGTACGGACACATCTTCAAATGTTTACAAGGTGGATGTCTTCATCTCAGTTAGTGAAGAGTCGGGAGAACAATTCAGTTCCCTAAATGACTTGGTGCCAAATGCTTTTTAGACACCTTAAGGTGCCTGAATTGCATGAAAGGAAACAGAAACTTTTCTTTTGTTCATAGGAGAGCAGGATTAAAAATAATTAATAAAAAATGCCCCAGATTCTCATTTGCATTGACATCTAGTGTTTCTCCACTACCAGCTGAATTAAATTGAAAGAGAAGTGAACCAAATACAATACTCAAGGTAAAAATATCACTGGAAAAATGAGTTTTCATGGAAAGTCAAAGTGAAGGCTAAAGTACTCATTGGGGAGATAGTCTACAAATTAATTCAAATGTAGTCAAATTGAAAAAAAGTAGCATACACATTTTGAAATGTTATATTACTATCAAAGTACAGTTTCTTATTCCTTGTGGACAATCTAAGATATCTCTGCTATTGCCTTCAGAATACAATGGTAGGTAAAGAGAAGGAATAAACTAGTTATTTCCATTCATATTTACAGGTTGCTTCCTTATACATTCCTCCATACCAGCTGATTTATTGATAATAAATCAGATTAGAATAAAAATAAAAATTAATAAAAATAAAAAAAGAATCTTAGTAAAAGACTGTTATATAATTTGTATTTATGACAGCATAAACATTTAAATAAGTGCAAACATTTTTATGTCTAAAATAGAAAGATGAAAGTGTGTCATTTGATATCGCTGTTTCTTTTCACATAGGTTTTATTTAATCTATTAAATAGCAAATATATTAAGAGTATGTAAAAATAATACTGTGTGTAAATGAAACCTTCAATTTCAAAATACAGAATTTAAAGTGAAGATGGTCTATGATTTTAGAATCTGTATTAAATTATTGCAGATGATAAAGGATGCAGAAGCAATTTGAAGATTAAAGAACCGTCAAGATGATAACGCAATATATCAGAAAAGAGTTCCCTTTAACCAGGTAGTTTTATTCTTCCAGAACATGTTGAAGATTATTTGCAAAAGAACACAGGCAGAAGGTAGTTTACAACTATTATTTCTCTTGATATTTCATCCCAGCCTCCAACAGTCTATGTATTTGGGATTTCCCCAGGTAGAGGATCCATGTTTCAACTTTCATTACTTGAAAATACTGAAATGAACTTGGCCTTGCAGTAATGATTAATGCACTAAAGTTTCACGAACTACAAAAGAATAAACAAATAAATAAATAAATAAATAAAATCCTTTGAATTTGGGTTGTGAGAACTAGGAGTAACTGAAACAGAAGTGTAAAAAAAAAACCCCAATCTCATGTATTATATCTGTCCTCACAACAGTCTTTTTTTTGTCCTTAGCCACAGAGTTACTCTGAAGTAGGTCACTTTTATTTCAAATCCTTTAAATATTTTGGACACCTAAAATCAGACTATACTACATGATACTGCATGAATTACCTAGTACCCAATTTACAATACGATTGCCACCCCTGCTACAATTATCAGCAGAACTCACCAGAATGGACTAAGACATTGTTACTTAGTATGAATTCAGTTATCTCACTTTGGAAGTCTTTCTTTCTAATTCCTTGTCTTATTTAGTTCAGTACCTTCATGTTGTCTTTTTTACAGACTAAATAATAGGAGGGGTTACGGCTCATTAACTTCTTGGATAAAGCAGGGCCCTATGTCCCAGTGGCTATTACAGTATTAGTACTGTGCTGTGGATAGTAACTTTTCCTGTTAAAAAAAAAATTCACATAATAAATGTATTATGCTCTTTTCCTTCTGGCCGTGACAGGGTTAACTTCTGCAGTAGCCAGGAGGGCGCATGGCTAGGACTTGAAGGTTATTTTATGCCACTTCACATCATCAGATGTGAGGAAAAGGGACTCTCTTCCAAGGAGAAGGGGTTCTTTCCAGTGAGGGGAGCATGGTGCCAGTCCCAAGCCAGAGGGAGTGGCAGGATGGTGTGGCTGTGGTTGGGTCTGGTCAGGCTTGGTAAGGATTTTACATGTGAGTTATTCTCTCTTTTGTACTGTTCATTTTCTTATCTCATTGCTGCTTCCTGTAAATTGTTCTTATCTCACCCTGCGGTCTTTGCCTTTTGTGCCACATGGGGAGGGAAGACAAGGAGGGGGAGCAAGCAAGCCGCAGAGTTGTTTGGAGTAGTGTCAGTGGGACAACTAAAGTGGGGTGTACCATTCCTAAACCACAAAATATCCCTGTTGAAGGTTTAAAACTAGGCACGGCTGACTGTCAGAAATCAGCCAGCTAAAAGCAGCCTTTAGTATTAGAAATTAGATATTTGAAATTTCATGCACAAATGCATTAAATTTTGTAGGAAAAAAAGAAAAAGCCAATGCTACTAGAAAAGATATTAACTGTTCTATAGTAAAATTTATGTGTACTGCAATTCAGGGAGGGTTTCATGATGGGATTCAGCTGACCTATATATATAGATATATAAAGATATACTTTATCTATGATAAAAACAAGAAATCTATGGATTCACATGAAAATTTAACAGAAATACAGTAAAAACTCATTGAACCAAATAGTTTCCAGGCGAACACTTCACTGGTTAACAAGCCAGAATGTTCAAGCAAAAAGAAGTGATTTTTTAAATCAGTTTAGTAGAAATTATAGGTAAGAATATTATGGTCTTATCTGACAGAAAGAAATGTTAAGCCTTCATGTTAAGCCATCTAGTCCCAAAGCTTGCTAAAAATCATGATCTTTGGTATGACTGTAAATGAGTATCTAATCAAGATGCAATAGAATGATAATGTCCAAGAAGAGGTGAATGTGGAAAAAGGGTTGAATACATAAATTTGTAAGATGAGGTCAAGAGACATGAAGTCTGAAGGTGGACATAGTGAGTTAATCAAACTGAAGAATAAAAATGTGGGCTACATCTGTCCTCATGTAGGCATCTATGATTTAGACATCTGCATCTGACTGAATAACTGCAAATGCCATTTATAATTCTGACATTCTAGGCACTTCTGAGATATCAACACTTATTAACTAAAGTCAAGTGAATCCCACAAAAAAATAAAACAATCCAAAAAATAAACCCACAAAAAAACCCAAACCAACCAACCAACCGACCAAAAAAAACCCAAACAAACAAACAAACCCCAAAAATCCAACAAAAAACCCACACAAAAACGCCCAAACTAATAAACAAGCAAAACCCAAAAACACCTCTAAAAAAGTATTTCTTTATAGTGATTTATTTAAGATTTGATCTACATATTATGTTTCTTGTGTTGTGTATGTATCTTGGTGTTCATTTTGACCCTATTTATGCTGGAGAATTCTGTTCACTATGTAAAAGCCTAATTATTGTTATTACCATCCAGTGGACACTGCCGTAAGTTATAGGTCAAAAGATTGTTTAACATGACCTACAATTTGTCAGAAAAAGGTAGTGGAAAAAAGGAATACAACCCCAAGTATGTGCCAAAAGCCAAAAATAAACCAGAAGGTGACTTACAAGCTTTTTAGTCTATTTTAAAACTAGTTAACCCTAAAGTCACACAGAGAAGCCTACAAGTATCTAAGTTTGATTTTATGGCCATAGACATTTCTGGTTTTTTATATGTATATATATACATATATATATAAATATAATTTCAAATTACCTATATGTACATTTTAAATACATAAAGATTTCACTAAATAATTCTCTTCAGACAAGATTCATATGACATCAGACCTAAAATCTTTACTGCAATAATATTTCACACAGATAATACATTTATTGATGTATCACAAAAACGGACATTTCTAAAATTGTTTTGCTCCTTGATGTTGTTTTTCAAAACCCTCCTCACCAAGATCCTACATGCTCACTGGAGTGCTAAAAATAATAAAAAAAGCAACTTCATTATCTTTTCTTGATGTAAAAAGTCATCTTTTTGTCAGCAATATTGGGGCTGAGATTTTTAAGGATTGCATAAAGCAAGCAACAAGTGACTTTGAAATGAATGCATACAGCAGAACTGGCAAAAAAAATTATGACAGATATATTTTATATTTATAAACTTTGTGTCAAGTTCTCTACTTTGTTCATTGGTTTTACTCTACTCTGTTCATTGGTTATAAAGATTATTCCACATCTAGATAAATAACCATCCAATAATTTCTTTATTTCTCATATTAATAGTCAAAATATTGCCTACACATTATCTTTTTCAGTATTGATGTTTGCTTGTTGAGAAATAAGGCAAATGGTTTTCACCACTGAGAAAAGGTAGTTTTTAAAAAGATTTACTTTTGGTGATGTAAGGATATTAGATATGATGAAGGGCAATTGAGAAATAAAGATCACCATTGTAACTATGAGACCTGGTCTCCAACCAGCTTAGTTGTTATTTCACAGTAATGAATTATCATTCCTAACATGAAAATGCACCTCTCTCTTGTATCATCCCTGTTTATCCAGGTAATTTATTTTTTTTTGGCATGTCACTTTAAATATTTCTGGTTTTTCTGTTCACTGTTATCAGGGTCATCTTATGATGATCTCTACAGTTTTTTTTTCAATTCTTCTTATAAATATAGAAAACAAAAGAAAATTTTCCATCAAGCATAAGCTGTCCTTCTGTTCATGTCTTTGTTTATTTCTGTTAGGGCTGCAATGTATTAAGTTTCTCAGCTATATGAAGTGGAAGAGAAGAGAAAAGATTAAATTCTGATATCATTGAAACATATCCAGAATAGACCTGCAGAAGTCTTGCGGAAGAAAGCAAGCTAAGTTAATACTAATTATTATTTTCAAGTATATAAATGTGGTAAGTGCAAATTTACCACATAGGATATTTGCATTGTTGAATATCCTTCCTAGTAACTTGGCAAAGGTGAAGAATGAGGTGGTTTAATTAGCAACAAAAACAGCTAAGCATATTTGGGTTAATCAGGTCTCAAGGATATTGTGAAGAACTTCAAAAGGACTTTGGTGAACAGGCAGGCTAATTCTGGATGAAATAACTTTCATAGAAGGCAAAGTGGTGAATGTTAGAGGGAATAATATGACCTACTTGTATGTATCTGAGTTCTAAAGGAACTGCAACACAAATGAGAAAAAAAGCAGGCACCAACACTAATAGATCAATAAAAAGTCCTGTAGTGGAGGTCAAAAAGCAAATGAAATGCTTATCTGAAAAAGGATGCATACAAGATGGCAGTGAAAACTAATACATCTCTCCTTGTAATGTTACTATTTAAATCAGAAGTATATTACCAGCTGCAATACTGGTTTTGTTTCTGGTCACACCAGCGAACAGATGAAAGGAAGGATGAAAAGAATTTCTAATTAGGTCTTGATATAAAATAGAAAGATTTACTTTCTTCCTGTTATTCTTAAATCAGATTTAATGCTATCAGTGATGTCAGCTCTGATTCCGATGCATGTTCAGTGATCAATGGGCTCTGAAAAGAGGACAATGTGTTTCACTAAGAAGCTGACTGCAACATGAACTATTGTCAAAGCTGCAAATGGAGACACACAAAACATAGGAGTGCTTTCTACGCATTTCAGAACTGTGGCTCCATGTCCAGCCTGCCCAGGAGGAACTCGTGCAGGAAGCCTTCAGTTCTATACGTCAAGCATCAGGACTTCAGCTATAACACAATTATCTGACTGTTTCTAATGGGTGCAAATTCTGTCATATAATTCTGCTCAATATGAATATGCTTACTTCTTCTCACAAAGACACTATGATGTCTTTATTAATGTATACCCATCCTTGATGATAACAGAATATTAACTTCAGGAAAGTGATATCTCAGAAAAATTTTCAATTAATATTTCATTGCCTTCTAATATAAGTGGTGTGACAATTACTGTGCACCCCCAAAAGATTGTCCAAGGAATGCTGAATTTTTTTACAGTTTCATGTGTTATTTTAAAATATGACCATTAATATATCTTGTTGTTTGACACAGATGGTTTGTATTAATAGTCTGTAGTTATTTTATTTTAATTTATTATTGACAGAGTTTTTTAGTATTATAATGTTCTCTTTCATATTATGAAGAACCTTTTTCAAAAAAAAACATGAAGGATTCAGGCATTATTAGTAATTACTGTGAACAATGTATTTTGCAGTCTTTTAGTATCCGTTATATAGAAATGCTCCTAATTTTTATCATTGAGGTCATAGTTAAATACATTACAGCTAATAATACTCTCTGCTCAAAATTAAGTAAATTTCCTAAATATTAACAACAGAAAGGGCTAAAGGGGTGGTGAAAGATCTGAAGCAGGCCTCATAAGGAGCATCTGATGGAATTGGGCTTGTTTAGCTTGAAAGAAGACTCAGAGGAGAGAGACCTTATTGTTCTTCATAACCAACTTGGAGTATATAACCAAGTGGGGGTCAGTCTCTTCTCCCAAGTGACAAGCAATAGGACAAGAAAAATTGTCTCAGGTCTTTCCAGAGGAGGTTTAGATTGTATATTAAGAAAAAATTTCTTAACAGAAAATTTTGTCAAGCATTGGAATAAATTTTTTTCAGGGAACTGGCTGAATCCCCATCCCTGGAAGTATTTCAAAGACACATAGATGTGGCACGGAGTGACATGGTTTAGAGATGGAATTGTCAGTGTTAGGTTAATAGTTGGATCCAATGATCTCAAAGGTCTTTTCCAACTTAAATTATTCTATGATTCTATGAAGTAAGTTAGCTTGACCGGTGAAGAGTGGTCTTCCTATAAGCCCTCCCCTTGTATCAGTACCAGGGTGGAAACAGATTGAGAAGGAAGAAGGAAGGCAGTGTCAAGTCATCAAAATTTACAAACTGTACCATACCCTTTTCATAAAACAATGTAAACCCAGAAATGTTAAGGTACTATGTTGTGGTTTGTTTGTTTAATTTGTTGTGTATTTGCTTATGGTTCAGTCCTGGTTTCCCCCCGTTCTGAAATGGTTAGTCTCCCGCCTTTCCCCGTGTCAATCCCACTGTCAATCTCCCTTCAACTGCCTCCCTGTTCTAGAAAGTTCTCCCCTGTTTGGTCCCCCATTGGTTCAATGTATTCACCCCACCCATTGTGCTTACCCTTATTGGATACTGTTTTGATTGTCAGTTTGAGTTTGTACCCTGGTTGGATAAACGTTGTTACCACCCCTTGTTACTACTCCCCCTTAAAATAATACCCTGCCTGCCCTCAGAGCCTTGGATTTGGTCCCTGACTCCTAGGAATAAACACCTTCGAGCCATACTGGGTCCCTGCCTCCTTCTTCTTGCCTTGCTTCCTCCCTGGCGCAGCTCTGCCACCCAGGCGAAGGGACATTCCCCTAGTAGACGCTAACTTGCCAGAGGCTCTGTCGCCTGTCCGCTCCGGATTTGGGGATTCCCCGACTTCTGGGCGAGACGACTGAGGGCATCTCCCTCTCAATCCGGGCGAGGGCTGAACCCTCACGCCGCCGCGCGCCCAGAGTACTAGGCTTTCCAGCAAGGCTAAATGTTAACTTTTCATAAACTTAGGAAAGTTAAAAAGACTTTTTAAAATTAGTCACTGAAAGATGATATTTTAACAAAATTAAAAGATTCTGCGGTATATTGTTGATTTTACTTACATATGGTACTAGAGAAATATCTTGGTTTCTCACTGTTTTGTTGTAATCTCTTTCTACTTACATACTCTATTCTTATGTAGCATTAAAATTAATGTAAATGTTTCTTGGTAAGTATTCAATTTTCATGTATTTTTCATATAAAAATACAGGAATTTGTCCTAAATAAAACAGATTTTTACATTGTTGTAAGGTAATTCTTCACTTTAACTTGTAGTTCTTTATACATGTAGTTGTTATTTATCTTTTTAACAGAAAGCACCAACAGTTTCTCAAAAACACATGTTACTTTAATTTGGATTTCATTAGTTGACAAATTCAGATAAAAGATGGTTAGCAAATTTCCAGTGAAGCAATTAAACTCTAATATACCCATTTACTAAAAACAAGTGTTTTGTGTATTTTTTTTTTATGAAGTAGTTCAACTTTTACAATCTTTTAGTGATTTGGATTTTTTCAGTGCAATAATGCAGCCTCACAAGACCAAGGCAGCCAGGATTTCCAGCCTCTGCAACATGGAGGTAAGATCTCAAAACCACTGAAAAACGCAGGAATTCTGAGTTATTTACTACAAAGACAGATATCCTAGCAGGAAAGCATTAGGATAAGCTCACAACTTTGGGACACGTCAGAGAGTCAACCATTCCAGGGTGGGTGATGCAGAAGGTCCAAGAGTCACAGCTTTGGAATAGTTAGCTATACCAGGACTTCCATGCATTTGGGCTTCAAATGCTTTAGAAAGTTTTATCCAGTCAGAACCCTTAGATCTGGGAGGGGTAGCCCTTGAACTTAAATTTCTAATTTCAAGTATACCCAAGATGTGCACTTGGGTATACTTGGTGACCAAGTATATAAGGTGACCATTCCAGACTCTGGGAGCTCAGAAAACCCTTGAAACCCGTATCTGACATCTTGTCAGTTTTATTGTTCTTCACAAATCAATTGTTTTCCAAGAACAGTATAAGAGGTATATCAACATAGAGAGATAGAGATCTATGTATGTATACACATACAATATATACACATATATAAAAATCTGTAATATATATTAAAGGCAGCCTGAACTTTATTATACAATGATAGAATACGTTTAAACCTTTCCAAATACATATCTGCAGCAGTTCTAAGCAGTTTATGTCTGATTGGAAAGTAACTCCTTTATTTTAGGTAAATATGTTGCTTTACTGTGTAGCCCTAATGGGTATACCCTGCCAAAATGAGTCTCCACTCAGGAGAGATAAATTAATCATAGGCACAAATTAATTTGTCACATATGCAGTTAAATTTTCTCTTTTATATTTGTAAATATTGAAGATTAGTTCTGTAAGTAGAGCCAAGGCTATTTGTTTTCTTTATTATCAATTAAATTTATCAAATAATTTATTTTTCTTATTTGAGTATGTTTAGCATAGTTTTTCTGATCCAAGGAAAGTTTGTTTGTTGGCACGATTATAAGTGTTCAAAAGAGAAAACATATTTTGCTGGGCATATTAGTCATTACTTTGGATCTTATCAGAGCTGGCGATGTGATAGTTTAAGAGTCAGGGAGAAAAGTGCAGATCAGAGCAGACTATATAGGGAATTTTTTTTAATAAGAGAGAAGCAGCAACAGACATTTGTTTTCTTTTTTAGGGATATGCATGATGAGGAAATACATATAAATGCCTCATAAATGTTCTCATTTCACATACTTATTCAGTCTCATGTAATGAAAAACTACAGGCTTTAGTGGTATAAAAGAAAATATTAAAACCCTATTATCCAAAATACTTTGTCTTGAAAAGCTAAAATAAACAAAGAAAATCCCCCTGTGATTAAACTGAGCAGGTGACTTCAGCTGGGAAAGGTCAAAACTCACACATAGTAGGGAAAAGCTGTTGTAAAAGTAAAAAAAATTCAAAACATATATAATTTGGAAATTTCAGTGTCTCCCACATCTGAGACAAAGTAAACAACTATGAATTTTCAATTTAATCCTGCAAAATTGGGAAGACCAGGCCCTTGGGCTTTGAGAAATCTAAAGCAAGAAATAAATAAATAAAATAATTAATAATAGTCTCAGAGCTACCAAATTATACCACCAGTTCTTTTTCTATTTCAGATATGACTCTGAACTGGCTCAAATATTTTGTTCTCTATGTTTATATTTCATATTGTGTGTTTGTCCCTTAGTATGACGCAGATCCTGTTTTTTTTCACTGTAATGTCTCTTAAGTGTATCAGTGTCATTTTTCATCTTTGTGAGATGAGGAAACAGAGAAACAGAAAAGGGAGTGAGAAGACCATGTAAAATTAGTATTGATGTGAACCTTTGAAAAGACTTGCTGTAAGGTTCTACATATGAAGCAACAGTGCCTCTGTTTCCTTCCCATCAGCAATTAATTTCTTTGTTGTGGATATTATTTAAGAGATAACCTTAGCAAGGAGTCAGTTTGGGATTAATGAGGTGGATTAGTTTATTTGGTTTGAAAAATAATCAGATAAGCCAGAATAACTTGTTTTCTTGCTAAACCTGAGACTTAGAGGAACTTTTCATGTAGTAGTCTTTGTCAGTTACTACATTGAATCTTGCTTTTGCTAATATTTAGAAACTTCCTATTTCTGCAGACAGTCCAGATGGAAAACTTATTTTCTCTAGAAGTTAGAAAAAGAAAATTCCAAGAAATGGGATGAAAAAGTTTGAGTAAATTAATTTAAAATTTATAACGGGCAATTTGCAGATAGTTTTTCTCTGGTAGTTGCTCATATGTCTAGTGCAAAAGAAGATAAGATATAATTTTAAAATTTGCATTTTAAATGTACTAATAAGTGATAGCTAACAGACCTCAGAGGTCAAGCCTTTATGCAGAAGAGGCATATGGCATATTCCCACTTAAGATCAATTACTTTTTCTGGTTTAACAAGTACATCAAAAGTACTGCTGTAGTAGCATCATGCTGGCTACCATGCCTGCCTCTTTTGGAGGACCGACACTGATGCTCTTACATTGATTTTCTTCAGTGGTAACTTTATTTTTTAGTCCTTGTGTAGCAAGATAGCTGAACATCTGTTAGGAAACAGAGTTCTCTCACACTTTTCTAATGGGGTCATGATATTTCCTTTAATGAAATTTCAGATAAATGACTGATTACATTTTTACTTTATGGTGCATCAGAATAGCTATGGGAATGTTTGGTAGCCAGCTGCAGTCCATGTTTCTATTATCAGGATTTAATACCATTTCATGTCACCATATGCAAGTAATGAACCTTTCCATTGCAATACTGATAGCAATAAGATGACTTAAAATGCAGCGGTATGAGTATTTAATGTACTAAACTCTACTATGGTAGCACTTACTTTCTGAATAAAAACACTTTTCAGCATGGAAGTGTTTACCTCTCACCATCCATCATGATCTTTTTAATAGTATCTCCTGTTGACCTGATCATCTGGACTGCCTACTGCAAACCCTTTACCATTGTGCAGCCCATTAATTTTGCAAATTTTAATTGTGTCTTGTTTTGACAGCTTTAATTTTCCTGATATCCTGGAGAGGTCTTATCAAAAGGTGGCAAATTATTTAAGTTAGTGCTGCAACTGGTGAGCTATGTAGGACTGCGGAAATGGGAAGAGAGGAAGACCAGGAAAAAAAAAAAGTTTAAAAAGTTTTCATCTGAATCTAAATGCAAGTTTAGGGTTAAATAGTGACTGTTAGGCTCAGCCTTCAGAAAGAGATAGTCCATAATTGGTATTAGTCTCCATGACCCTGTGTTGAAAATGTTTCTTTTCAGATCCACTTCCTCTGGCAATTTCTCTTCTGATGTATTGTGGATGAAGCAAATTAGTACACCTACAACACAGGGTTAGCTCAACTAAGCCAGAAAAAATTAGCGAAGCTTGTTCCTCTATTTTTCTCCTGTTCCCAGTCACTGTGTACTTCATTAACAGCATTCCTGGGGTTAATCACAGCTTTTCACTTTGAACCATTGCAGTCCCATCATCCCTTCAGGGGGAAATTGAACAAAACTAAAATAAGGCAATGCACTAACATTTTTTGTAACAACTTTCAAACTGAGAGGAACAATATATTAACCTTCTTGAGAAAAGGAAGTGAGTACTGTTAAAATCAGGTTAAATTTATGTGTTTTGGGCATTAATCTCTTAAAAGCAAGTCTGGCTTATAGCCAGCTGTTTCTGTACCATTTTGTACAGGTGACATACTAAGTTCTCACGCATCAGAGTAAAATCAAAGCCAAAACAATGCTTACTGCAGACTTTTGATTTTGCCTTGCCATGTTCTTTTAATTCTTTGTCATTGGAAAGCTTTGCCCTAATCTTTCTTGAGAGTCTATAACCTCCAAGTTCCTTTTTTGACATCACAGCTATTTTTCTGCCAGTACAGTTTAATATGCATAGCTACTGGAGCTTCAAAGTCATCAGTTGACAAGCTGGTGTTTGAGATATATATGTTAACTGCAAGGAGGGAGAAAAATTCCTAGTTCAAAGGAATCAAAAATAAATGCTCTGTTAATCAAGAATGATTTAAAAAGCAACCTCTGAGTACTTTAAATAATAGAATTATCCTGTTACAGTGGCAACCATGTCAATACAAAATGCTTTGATTTGTTTTCGTTAAACAAATGCACTTTGTCTCCTTGATTAAGTACTATAAAAATAAAAAAATAAAAACCATGCAGCCAGTTTCATGTCTTTTATTTGAAATTAAAGATGGTTTTTAATAGACTATTTAGAAATATCTTAAAGATACAGTTCAGAAATTCCACTTGTACTGATGCATACTTACATTTTAAGGCATGAAATGGTATTAAAATGGCAGAATTAACTTTAAAAAGTGCACAAGCATTCTCTTAAAATGGTGACCAATGCTTCCTTGTGTAAATCATAATTAACGTGTTTCACTGAGCAAGCAGGAAATACCCTCTGACATATTATTAAAGACTGAAATTTCACTGGAGAATTCTACCCTCGCATTTCACAGACACTCTTTGTGTTCCCACTGCACACCTCTTCCAGCCACTTTGCTGGTCTTAATAACATGGCATCAGTCATCATCTAAGGGATATCAGGTAAGGAAAAGTTACATTCACTTTCCATAAGCAGTTTTTCTTTCAGGACATAAAAGCCCTTAAAACAGAATATGCAGTCACTTGATCTTCCTGGTAGTAATGTAGAACGTACGTTGTTTGATCTCGTCTTCACAAAAAAAAAAGGAATAGGAGTACTAAGTGATGATTAAATGGTCAGTTATTTGATTAGCGGTGTTTGAATAAAAGATCCTTTGGAGGATCTGTCCAAACATCAACCCTCTATTGCTACACTCCAGAAAATCCTTTAATATTATGGCCTGAACATTTTTTTTAATCTTAATTTGGTTTTACCTTTATTGTCTTCAATTTTTTTTTTTTTTTTTTTTTTTTTTTTTTTTTTTTTTTTTTTTTTTTTTTGGTTTGGTTTTTTTTTTTTTTTTTTTTTTTTTTTTTTTTTTTTTCCCAAGCAGGATTAAATAGGTTGGAACTCCTGTGTCTCCTATGAAATGAGCAAGCACCCTAATCCTAGAAGTAGAAAAATTAAAAACGGACCATCATTCCTTCTCTGGAAAATTAGCAACCATTCTTACCACCAGAAGCTCTTTTGCCATTGTCTCTTTAGCCAATACTTTTTGTCTCCTGTCCCTTTCTTGTCTGCTTTGTCTCCCACAATATCTGCTATAGACATATCTGTCTAACCCTATAATAAATTTAAAATGTAGCTTCAAAGAATATCTCTGTTAATTCCTTTCATCTCACTTTTATGTGGTATGAGTTTCTTCCTCTTCATTGACTTCTTCTAACCTCCAATACTGTTCAAAATTATACTTGTCTCAGTTTTCCAAGCTCTTATTTTGTACCAGACCACTATTGTGCCAAGGATGATAAGTTTTATCAATCTCGTTCTATCTGTCCCACAAAAGTTGCTGTGCTTCTTACTGTATTGCATTTCATTTACCCCAGTTCATTCAGACACTATGACTTCACGAATTTTCTTTCAGAATCTCTTCACTGCTGTGACACTTAAATCAGTTGATGAAGACTATTAGCTTGTAACATACACAAAAAAAAGTGTGCACTGAACCAGAACAGTTAACGTGCATACTCATAGTCTCTTAGCATTGGTGTTCTGTACATGATCTTGGGAATGAGAGCTGCACTAGAAATCAGAAAACGTGATTTCTGGCTGTGGCAGGATATGTTCCATAAGTACCAATTTTCATTTAAAGTAGGTATATAATGTTGAATGGGATTGCCTTTCATAGTATAACTAGGTTTCAGCATTTACAGGTAATTACTAGTGAAGATTTTAGATGACGATTTACCTTACATTTAGTGCACACCAAGTACCACATAGAGTTTTCATGTGGGAATCAAACTCAAATATGTATTAAGATTAATCAAAATCTACCAGGGGAGGAAAGCAAGGGCACCTTTAGCACAAGCAAGCTTTTAAAAATAATGGACATGAAAAATAAACTTCATAGTTAACCCTAGAAATTGAGTCACTTCTCACATTAGAATAAACTAAAAATCTGCTGTGAAATTTTAAAAAATATAAATACAAATGTCAAGAAAAGAAATTGGAAGTTTCAACACCCTAGATACAAAAAAACCCCAAAACCAAACAAAACAAAAGAAGGAGAGAAATAGCTACAACAACCAAGCCTGTCAAAATATATTATTTAATTATTGAAAGTTACAGTGGCTAAAATTGTTTATAATACAAAAAGTATATCATGAATAGCTCTGTTAGTCATATCTATCAATGGAATCTGCTGGAATAATTTTAAAGAAGTGAAAAAACAAAGGAAAAAAATTCAGGATGTGTTCAGCACCATAGCCTTCAAATTAGTTGAGTAGGCAATGCAGTTCAAGGAAAATAAAAAAAAGATTTTATTTTTCAATGAGTGAAATATCTAACCTAGCCCTCAATCAATGTTTGTCCTTGTAAAGAGTTGCTGACAGACAACAGCTATATTTGATTTTATACAAACCATAGGGAATTAATTTTTGTAAACAAGAAAATACAAGTTTTAAAGTAAGTGTAGAAATTGAATTAATAAATACACTATTTCTGCAAAACAAGAGCTTACTAGAGAGAAGTAATAGAGTATGGTAAAAACACTGTGATTCTCAGATGTTGCTAAGACAGCTAAGCCTAATATTTTTGCTGAGAAGCTGATACACTTATTGTTGAAAAATCATTCATAGCAGATTGAAAGTGGTAATTGCATCTTGCATTGAAGATTTTATGTAGCACCTTTTCCCACTGCTCATATTCTGGATAAACAGAGGTGGCATCACTGTGGTTTGATCCTTTACTACTTGACAACTTTATAGTCAATGGCTATTATTTCATTGGTCCAGAAGACTCACTCTAGGTGACTGTGTACCCTGAAAGATGGGGAAAATACATCAGGAAAAAATGCAAAAAACAGCATAAGGAATATATCATCAACTCTCTGCTTACAGAATATATGTACAGAAAAGATTAGAAGCTTTTCTCTTGACCAGTAATTTAACATGTTGTCTTGCCATAGTTTCTTTAATTTAAATATGTATTTTTTATTTTAAATAAAAAATATTTTATTTGAATTGACTATTCATGTGCTGTTTAGAATATGAAGTCAAATGGTACAAAATCTGTGAATATTAGAATATTAACTTCATTGCTCTTTAAAACTGTTTTAAAATTGCATAATTTGAAACATTGGGCAGTTTTTATTTTTAATGACAGATGTAATTATATAAAAACCATGAAGGCAATCATTAATGCCAATACGTGTCTAGTTTCTCTTTTTTGACAGATGGAGATAAAAACTTTATTTAAAAATACTGGAATTGGACTTAAATTTTGCAATAAAAAAGAAGGTGATTAGGCTTCGTCTAAAAATGTTATTAATCTGTTATGGCATGTGACAACTGTTAAATTACATTAGATTGCATGATCTGTAATCAGCTACATTAGATGTTTTCTCTCTCTCTCTACCTGCCTACATAAAATATTCAACTCAACAATAGCTGCATTCATTATGTTTTAAACTATAATACAATAACAGTGACTGTACATTTAAAGATATAACTTTTCTGATGAAACCTTGTTAGTAATTAATCACTGATCAAAATGTGTCCCTTAATATTATTTCTGTTACTGTAGTACTGTGAGTGGCAAGGGGAGCTTTCTTCTGATTTCAATTTTAATGGTCAGTAGTTAGAATAACAGTGCCCATGAAAAGTAAACCACAGGGAACGTTGAACTGCAGGGATCTACAACTCCTTCTCCTAAAGGCAGATTATTACTTTTTTTTAATTTCTGTTTTTCTTTGTTATATTTTTTGTTTTAATTTTCCTCTAGTGACTATTTTTTTTCAGTTTTATGTTAGCAACTCTTTGATTTTGGTAATTAGTCCAGGCCCAGTTATGGACATAGATCCCACTTGCATGAAAGCAGAAGAAATATAAACCAGCTTAAAATTCAACTGTATGATTAAGCTCAGTTACCCTCAGCTGCCTAAAGCCAGACTTCTAGGTTAAGCTTTGCTGTGTATGCCAAGCTAAGTTCCCTTTGTGAATTCTGGAATGTGATGCAAACCCACTTATTTAGGTATCTATCTAGTTCAACTACAGAGTGACCAAAGATGACTTGTTTAGAATATGTGTTCAAGCAAAAAAAAAAAAAAAAAAAAAAAAAAAGAGAAGATGTCTGAATAATCAAAGATGCTGGAGTAGGCTTTAGGCATGTGGATTCTCCTTGGACATCAAGAATCTGCAAGACTAAAATGTAACCTGGTGTCCTGGGTTGCATTACCATCTGCATGAACTGTTAAGACCAGGTGGGTGGTGTTGCTTGCCTCCTCCCTCCAGACTATCTTCTGTTAATGGGTTTCACCACATGACTCATAGATAACCCCTTCCCGACTATATTCTGTTAATGGCCCATCAACGCCTTGCCACNGGGTGCCAGGTTGTATTCTGACTCTGTCAGGTTTTTTTCCTACTATTGCGTTTATTTTACTTTTTTCCCCTCTTCCTATTAAAATTGTATTTCTGACTTGCAGTCTTTCATTGGTTTGTTTTCAAACCTTGACACCTGGGTATGACAGCCTAGACAGCTAGCATTAATTTGAAAATTATAGATCTCAATGACATTTAATATGGAATTCAATATACCTAGCTATAAACTTTATAAACACTTACATATGGATGGGTTTCCTTTTTTGGTAACAGACAGTAACAGGCACTTTTAGAACATAATTCATCTCACCTTTAAAGAAGAAAAGAGGTGAAGTAGCTTAAAGAGAAGACTAGGAGCTCTGAGTCTCAGCTGACAGCTAAATATTTGTATGAAATGTCAAGTGACAGGCAAAAAATTTTAGAAGTCAACATCTTTGGACTAGAAAAACAAGCCAGTGTAAACAAATCAGAGGCACCTTTTAGAATGCTTCCTTACAACTCATTAAGAGGCAAAGCAAACTTTCTCCTATGTGCCAGTTTTGATCCACCAGGCTAACCCCAGTCTGTATGGGCTGTGCAGCTCCCGGCACCTTCACTCCCCAAGCACTACACTGTGTGCCTGCACTCAGAAGAGCTCCAGAGAGATTTCATTTCCAACAGCAAAGCAAGGGATGACTGTCATTCCTGCTTTTCTACTGTCCTGTGGTGACATTATGAAAATGTGTAAATGTGTATCCCCTCTCGTCTGCTCTAGAAATCAATTCTAGTGCCTTTCGTGCATTTAAACTGACTGAGAGGGGGAAGGAAAAAAAAAAACTGAGCAAACTTTTCAAAACAATTGCTCAAGGACACACAGATCTCTCTGATCTCTCTGGGCTCTCGGCGGCAGGGAGTGTGGAGTAAGCAACCTTGTTTTCCAGCCAGCTTTCAGCTCTTTTCTCCTGAGAGAGTCTTCCTGGGAATTTTGGGGTTTTTTTTCCCTTTCTCCTTCTCTTTTGGACTGTTTTACAACATTGGAGCACACCAGGGGAGAACTTTCTTCTGAGGCCCCAGAGGGGGCCCACCAGCCAAGCTCTGAGGAGGAGGAGGGTACATCATAGTCTACAGAAGGACTCTGGAATCTTTCCAGGTTTCTCTCCACAATAAGAGATTTTATTATTTAGCATTATTATCCTTTTCTCTGTGTTTGTTAAATAAGTAGTTTTTATCCCTTTCACTTTCCTCCAAGAAAAATTTTTCTTTTCCCCGAACCTACTGGGGGGTGGGGTGGTGGTGGTAACCTGCCTTCCGTCAGAGGATATTCTTCTCCAAATTTGGCCAAACTGGCACAGCTACATATGCTATGCAAAGACTGTAGATTTCCTTCCCTGCTTTTTCCGAAGGACTGGGTGGAAACCAGGCCATAGTATTTAATAGAATATGGTAATAGAAAAGTTTAGGCTAAGGTACCAGCAGTTTCAAGACTGTGGTCTTCTGAAAATAATTTGCTACCTCTGAAGTTACAAAAAGTTATGATAATAGAGAATAGTTTGTGTTTAAAAACATACAACTGATTACCAGGAATATTTATTGGAAGGCTATACCCCATCTTTTGAATATATTAGCAACATATTTTGGATTTCTAAGTCAAATACACAGGTGACATACATCAACACAATGTCAGAAAAATATAAAGTATTTCTTCATTGTAAAACAGCATTGTATTTGCTCCTTATTGTTCCCTGAATTTGCCTTTTTTTTCTTTTTGAACAATCTGCATTTGTTTTTATACAGAAAAACTTTGTTCCATAGTATAAAGATACTTATGTATATATAAAGAGTTAATATAAACAGGTTTTGAAACAAAGATAAATAGATAAATATGCAAGAAACTAATTTTCAAAAGAAACAAGAAATGTAACACGACTGCATGGCAGTCAACACAGAATGTCAATTCAGTGTCTTGACAGCAAGTGTAATAGAAGTCTAATCCAAAAAGCAAGAAAGGTAAGAAGCTTAACCTTACTGGAGTGCTGCTGTGATAAACACAGAATCTCCTCTGCAGTTATTCCAGCTTGGCTCAAGGTACCAAAAAGGAATGTTGCATTACTGTACACTTTAAAATATTTTTATTTTCTCTCTAGAGTTTTTTGTAATTAAATAAAGAAAATGTTCAATTTTACTTTAACTTTGCTTTCTGGTAGCCCGATTAAGCATTTAACTATATCTAGTCTCAGATTTGTGCAAATAAAGACTTGTTATCAGAAAGTCAATTCAATACAGTAAACTTAATAAATTACTGGTTTCTATTTATTTTTTTCTCTCATTTGAAAGATAAATAGATCAGTAAACACATTTAAAACTCTAGAGACCTTCTAAAATCATCTCAACTCACCCCTAAATTTGCAACTGTTAAACTGGAATCCCGAATTTTCCAAATTGTAACACCTGACTTGAAATCTGAACATGCCACAACTTCATTGTGACTGAGAGTGAGCAAAAGACAAGAAACAAAGTGCTTAAAAAGCTTAGAGGAGATAACTGAACAGGGACAATGAAGGAGAACAGAACAGTGGGTGGAGTGTAACAGAACAGAGAAAGAGGGCACTGCTCTTGCCTGCAATGAGATATATAGATCATTATTTTTAAAAGGGGGTGAAAAAGGGCAAAAGAAAGACCTAGAGAAGAGCCAAAATGAAAGAAATGAATAAGTAAGTACAAAATGTGTGGGGGACTGGAAGAAAAAAAGTCATTGAAGTTCAAATTTACCCTTCATAATAAATATATTTTAAAAAGCTGCTGAATTTGTCAGTACAATTTAAAACTCACATATACATCTGTGTTGGTAATCCTGGGACTGCTCACTCATACTGAGGCTATGTAACATGCACTGGCTGGTATCCATTCTTTAATGTACCCTTACCTTCCAAGACAGAGTGGCAATGTCCAAATATGCCCATTAGGAATGTTTCCTTACTCATGCTCCCTCCTCAATGGTGCCTGAAAAGAACCAAAAGTGTTTTTATGAACTGAAATTATTCTACAGAACTTCATAAAAATTTAGCAAAAGACATGATAGCTAATGTCCACTAATGTTCTTTGTTATTGTCTAATTGACCAGCACAACTTCAGCTACAAAATCCATTAGATTCTCTCTATGATGAATCTGCCATGACAAAGAGATTTTTCAGCCATGGTGCACTGACCATTTACATATCTGAATGTAAAGTAGTAGATCCAGTGGTATTGTTAGTCTCACTAATGTTATGAATAGGTCTATAAATCTTAGTTTTTAAAAACTAAAACCTGTATTCTAACATGAATTTAAAGGTTCACACAATTAACATTTTTGTGAATGAGAATTTTTTTCCATGTCTTGAACTAAAGTCCTTTTAGCATCAAAACTACTGTGACCTCAAATTGTATTGTGAGGAAATATAAAGTTTTTCATATTCTGTCACAATAGTGAAAAGTAAAGCTCCCAAACATGACAAAGAAGTCAAATTCTGGAAAATTTTAATAAAATGTCTGACAAAACCAGTTTCCATCTTTCTGTGACATTAAGCAAGATTCACTTAATCTATTTTTTCTCAAAATATACAATGTCATAAGTGAAATTAGATAAGAATCCATTAACTCCCTGCATTAAACAACTCTACAAGAACTTCTAAGAAATTTTCCCGTGTCTGGGCAGAGGCTGCATTGATTTCCCTGGAGCTCTGTGTAAGTGTGCCTTGAAAATTGTTTCCCTTTACAACTGCCTATATGAAAGTTACCTGGCTTTAGGTTCTAAATATACACAGGTTTTAAAAATATTCATTTCTCCATTTTTTAAATTGTTTCCTCTAGTAGTTTCTTCCAGCAGCATAAAACTTCAGCCACACTGCATTGCAGATAATTTAAGAGTGCAAATAAGTAAGTATTTCAGAAGTAGAAACAGAATGAATTTTCTTTTTCAGGGACTATGCTAAAAAACCTGAGTTATTTGACTAGGCAGTAATTAATCAAATTAATTAGTAGTAATTTTTTCTAATTTAAAAACTGGAACAGGAAATAGCCAACAAAATTATGCAAAATTTAAGGCCAAAAGAAGACGTGTTTTAAGAATACTGTCTGAGAAAGAACAAAAAGAAACATTCCAAATGACAGAAACCAAGAAAATAAGGCAAAGCCCCTACTTTTATCATTTCCATTTCAGACACCTTTTCATGTTAAATATTTTTCAGTTGTTCACATTCTGGAATTTAATCTTGTGCCTATAGAAACTGGATGCATATTTTTACTTGAGTCTGATTTTGTATTTCTGGGCCACTGCACATCCGGATTTTTCATGCCTTTCTACAGCCATCATAAGATAGATGAGATATGATTAAGCAAAGTCAAGGTGAAGACTTAGATTAAAATTCACCAAAGAGTTAAAAACTGTGTTCTCATCACCCAGGTGTAGACAGATAACTCTGACAGCACTAAATTCTGCATAAGGGAACTCTTCAGTGCAAACTCAACTGTCACTACCTGTTCAGCCACTTCCGTGCTGTTGTAAACTTTCACTTTCCATTCAATATCTAAACTGGCAGATGAAAAAAACCCTGTGATTCAGATTTTGCAATAAGACAATGAAAGTTCAAAGCACAGCACAGCCAGCTTAGTTTCAGATGACAGCCTCTACTGTGGGAGCTACGTGCAGGAAGTTCTACACAGAATGAAAAACAAGAAGATAAATCTCTTTAAATTCTAATTTGTTCAGTCCCCCAGACTTCTGGCCCCTAAGTTTGCCTTCTGCTAAGCATAGCCTAAGGAGATTGCTACCCATGTTACAGCCTGAGCGGATAGAGAGAATGTGACCATTTCCACAGAAGTAGCCCACATCAAAAACAATTAACAGCCAAAAGTTTTTGACATATGTAGGCCATCAAGAAAAAAATATACAATTATCTATTCTGCAGTTCGTACTAGTTTCAAATTGCATTAAAAGACTGAAGAGAGAGGCCTAGTTTCAAAAAGTCTGACTCCTGATGTGGGAAATTAGAGACATTAAGGATACAGGTCCACTTGAGCTCCTGCAATAACCATAACACATTGTGGTGTGGTGTTAGTGCTAACAACAGTTAATATGGATATGCATGACAGCCCACCACCACAGTACACAACTTCTCTGTCTGCTTTTACAAGGTCTTCAGACCTCTATAAGATAGGTAGAAAAGAAAGGGGTCTTGCACAATTTTTGTCTATATTATTTAATTAATAATTAAAGGAGTGTGTATTTTCACACCTTTCCAGTCACCACTTTTAACGGAGGAAAGATCAGATCATCAAAATTGTAGGTATGTGGGTTCCAGAAATGAAGACATAACCAGATATCTCCAGGAGAAAACTTCTGTAAGCCATAAATGGTTGCATCTATGATGCACCTAAAATTATTCTAATGAAAGAAATAATTACATTTTTTTATTTTGCTATCACTGAAAAAATTACTGTAGATTAGAGCAAACCTCACAAATATGCTATGAATTTACTACATACCTGCATAGCTGCTGCAAATTCAGAGCTAGCATTAACTGGCACTGCTTAGGTGAGGACAATGCTGAAGTTGCAGCCCTATTGCAATTACGGTTTGCTCTCAAGATTTGCAAACTCACCCAGAAAGCTGAACATCTGTATATGAAAGCTAAGGTAGTTCTTAGCAAATCATTATAACCAACCAACCTGTAATATATAAGAAACCTGATAAAAGCAACTTTGATTTTGGTGTGGTTTAGGAAGGGTATTCTCCAATTTAGTGCTCCCACTAAGCCACATGCCACTTTCTTGCTTCCCTCTCTCCCTGCCCACTTCCCCCTGCTATGGGCTGGAGAGGAGAATTGGATGCACAAAAGGCAAAGGTCACGGGTAGAGATAAGAACAATTTACTAGAAACAGCAATGAGTTAAGAAAAAGTAGCATTAACAACAAATACCTTAATAACAAAAGTGTACAACAGAGAGAGTGATTCACATGTCAGGATGTCCACCACGGATCCAGCAATCCAACTGCAGCCCGGCCAACCCAACCAGAGGAGAGCCCTTCCTTATGGAAAGAGACTCCCTTTCCCCTGCCTCTGGAAACGAGGAGAGGTGGTATACAATAACCTGGAGGTCCTAGCTATGTCCGCTTGTGACTACTGCAAAAACAATAACCCTGTCCTGCCTGGAACCAGGACAGCTTTTAAAAAGAACCAAACAAAACAAACTTTGACCATTGGGCCATAAGACTAAAATGGAAACAGAAAAGTAACTGGCACCTGAAAAATAGCAGAAAATATGGCTTAGCAATATTATGGTATGGATTTGATACATTTTGATTTTGATGTCTTTCCTGCACAAAAACAGGAGAATTTGTTTATTTGAAAATGACCATTGAGAAACTAAATTTAATGCACTAATAAAAATTAAGACACCCTACCAAACAACAATCGAATACAAAAATCTAACAAGTGGTATCCTTTGCTACTATTTTAGAACACTGAACATCCTTTACTCTGTAAAAAGGAAATAAATATCTTTCATATTAAGTTCCAACACAGTAAACCAGCTTAAATCACTTCAGCAAGGACACAACTTCTCTATTCACCATTAGGCCATTTTCCATTTTTTTGTGTGAATGTCAAGTTCTGCTCATAGCTGATAAATGTCACAGTAGCCTTCCATTCCCAGTAATCATGCCTTAGGCAAGGCCTGTGTGGACAAAAAAGAAAGGTTTGAAATATATATTATTTCCTAAGTTTTCTTCTGTCTACTCTTAATAAGCTACCATGCCTTGAGACTTCCCGAAGTCCACACGGTTTTCAATCCTCCTTGTGAACGTGTAGGTTATACTCAACCAAACAATACTGAAAGGTGTATCTAAGCAACAAACAAAGTTTTGATTTGAAAAATAAAGGTTTTAAGTGCTGTATCCACCAGAACATACAATAAACAAATCCTCTTGCCATTACTAAAATACTTGTGTGGTATACTTGAATAATAGTAAGCTTCTGAAGACATTACACTGTTATCAGACTTGAATTTAATTTTTTAAAAATACAAAACCAATATGCTTTGCATATATTTTCTTTTAGTTTGGATTCTAAATTGGATTGTACAACATAATCTACCAGTTCTTAGGATAAATACAATACATTTGTCACTTTTGTTTATTAATTTATGCTTATAGTCTCATAGTACATATTGAAAAAAGGAGCAGGAAGAAAAATAAAGATCAAACCCAATGTAATTACTCAGTAGTTCCCATTTTATATATACAGAAAAATGATCTTATTTCCTTCTCCATGTCTTTTTCTGTCTCTCACTGAGGCAGAAATCTCTGTCCTATAATGTTCCTTTAAAATAATATATATTGCAATATTCGAGTATGTTTCAGTTTTTCTTAGTTAATAGTTCAACTCATAGCCAAACATCCATCAGCACAGTAATTTAGTATAAATTCCCACATCAACAACACACTTAAAGCACATTCAGTTCCCAGTTCTATGAATATCTCTTGAATTCTTTTTTACCTTATTTAAAGGGAAGTAGGAGTTGAACTGACATTTGGTCGGCAGATGATGTATGCAGCAGCCTACAATATGTGTTTAAGAAGTACAAATATTCTTGGAATAAACATTGTAGCTTTTATTTTTAAACACTCATATTTTATGATTGGAAACAGAATTCCATGAGAGGAGGTTCAAGACAACAATATTACAAGTGGAACTACAGACTTTAACTGAAATGTAATTCCATGTGAGAATGTTTCAGGAGTTAGCAGAGGTGATAAGATACTGCAAAATATCTGTGGGCCTATCAATGATTTCTTCCACGTGTTCAGTCCCTCTTCCTCCAAACATGAGTCAATACATAGACCACAGCCATGAGCAGTGTTTTTCATAGATGACTCTCTGAGCTCTCAGGGGTAAAAAGCTCTTCATTTGTGATCACACAAAAAACAATGGGGCTTTCAGGAATTTCCTAACATTAGGAGTATATCTTTTGTGAAGCGATCTTGAGGCATCAGAGTTCAACAAGAATGTTGCTATTTTATGGAGGCTTTACAGTACAGTTGTGTAGAAAGGCACTAGTATTTGGGGGAGAATACAGAGAATAATGTCTAGTGGCTATTTAGGGGTTGAATAAGGCACAAAACCTCATGATTTGAAAAAAAACCAAACAAACCAAAATGTCTTGCATGGGGAAAGATCCAGGAGTAGGAGATAATAAAGATGATAAAATAGAATTTAACCGAGGAGCTTGTGTCTTGTGCCTTGGTGTTCACTAGGAAGATTTCTCAGTAACTGATATAAGGAAAGTCTAGGTAAAAAATGTGCCAAAGCCTATGACATCTTGAATGCATTTAGATACCTATTTTTAAATATGCAGCAAATTATATTTTACTGCAGAAAACTAATTTTAATCAGTTTAGCAGACCCTCTGCCTTGCTAAATTATCCAGTCGTCTTACCAAAAGATGAAACAAATGCTGTTTTCCAATACTTTGAATTAAAATGATACTTTCAACATAAACTAGCTCAGAGTCGTTATATAAGGTTCTCTTCATCTTCCAACAAAACTGAAAAAAATTAAATGAGAAGCAATGATGCATAAGCTCAATATATTCCTACAAACTAGGGGTATGTTAGCTTTGCCTTGTTAAATATTTCTTAAGCAATTTTTAATTGACAACATATGTTGAACATCACATAGCAATGTGTGCAAAGCACTTTACATCTGTCATACCCTCCTGAAGCTAATCCCTCTTTCATGTGCTAGCTTTCTTTGTATTGCTGCAGGCTTTGTTTCTGTTTACTATCTTTCAAAAGGAACAGAGGAAAAACCAAGCTAGCTGTCAGTGAGAACAGGCTTATTTTACAACTATTCTAATTCTATTAATCTTTTGACTGGCTATCTGCTAAGAAATCCTTATAACCAGGCAATGATTTACACAGAAAGAAAAAGTCAAATTCCATTTCTTTCAAAGTGAGAGAAATTTTATTTCTTTTCAAGGCTTAATGATTGGCAAATGGTTGCTGACAAATTTGGTGGCCTTCAATGATGGGGTTACAGTATTTTTTTTGGTAACAGAAAAGTGCCTGGTATTTTCTAACCAGATTTGTGCAAAATGTTTGACACAGTGTCACACTACACCTTTATGTCTAAACTGGAAAGACATGGATTTTATGGATGGACTATTTAATAGATAAGGAATTGTCACGATAGTTGCACTGAAATAGTTGTGGTGAATGGCTCGGTATCCAAGTGGAGACCAGCGACAAGAGGTGTTCTTCAGGGGTCAGTATCAGGACCGTGGTTTTTTTAATCAGGACTGCTGTTTAACATCTTTTCCAGCGACATGGACACTGGGATTGAGTCTACCCTCAGCAAGTTTGGGGATGACACCAACTTGTGTGGTCAGGAGCACATGACAGCAGTGGAGGGAAAGGATGCCATCCCCAAGAGGGATCCTGACAGCCTTGAAAAGCGGGTATGTTCACACTTCATGAAGTTTCACGAGGCCAAGTGCAAAGTACTGCACCTGGGTTGGGGCAGTCTCAAGTACAAACACAGGCCAGGAAGAGAATGGATTCAGAGCAGCCCTGAAGGGGTCCTCTGTGCCTGTACCACAAACTGTAATCACTGGATACCAGATTTTCAATATGGTATGGATGTCACTTGCAATGATGCAGAGATCAGGTCAGAGAAAAGATAAAAAGGGCTGAGGGTGCAGAACCTGAAAATCTTACTCTGGGTGCCAAGAGCGTGCAAAAAGGCTTGGATAACATTGTTACCATTAAAATGGTGAGATACATGGTCTTCAAGAAAGGTGGGAAGGGGAGATGATAAAGAAGAGTTGACCTTTATGTGAGAGAGCACTTTGAATGGAGCTCTGCCTGCGGGTTGATAAGCCATCAGGGAACTTACAAGTCATGATAAAAGACAGGAAAGGCAAAAGTGATATTATAGTGAATGTTTGCTGTAAGCCACCTAACCAGAAATAATGAGTGGATCAGGCCCTCTACAGACAAACAGGAGCAGCCTCAAGTTTGCAGGCCCTGGTCCTCACAGGGGTCTTCATCTACACCTATGGAGGATGTTTGGGACAACCCAGCAGGACATAAGCAATCTGGGAGGTTCCTGGAGTGCTTTGATGATTATTTTCTCCTATTAATGACATGGAATCCAATGAGGAGTGTTGCTCCACTGCATCTCTTACTCATCAGTGAGGAGGGAAAGGAAAAGTCGAACACACAAGCAAAGCAAAACAAAGAATTAACTCACTGCTTCCCATGAGCAGGCTGGTGTTCTGCCATCTCCAGAAGAGCAGCGCCTCATCATGTGCAACAGTTTCTTGGGAAGACAAACACCATCACTCCAAACATACCCCCCTTCCTCCTTTTCCCCCCCACTTTATACACAGAGCATGATGCCATACGGTCTGGAATATCCCTTTGGTCAGTTTGGGTCACTTGTCCCAGCTGTGTCTCCTCCTAACCTCCCACACACCCCAATTTCCTTGCCAGCTTGGCAGTAGGAAAAGCAGAAAAGGCTTTGACTCTGTGTAAGTCCTGCTCAGCAATGACAAAAACATCTCTGTATTATCAACCCTGTGTTCAGCACAAATCCTAAACACAGCCCCATACCAGCCACTGTGAAGAAAATTAACTCTACGCCAGCCAAAACCAGCACAGTCCCTTGGAGATATTAAAAAATCATCTGGACATGGTCCTGTGCATGGTGCTAAAAGTTGGACAGGGTATATAACATAACTTGCATAATTTTACGTTACTTAGTAAGTGAAACAGTTGTCTCATTCTGAACAGAAAATCTCTGAAAATAAACCCCCAAAAAACAAGTTAGAATTTTCTACTGAAGTTGTAGTCTTTACTCAGGATGTTTTGTGTGCAGTGTTTGCCCAGGCTGTAGGGTTTTCGTACTTGCACTAGCTGACATTCCTTAAAATTTTGTGAAATGGGCAGGAATTATGTCACAAAAATGTAAGATCTAGCATGACATTGGAGAGGTTATGGGTAGCAGTCATAATGTATCACTTCAATTTATTGTTTCAGTGTATCTACAGCTTTTCAGCATCGGTTTCAATTGAAGTAAAAGAGGAATTTGTTAATCACAATATAAAGAGGAATGACTGCATGGACAATGTGTGAATACATTTGTCATCATTATGCCTGACTTCTTTTCTCTTTCTCTCTACATCTGAAATAAAGAAAATAATGTGTTAAAAATCTTACCTGGTGATGGGAGTTGTAGATATTTATGGCAGTGTATGCAGTGCTATTGGGAATTCAGTGGGGCCCTCATAACCTGAGAAATTACACTTTGCCGAAGAGAATGGAATTTTCAACTACCAGACATTTGCTTTAAGTAGTGAATACCCCCTGGAGGGAGGAACAAAAAAATAATGTGAATAGAAGTTGTATATAAAGAAGAGAGCAGGTGGAAGACTAAGTGCATAGTTCCACATATATTTTCCTTGGAAGTGAAGCTAATTTAAGAGGTCCTCACTCCCTACACAAATACATACACCTTGACCCCCCATTGCTTGTTCTCATTCACCATCCTCTCTTTTGTGCTGCTGAAAACATTTGTAAGGCCATCATGTAGAATAGATCCCTGAAGTGAACTGTACTAATGAAAGAGTCTCCAAGGTTTGTTATTCACATCAATGATTCTCTTTACAGCACAGTATTACAAATAGTTGCATTGGTACATTTGAAGAAGTGAAAAATTCTAACATAGAGGCAGAAATCAGCAAGTGCTGTTAGAAAAGTGTTTTTTTTAACCAGCTTTGCCACTGAAGAGCACATGAACCTGCACTTTAGAAACCCATGGGGAAAGAAAAGGTCTGCAGGTGTCCTATGCTGCTTTGCATAATAAAGGCTTTCCTCAGTGCAATTGTGTTCTGAATTCAGGATTTTCTGCTTAAGATTAGTTGTATAATAAATACTGACTTGTTTTATTATCATTATTTATTACTTATATTATTTTATCATTAGAGCATGCTAAATTGTCTTAATGAGTGTTCAGTACTGGAATGGAACTATTTACATCTGTTTGGTGGAATACAGAACAAATTGGGAAGCTGTAATTCTTTCTCTTCATAAAAAAATGAACCCATTTAGCCTGGAGCACATGAACAACTCTTGTTCATCAACAACTTATTCAGAAGATAAAGGGAAGTTGCATAGAAGTCTGATCCTTGCAAAATTTAAAGAAAAAAAAAATGTTTTGTCCAAAACACAAGGAAAAGAAATGTTCCCAGCTCCCAAAGGAACTGGAATTTGAGCATAAAGCATAATTCTCCAAGTTATCCTTTCCCTCTTTCACTTATTTTATACTGCAGATGTTTGCCATCAATAGCCCAGAGATTCAGATGTGAATAATTCAATGTGCCATGATTAATGCTAGTAGGATTACAAAATATAGTCACTTTGTTCTTTCTAGAATGCAGAAAATTTACTACCTCTATCCTATTTTCAAAAATAATGAACCATGAAAAAATGTAGATTTATTTAATGTCGTCACTGTATACACATATTAATAAAACAGATAAAACCACAATTCTGGACATAACATTAAGGACCAATAAAATATTTTTTACCAAAGCAAGTATATTTCCTTACAGTATCTTTGTACAGGCATGTTATTGTAAGAGATATCCAACAAGAAAGGAAATCAATATTTTAAAGTGCTTTTAAAGACACTTTGGACTAAAACAAAGTCTCCATATGTGTACAAAATTTACTAAAAATGAACAAAAGCTTTGGTTGTTCTGTTAAAAAAATTGAATAGTTTCCATCCATTATCCACATAACTTCCTTTCCAGTCTCCATTGAATTTACTTTCCTATGTCTCTTACAGGAAAGGGAGAAACAATATCTGCTTAAGTGCACTCAACCAAGACCAGAGATTCTGATTTCAATTCCCTTCTCAGCAAAGCAGAAGTGCACTTTTTGTCTTTACATTTCAACAAGTCATAGTTCTAAGATGGTTTTCAGTAACAGTTTCTAATATGATTTCAGCGTGAAGTGTGATTTGCTTGAATGGAACTTACATTAATCCTTTCTGCATCACCTGATGACTAAATAACACTAATGGGAGAAGATTTAATAAAATATGCATTCAATTAACTTTCTGAAAAGCATTTTACACTAAATGTGAGCTAAAATGCCATAATATATAAACTAAATAAGAAACCAAACATAATTTGGTATGATTTATATAAAAACATATATCAAGATTTTTGATACCAACTAAGAAAAACCTCAGCAAATTGCTGCCTTTACTCATTGCTACTGAAATGCAGCAAAGATTTCCTTTATTTTCAGTAAATAAGATACTCAAAAATAACAGGATTCTAAGATGATAAAGATGGAACATAGTTGTGCAAACAGAAGAGTGACATTACCATGACCCTGTCTTTTTCTATTGTCTTAACTTTTTTGAGTGAAATTTTACAACAGCATGCTGTCTTATTAGACACCATCACCACCAATTTTCCCAGAAACATCAACATAATGGCAAAGAGACCTTCACTTACATTGTTCTCCAATGCATCTAATCTTTCTTATAAAATGAACTCTCTAGGTCTACATAGTATGTTTAAATTATAATAGTTTGACTGCTGACTTTTACTAACACAACCTTTAAAATCTTGTGTGTTGCTAGGAATCTTCTGTTCAGATTGACAGCAAAGTTAGGGGAGGCATTCTGAAAAATAAATCCATTATTTTGGTCTAGTCCAGGTCTGATAAAGGATAAAAATTCCTATTTTCCTCACTGTATTACAAAAAAATATTAGAAAACAGCCTGCTGAGAACACAGATATGAAAATGGCAAGGAAAAATAAAAGAATAAGACAAATTAATTCAATCATCAAAATATTTAATAACTCTACTAATTTTGAATCTGGCTTATCAAAAAACATTTAAAATTACATGATCCTAAAAACCCACCGAATCAAGATGCAGTGATGTTAGAAGACAATCATATAGCACATTCAAACCTAGTATCTGCATTTCCATCTTTGCTTATCTTGAAGTGTCATTACGTGACAAATTCTTGGAATCTCTTCTAGTTGCAAATGTAGAGGGACAGAAAACAAACATACCCAGATATGGCACCAGGCTTGCTCAAGGTTCTCCTACCATGTCAAATACATGCAATGAGTTTGTGATCACTTCTGTTTTTCGTATGTATCCTATCAGTGCCAACTGACATTTTGTACAAATAGATGTACTTTTTTTCAATGGCGGAAATACGAGATTATTATGATTTTTCTTTGTCTTAAGTAATCTAAACTGTCCTCTCTCCACTGTTCTTTGGGTATCAGATAAACAAAGCTGCCATGAGACTAAATAAGTGTTTTGGACTTTTGAACATTGTCTTGTTGAGTGCTGTGAGAAATGTTCTTGTCAGATTATTTTTTAAACTTGGGGAAGGATACTTCCCTGAAATGCAGCCAAACACCCAAGAGAAAGATACTGTCTTCCAGTGCTGTTTTTGAGACACTGTGATCCTATGCTACATGAAACAATAAAATATAATTTTGTATTAGATCTTGGCCAGAAAATGCAAATTGTTGTTTTGTTAAATACTCCTGGAGATACAAAAGTTTTCAGGCCTATCCACCCCTGGCACTGGAGAAACAGTCCAAATGAGTCAGAAACTACATTTCTGATAAGCATAAAATTTCATAGGAAGGAAAACAATGGAAAACTAGAAGGTTTATTCCATTCAAATATTACATTTTCTAAAAAGTTTAAAAAATAAATTAAACAAAAATAAAAAGGGATGAGTACTAGTCTGAAAAATCATAAGAAAACATGGCCACCTGGTTTGGGTTTTTTTCAGCTTCTCAGTTGTTTGTTAGGTCATTTATGACACCAGTAATTTTTGAGACAGTTCAATCTAGATGAGGGTGGAATGCTCATGTAAGTAACTATTTGAAAGGAAAAATAAAAGTCTTGGATACTGAATTGGAGTCCCTTGAGACTAATCAGAAAGGATCTGCTGTCATTTTGGAAAGCTCCTCCTTAAATGAATATGCCTTGGGGCAGTTATCTTTGAGTGCTCGTGGACAAGAAGACAAAACTGATATATGTGTTCAAATTATGAAGAAAATAGACAAAATAGGTGATGTCAATAGACGTGCAATTCTTTACATTTTATTGGAAAGGTGGTTTAGATCGTTTGGTTCAAGTTTGGGGGGTTTTTGTTGTTTTTTTTTTACTCTGGCTAATGTGCAAAATATTGGGAAGAAAGCAACATTATTTAGATGGCTTTCTCATAGAATGATTAGGTGTAAAACTGCTTCTCTTGACATTCAGATTTTATTGCTTGATCCTTTTCCAAATGACCACACCTGTATTTATTTGAATTTGACCAAAAAAANTGTTAATGAGTAAAAAAAAAAAAAAAAAAAAAAAAAGGGAATTGTTAATTGACTTGATTTCTGAGCCATGGATATTGGGAGAGGAGGAGGAGGTGGAGGTGGAAATGTAAGAGGGAAGGGGGAAAGAGGAAGTAAGAGAAGAGAACAAGAGAACATCTTCCCTAATAGTTATGCTCAAGAACAGGTATATTATCTTTATTCTCTATTTCACGGGAAAAGACAATGAACAATTTTGATCAGGTAGTGGTAGTTGTGTATTGTAGTTGTAGTGGTTTGATTTTCATTTTTTCTCACAAAGCCAATTATCAGGAATGAGTTTCAATTGTTCGTGCGCTTAATACTTGTTCTGCATTTACAATGTTTTAAGTGACTAAGATTGTTAGGATTCATAGGACGATCATGCAGTAGAGGAATCCTCCTGTCTCATCCCACATTTCCCTCTCACTTTCAATACTGCTGTGCTACCTCTGGTGCTCATCAGTAACATAATATTACTGATTTTCGTTTAGTCCCATAGTTTAACAGAAGACTAAACTTGCAGGAGAGCTGAAACAAGAAAAGGAGGAGTATGGGACAGTGAAGCTAAGCGCAACCTTATACTAAACTTATAGATCCCTTCCTGGACAACTGCAGTAAATAAAGGGGTGTGAAGGTTTCACCGTGCCACAAGATTTGTATAGTACTAGTCCCTAGCAAAGCCTTATTTAAATATACATGATGGCTAGTGACCAATAAAACACACTGATATGTTTTCATTTTTGTTGAGTGGGACGAATGGGGATCTGTAAATGCTTATAGAAGCAGAAATGGCTTTTAAAAAGACTTATTATCCTGATTAACCTGATAGAAACCTCTATAAAATCAGCCTACTAGAAGCAAGGTAATAATGTGCCAATCAAGTGCAAAGTCCATAGAATTTAGTACTATGTTAACAAACTGTGAGGCATCGTATGTACTTGTTCCAGCTAACTCTGTGCTTCTTGCCACAAAAAAAAAAGGTAAAAATATGGAATATTAATCCCAGGTTTGCTTGTAATTATCAAATTAAATTACCCTGACATTTTAGAACACAACCGTCTGTTACCAGCTATGTCTCGTTCGTAACATTGTACATATTTATCTTTTTACTTATTGTCTAAATTGACTTGCTTAAAAATCTGATCCATGTTTTCAGGATTTATTTGATAATTATAATGAATGCTATATAATTTGAATGAAGTTACAGTTTCTCAGGCTTATGGATTTCTTTTGGCATTACAGAATTTAACACATATATACGTAATATATCCTGGTATGGTTTTGGCCCATACCAAAGGACACACCATGTTTTCTTGGTATGAATAATAATATAATATTGGCTTTGGATCATTTCCAATCGGTAGCCTTGTTCTATGGAAGAAAAAAGCTTAGACTGGTGTAAAAATTATGGTGTGCTACTTAACCTCAAGATTTAAAAAGTGGTCACTAAACTATTAGACTTAATAATACAGACATCGCCCATATGACCAAATAGCTATCACATCAGTCTCAACAGAGTAATTAAACTAAAGACAACAGACTCCAAGTGGAGCTCTTTTGTCATGCACTTGAAATAAATTATATTAATTTATATTAAAAAGTAAGAAAAAACAAAACTGAACTTTCTTCAAAAAATGTGTTGGATGATGTGTATTTCAAAAATCTAGAATTCAGTTCTATCAATTCAAAGAAGTTTGGATTCTAATTCTCCAGATGAAGTTTATAATGATTCATACTCCACTGTGCATTTCTGTGCCACCCATGACATGTCACACGAAGGTATGAAATATATTTAGAATAATGGATTCTATAGACTCCAGGAGTCTAAACAACTGAAGGTGTGATGGCCCATTAGTTTTTAGAAAGTCAATTCATTCCTTAGAGTTTTCCATGTTAATATTTAATGATAAAAGTAGCTAGCTAAGATGTAACATTGTTATGCCAAATGGAAGTTGACTTACCTACAGGATCTTTCTACACAGATTAAACAATTTCTCTTAAAAAAGTAAACACCAAACGATCATGAGATTAAAGCAGGGAAGGTTTAAAATTCTATTATACTTTTCTCTTACACTAAAATATTATATTGTTTAAGGAGCATATCAGCTTTGTCTGAATATAAAGCTCACTATTATTTGGTTCACACAGGGTTTGTTCATTGGAGTGGTATGAAATTTAAACCCTGCTCCTGCAAGGATTTACACATATGCCTAATTGTAGGTACCACTCCATGGTCCAATGCTATCTGAATGAAACATGATACTCTTCAGCAGGGTTAATTAGTTCAAACCAGTGAAGAAGGAGGGGGAGGAGTTTCTCCAGGTGCTGGAGCGGAGATTCCCCTGCAGCCTGTGAAGAGATCTACACCATAATAAAAATCTACACTGCAGACTGTAAATGACCCCACACCAGACAGAGCAGAGGGATATTTCCAAAATATATAGTCACCTCTGGCAAGAACATACTCAAGCAGGTTTTCCACAGCAGGTAAAGGAGTCAGTTATGAAGAATTAAGGGTGAACCTAAAAAAAGAGGGTAGTGCAAGGAAGGCTTTGTTCTACTTGTCTTTGTTTCTCACTATCTAAATCTATTTTAATTGGCAGCAAAATATTTTTTTTTTTACTCAAGTCGATTTTGGTTTGCCTTTGACAGTAATTGGTGAGTGACCTCCCTGTATTTATATCAACACATAAGGTTTTCATCTTATTTTCTCCCATCCTGTTGGGGAGGGAAAGTGAGGAAGTGGTTTGGAAAGCATCTGCCAGCTAGCCAAGGTCAACCTACCACATTACAATAGTATGTTTGATAATATAAATGTTAAGATGATACAGAATACAGATTTTGACTTCGCAGCAAAGTAGACAAGTGAGCACATATCTCAGTTTTAAAAAGGTGAGGGGAAAAACTTTGATGGTTTTGAGAAATATACTCCTTTTACAAAACAAAATCTAACAGCAATTCTGAAGAGAGAGATTCGGAATCACTAAAGCTGCCAACTCTTCTTGAATAATTTAGTCAAAAAGGAAAGCTGGATATTTAGATGATCACGCTAAGGACAGAGAGGCAATCAGATGAAATTTTGGTACAGGGTGAAGCACTGATTCATGCTGCAGTTTCCTGTGTGTATTTCCAGAATGGGCACTTCCATGTTCTGAAGTTTTTCCATATTCAAATTTGTGTTACCATTTTTGATTGCTGGATTTTAGATGATTAAAACACAGGGTTGTTCCTGGATCAAATCCTGGTAGCACTTTACGAATCGTATTCTTCTTAACTGTATTCTGACATGACTACACAAGAACTTGGTGTTGTTCTCTGTTTTTTCTTACCTAATCTGTCAAGATTTTCCCCAAAAAGAAGTCCAGAGGTACAGGCCACCTGTGAGCTTTGAAATATGCCAACAGATAGGTTAGACAGCCGAGGAGAGCAGAATTTGTCACTTGTCAGTTAAAAGCAATCCCAAATAAGTAAAATATTTCTAATTTTTTAAACCTTTTAATAAGTAGTTTTACAAAAGAATTATATTATTTTAAATAAGCCCTAAATATGGCCAGTGTAATTGGTTTTGTTTTCTTGTAATATCTAGGCTATTAGAGTGATTTCATGCCTGTCAGAATTAATTCCTGATGGGAAGCTCAGTAAATAAAGGCAGGAACATGTTTGCCTAGAGAGTGCTCATCACTTTTCACTCACAAATTATAGAATGAAAGTGAAGCAGTGGAAGAGCAAACAACTGACACCAAAAGAATGTAGACATTGAGAATTACAATGAAGGTCTCTCTTAACCAAATTTTTAAGTGATATTACTGCAGACAATAAGAGAGCATTGATGCTGGTGGTTATTAATTGCTTGCATTACAGAGGGTCCTGGAATGTCTCAAAGAGATAGAAAGCTGTAATGCAGCTTTTTTCCTCAAAAAAAACCAAAAAAAAACCCTCCTCTATTAAAAATTGCAGTCTTCAAAACAAGTTTTACACATATGCATATATGTTTATATATATATATGTGCATATGTATGTATGCAGAAGGGAGCCATGTATACGTGTATACATGTATAATCATCAGCCAAAGCCTGACAGGAAAAAGTTACATTTAGGTAAGTGGGGAAAACCCATTATTTTTTAGTCTTCTATAGACACGTGATATACCTCAACGGCTATGTTACAGTTTAAAGATTCATGCTATCATTCCATTAAAGCACTTTATCTACCAATAAAAATAGCCATAAATTTAGGGCATCATTCAGCAAGACACACTAATCCTATAGACTTAAATATGCACTGAAATATTTTGCTGAACTGCGATAATTAATCCTTGGATTTTCTGAGAAAAAGGGACTATATTTTAGAATAGAACTTGGTATTTTTCTCAAGAAATACCTGTTCTGTCCTACAGAACAGAGGACAAAATTCTACACTTTCTGTCATATGCAATAAGGATTTTATGAGGTGTTTTAAGCCTCTGAAATGTCATTTTCCAGATATATAGGTGGAAGAAAACAGACAGATAATATGTCAGCTTTTGTTTTTTTACCAGCAGTGGCACTTTCACTATTAAATAGTGGAGAGCTCCCTTTACTCATCTCCTGGACACAAAAACATAGCGTGATGAGACCTAGTTAATTTTTTTTTTTTTTTAGAGCAGAATTCTTGTTCTCTGCAGTCTGAGATAAAATGGTTCATTTTGTAAATGCAGCTTCAAAAAGAATTCATGCCGTGTTCCTCCATTATAAGTAGGATTAAAACCTACAAAAGTGAGCTAGTCCACTAAGTGTGCCACTGATCTCGTAACTGCTAGCTGGGAATATGTCCATTGTTATCCTCTCATCCTTAGTTCTGAGTGTACAAAAGTATTTAGCATAAGTAATATGTATTAAAATGTCCATAAACTGTCTGTGGTATTTGAGTCCTAGTTAGCATTTTTATTGAGCTCTTGTGTTAGCATTTTCAGAAATGGACTTTTATTAATTACCAATTTAAATCCATACTTTGATACCACAGGTCACTATTAAATGGGTCATTTCAAAATTAATAGCTCTTACCAAGTGCAATACTTCAATTTCAGCAGATTTCACTGTTAGTAATTAAAGTGTGCATGTACCCCAACCTATTTATCATGGTAACCAGACAGCTTAAGACATTTACAAGATAATGCTCTTGATACAAGACAATATTCTGGTCCATTGCTGTTTTCAATAGCACTTTCATTTCCCATAATCTAGTCTAATTAAGATAAACTGGTTATTTACCTGTTAGAGAAAAAACAAAAATAATTTTAGATCTCAAATACAACCTAGGGAGATATAACAGCTGAAGTCTCAGCTTGCTTCCTTTTTTGCTTTTATGTTGAAATCATTAATACTGTTCAATTATTAGGGTACTGTGTTACATGTCTACTATAGTTAAAAGGTCATGAGCTTTTCTGTTACAAATATCAAAAATCAGAGGTTATAATTGAGCCTGAGCAAATTTAGCCTTATCAAAATTTTTCTAAACAGCAGTTTTTCACCAAAACAAAAAAAGCATAGTGCCTATGCACTAGACTACCAACTAGCAAAACTCGAAACTCTTGAAGATGTTAAAAAGAATGTGGAAATTAATATTTATGCATTTTTAGGTGGGCAAAAGTGAAGTACTATAAACTTATGTTTACTTAAGTAAATGGCATTTTCAATGGCAGGAAATTATTGTTCCAGCTGTCAAGTAGCAAGAATTCACTTCTGGAAAGTACAAAGCTTTTTATTGCTTTTTGAGGAAAAATCTGAAGCACTTCTCAGGGTCAAGCTTATGGAAATACCATTTCCAAGGAAATAAAAAAAAGAGGTGAAAATGTGAAAATTCACTTCTATTATAACAGAAAAATCATTTATAATAGTTTTTCCAAGATGAAAATAATTTCATATTTTTATATACCTATATATATATATACACACATATATAATTCATTATCTTTTTCTTGATATTCACAGTACTTTTTTGGCCATACAATAAAATCTAATTGATTGTTATGTGTATTCTTAATCTCCTCTTTTGGACAGTTAGTTTTTTGGGGGTTTTTCAGCTTCCCATGCTTTTTTCCTGACATATTTTTCTTCATTTGTCAATCCAATAACATTTAGCTAAATAGGTGATGGACAGAACATCTTAGGATTTTGTAAAGGTTTTTTTGTTGTTCCTTTTGTTTTCCTCTTCTTTCTCTTCCTTGGCTTCACCTACTGATGTTCCAGGATGATGCCACAATACACGGTCCTATATTTCTGGCTATTTTGTACTTATATGAATACTACTGGTTCAGTATTAGAAACAGGCTGAAGGAAAAATTCCATATGTGTCAGAAGTAAAACTGAAAAACTAAGAAGCCTCTACAAATCCTCCTGTCTTTCCTGAATGGGACATCAACTACCACCTACCTTCTTGTGTTTATAATGAAAGAAGAAAACTCCAGCTGCTATCTCTATAGAAAGGTGAAATATGACTCCTTTCCATTCTAGCTACAGATGTCCTCTCTCTTTCAATGAGGTTTTTAGAAGGTCGAATCCCCAACAGACAAATAGTCGCTCTTGAGTGACTGGATCTGAAGTTACTCCTGAGTGAATATTCACTTTAACTCGCTTGATTCTCTTTGACTGTAATGATGCCAGAAATTATAAATACCAAAAAGATTCCAGAAAATGTCCTTTTAACACATAGACAAAATAATTAAGTGGAGTTGGAAGGAAGGAAGTTGGTTCTCCCAAAGACAGAAATTTACAGATGAAAACAAGGTCAGCCTTTCTACAATAAAATGTACTTAAGTTTGACTCTTCACTAATCAAATTTCTCAACATTACAGAAATAATAGACATGGTAACTGTATAAAATGGTGAAGCACAAAAACTATTTTTGCAGAAGGAAGGAATATTTCACAGAATTTTTAGGGATTTGTTTTTTGGTTTTTTTTTTTTTTTTTTTTTTTTTTTTTTTTTTTTTACACTGTCATTGGAAATAAGACCTTTTGTATCAATAACTAGTTACCTAATATGAAAAGACCAGTGGAGATAAATGGTTGGTTTTCAAGGCAACATAGGATTGTGTCATGAAAGGTATTTGTGCAATTCAAATGAACTGCATGACAAACCTAGAACAGAAGGATGAGTAGTGACATGATAAAGCTGTTTGATGGTTGATGATACTTGAGAATAGTCATAAGTAAACAAATTGAAAGACCATTAAAAGAATCTCAGTCACAAATATTCTAGGAAAAAAATTAGTCTTGAAAATTTTAATGCACAGAGGGATCTACAATTCTATCTGTACATGCAATTTGATGGGCTTAAATTTTGCTTTTAGTCAGTTAGGTTACAGATCTGCATCTGAACTTAGGAAAAAATCAGCTCAGTATTCACCTGAGGTCAAAAAGGCAAATTGAACATCATGAGTTATTAGGAATATGGAAAAGAACAGATAATACTGCTGTGTCACTGATACCTCTGTGGCATCCCTATGTCTCAAATATTGAATACAGTTCTGGTCACTTGCTGTCAAGAAGGATATAATTGATATGAAGAAGAATGCTCAGAGGTATAAAATGGTTTCTGTAGAAAGACAAATTTAATAGAACAAGAATCATCAGCTTCTGAGAACAGGTGGTATGGTATGATAAAAGTGTATAAAATAATGAATGGCATGGAACAGATGAATAAGAAACGATTCTTCGCTGTTTCTCACAGCACAGAAAGTAGGGACAGCAAAAGAGATTATAAGGCAACCGGTTTAAAACAAATCAAGGGAAGCAGGTTTTCACAGAATGTATAATTAAATTCTGGCACTCATTGCCACAGGATATTTTGGATGCCAAAAGTACAAATGGGATCAAAAGTAGATTAGACAAATTCATTAGAGAAATATCCAGCAAGGTCTATTAGACACTGTGATGCAGAAGTAAAGTCTTCACTACAGAAGGTCTTAAGTAGTAATTGCCAAAATCTGATAATACACTGGTAGAAATATTATATTGACCTTCAATAAGTATCTAGACAAGGACAGGGAGATAACACCAGGTTAAATAAACCTCTAGTTTAATGCAGTATAATTAATTTTAACTTTTTGTATTATGTTAAGAAGCACCCATTTGTTTAAAAAAAAGGAAAAAAATCTATATTTCTTAGTCTTGGTTTTTATGAGGTCAGAAAGAAGATGTTAAATCTTTTCCAGCCTTTTCCAGCTACCTTAGGAAGAGCTGAATTATTGTATCAGACCTATGAATGGATGAGCCAGTACTGAAAAAAATAAGAACTGACTTGAACTTTCACCCAGAAGTTCCGGTGAACTGAACAGCCTTTTGAGGTTCAACATGTTCAGATAGTGAATTTCTATGACTCTGCACACCCTAATTCAAGACATGAGTGGAAATTGAACAGCAAAAACAGTGTTCATACTTCTTTCCTAGATAAAAGTAGAAAATAATAGAAATCTCATAATACACGATAATGACATATTTCCCAATTTTTTTTTTCCAGATCAGTGAGCCTTGATTGTCATTCGTACAAGTTGGGGTGGGAGTGGATGGAAAAGAAAAGAGGGGGATCTTCATTGTTGAACTCAACTGTAGCTATAAACCATAAATGTCAATTTTAGTTAATCTTGTTTTGTTTGAGTAGTTTTCTGTGAAAAGTGCATACCTATATGAACAAGTCACTAGTTGGTGCAAGTTAGGTTACAGCATCTTTGCTCCTTGATTGGGTATCACAGATTTTTCCTATAACAACCTTTTCTAAAAAGGGAATTACACCTGTGAATCAGCTATTATAGGTAAATAAACTAAGATTCAATTCTTAAAATACAGGAGATCTCCATGTTACTCATTCATATGGGAAATTATCATCTATCATTTGCTTCTCATGTATAAAAAACCCTTCATAATTGCATAATTAATAAAAACATGTTTTAATATGTAAAAGGTAATTAATCTGTATACTGAGGATTTTAATCTAAATTTCTTTTTTTTTTTAATAATTGGAACACATGCCATATATCTTTATTCTCATTTTTATTTTCCCTATAGTTGTTTTTCACTCTGCCTCCTCTGGTCTAGCATAAGCCTTTTTTTGTTCTGTATATATTTATTTTTGAATTTAAATTTTCTCTACTATCTCCCCAGTTCTGTATTCATCTTTCTGTGTATATCACTAACATAATATTTGAGTCAGATTTTTAAGTGGGTCATATTCAAATATGTCCCAAATTGAACACAAAAATATGTCATACCCAAAGTAATAATGCCTTGGCAAAACTAGATATTTCAAGTTTTTTACTTATCCATGGTAGGTTTTATTGCGTTAAGTGCTAGCCAAAAATTTAGACCATTTTGATCCTTAATTTTATACTTAGGTTCCTGATACTCTACTAGGTTGTCTTTATGGTGTATGCTCTGTACACAATACAAGAATTTTCTTTGGTATCTAATCCTGGTCAGAATTTTTTCCCCTCCTAGGAGGTTATTTGCATTTTCTTAGACTGAGATCAAGTTTCACGTGGGCTTCATTTAGTTGTTGCTTTTTTCCTGAAAAGTCCAATATGAGATAAATTTTACTACAGAAGTTCAGTACTTCACTGCAACATACTTATTTTTAAAATCTCTAATTCATAATGGTTATTACAGTTAGACACTCCCATGTCTGGATTCTGAGGCACCTCCAGACAGACATAAGCAGAAATTGTCCTAAGGATGAAGCATTGTGAAATGCTTCAAATTATTCTCTGTGTATATAACATCCCTTTTTTACTTAGAAAATTCTTGTTTCTATTTTCTGTTTTGTAAAAAGAAAAGCCCATTTCCAATGCCACTGAAATTACAAGTGAATGGCTGCAGCATGAAGATTAGCAATTTAGAAACCAGTCTTATTTAACGAAACATTTTCTCTTTATTTAGTCTGACAGACTGCTTAGACTGATGTCACTTAAAGCAGACTGCACTGCATTGTATTTCACTGAGCTGCAGAGGAATTTCTTTTGCTAAAACCATAGGCTTTTTCAGAACTAACTATTTCTATCTCAACTTCAAGGTTTTCAGCTTTTTTATATTTTTTTTTAAATTAGTTCTGCTGCATACTGTGAACTCGCTTGTTTTTTTTTTTTTTTTTTTTTTTTTTTTTGTTCAAATCCAAGTGCAGCATTAAACTGCTCTACCATAGCAGTATAAATCACTCTTTCATGGTCACCAAGTTTAAGAAACTGAATTTCAGAGAAAAGAAGAGTTCCTTTTCTATAGAGGAAATTGTGACCTTTATCTCAAAGAAGCACTCACTTCAGGCAGATATGATTCATCTTTTTATGCAACAAACTAGGATAGGGAGAAGTCCTACAAACTCCATCCTTCTCATAAAAATACATAAAGAAAGTATATACTAGAAAATGAGAACAACAACAAACCACAACTAAATATTGTGAAGCTAAGAACATGAGCACTTAATTTCACCATCTAATTGTTTTGAGAAAGGAAGCTGCCTTATCAAAACACAAACCAGTATAAACAAATGCATAAATTTGATGTCCCAATGTACCTTCTTAAAACCTTGTCTGTGTTCATCCCAAAATCAAGAACAAGATGGAATGGAGAGCACCTAATGATCTCCTCTGCAGTCTCTTTACAAATGAGGAATGAAGCAAGTCTGCAGACCAATTTCCTACTCTTTATTTTGCATAACGTTGGTACTATTTAAGCACTGAATCAATTAACAGAGGGAAGCAAACTGTTTATACAAGATCCCATGAATCAAAGTTGTTCTATGTAGACAGACAGAGACTTTGTGCTATGTAAAAAAATCTCCAATCACTTTCTATTGTAACACAAAGAAAAGAGAGAATTTATGTAATCATTTGGAAGAGACTTATATCAGAATAAGATATTAAAAAATTCTGAGAGAAAATAATTTGGACTGAAATTTGGGGAGACGACAAAGGAAAGCAGTTTTACTATTAGAAAAATCTTTTCATGCCTTCCAGAAATCCTGTTTATGTCTCAGGAGTGCAGGCACAAGAAATGGGAAAATAAAATCTAAAATAGTTGGAAGTATGTATATTGACCTACATTATAGAGAGTAAGGACAAGTATTCTGTTTTGTCATTGAAGTGACTCCCCTCCTGGTTGGGCTGTGTGTGGATCCCACACTTAGGTACAAGGTGGTACCAGAGTCCTAAATCTACACATATGCCCCAGACATGAGCATCAGAGGTAATTCTTCTGTAGTTTCCCTGGAATCATACTCATGTAGTCTGACACCACCAGGACAGCGAGACAAATTTGCATTATAGTTAAGTCATGACTGGAGCACTCTCACTTCATATCTATCTTCTTCATATAAGTGGGTCTCTGTAGTGGGCCAAATGCAAACAACCACAGTCAGACTTCATACAGCTCCAGGACTGAATATTAGATCGACCTCAGTGAGTCTGAATTAATTTGCCTTTCTCTAAAGCATTTGTACAGAGAGAAAGAACTTTCTGAGACTTTTAGCTGCACTTGTAACTTGCTGGGTTAACTGCAACTGGCAGCCAAGCAGATCTGACAGATATATTTTGGACTCTCACTGTCACATGACAAACAATTAATTTGTTTCTAATGCAGTAATTAAAAAAAATATATAGAGAAGAATATACATTTTTGTTATCTTTTGTTCCCAAAATAACAGTCTGCATTACCTTTGCATCAGAAAATCTGTGTGCTTATGCACAGCCAGAGAAATTTATCAAATTTGCTTGCAGATAAAACATATATACAATTACCTTGCAGAATGTGTGATGTGCCCAGTCCTTCCTTAAGCAACACATATTACACAGCATTTCATAAAGTTAAATTATAGGGGTTTATTAGATAATGCCAGTTTTGAAAAATATTATTATTAAGGCACAAAAGAGTCCCAGCTGTGGATAATGAAATTTTACCCACATCCATAATTAATCAATGTTTCAACCTTGCAATATATTCTGAAGTGTAAAACAATTAAAAAATAATGTATTCAAAGACCCTTATCTCTTATGTGCTCTTTTAGAAATGTATTGACTTTTCCCAAAGTTTGATTAGAAGTAATTTTCATCTAAATAGCACTTCACGAATTAATTCTGAGTCGAATATTTCTTTTAGGACTAACAAAAAAATTCTACTGAAATCTGGTAGGTCTTATGGAAATATCTCCTTGTTCTTGTCTGTCATTTGTTCCTGTCCTCGCCATCTTCTACTTCGCTGAAAACCAGTACAGCTTTTGTATTATTCCCAGGTGTAAATTTCTTCTTGTTCTTCCTCTCTGCTCTCCTCCCTCATCAGTGCTAGGAGTAGGAACTTCTGTCTTGGAAAGGGATGGGAATTGCAGAGTACTAATCCAGCAGCTGAGCCCTGCAAGTAATTCCTGCCACGCTTCAGGTTTTGCAGCTGTACCTACACGGGTGCTGATGAGCTTGAAGCAGGCTGGGAAGAGGAATGTGTTTGAAGGGCAGGGACAGCAGCACTGACAGGCACCAGGAGCAAATCCCTGAAGCACTGTCAGTAAAAGGCAGCACACTCTTCAGAATACATCTAAGAGTACAGTAAAAAAGAGCATTATCTGTAAAAGGAGGTCTGCTGGGGGTAAAAGATGTAGGACTTGATTACAAGTATGTAATCAAGTATGTTCTGTGGTAAAATTGGGCCTGTGCTGTTACGTACTGGGACTGTGCCTATTTCCACAGTGATCACTCCGGAGTCATTAATTCTTGGGTGGTGCAAGAAATCTCTTGGAAGTCACCTGTAGAGATGAGATGATGGATTGGATTGAGACAACAGACTGACTTGAAACTAGATCGTTAACTGAACCATTAGAATTAAGCGATCGACTGATTACTAGAGGAGTACTCCTGGTAAGAATTTGTGGAGAGGTCTAAAAATAGCCTGAGGCAATTCCAGCTGTGTCTAGTCCAATTTGCATGCTTTGAAATGTTGATGAACACCCTGGGTGGTGTGTCCCAAAGAGTCCTAGAGGTGATTTGTGCTGTAGAAGTAATTAAATTGTATGTAGACTATAAATCTTTAATAAAACCTCTTCCTGCATACATGGTGAGGTGGATCAGTCTTTTGCATGCAGTTTATTTAAGAGATATTTTGCAGATTCTGAAACCACATTAAGAGCAAGGAATTATGCTTGTGCTAGGGCCAGCTGGGTTGAAAGAACTATGCAAAACAGTTTTTGAGGAGTCTTTCCTTGTCTAGCTGCAGATGTTACTGCAAAGACCCTAGCAACACGTTTCTCTTCAAATACAGAACCCCCATCATGACCAAAGAGTGCTGAACCCTGCTGTTCTGGGGACTCAATTCCCCATGCAATGAGTACCTCTGTGAAGATCCAGAAAAAATAGGGGTTTTTTTTTATTATTCCCATAATGGAGTTACATAATAATAATTATAATTTATTTATATCCCAGTAAATTAGTTTTTCTTTAACAAATACTGCAATGACTGCTTATGAAATGTAGAGAATGAACTATGTATAGGTCTGATTTACAGCAAATTATGCCCTGATTGTAGTTTTCTTTTGTAAACTACTAACCTACCAATAAATAAACAGAAGTTTATTAGTTATATTTTCCTGATCTTCAAGGAATGTTTTCAATCAGCTCTCTGAATTGGTGTGAGAAAAGTGCTTTCTCATGTCTTTTCAGAAAATTTAGTCATGTCTTCTCTCAGATAAAGTATTACTGTCCACTTTTTTTTTTTTTTTTTTTTTTTTTGTTAATTCACATTATGGGAGAAGTGGAAGAAAACTTCCTCACTGTCAAAGAAGTCAAGTTGAAAATGGATTTCTACAGGAGAAAGTCAGATCACCTTCATCAAAACAGGACCAGAAGCACTTACAAGCTTATAGCAATCAAACAAATCTTCAAAGAGAATAAGAACACAAAATCCAAAATCTTTTGTGTTTGGGTCCTCCAGTGCTCCCCTGGAAGTTACAGAGAATCCCAGGCTGCCACTTCACACCTGAGCTTCCACAGATCTCAGTGGTAACTGGAAATACCATCCTCCTTCTTAGAAGTTCAGGCTCTCTTAGAAGTCCTTGCTCCTGCCAGATGAAGCATCACTAGAGAGAACATTGTCTTATCTTTGGGAAAGTGCTTTGTTTCATGATCCTCATTAGTCTGTATTAGGTAGAAATAACCACAGGGTACTTTGATAATACGTAGCATATTTTCACAATATCTCAATTTGAAAAAGAATATTAAGGAATTTAAAAGGTTATTTTTCAATAACATCTGTGGTTTAGGAAACAGGTTGCTATTATTGACAAATGAACTTAAAAAATCCATTCTGAAGACACTTTTAAATAGATTAAAAAGAAAACTTCCTTATCAATTTAAACTGTGGGATGAAAACACATCCCAGTCTGCAGACACATATTTTATATCCCTGGAATATATGTTGATTGTAAATACACAACAACATATATTCTCCAACATTTGCATGCCCCAAGCAAAAAAAAAAGAAGAAAAGTAAAAGATTTTAAATTGATGATACATATGACAGTTTCACTTTATCCGGATTCTTTCTGATTCATTGCTAATATACTGAAAAGATTATTATATTAGTTTCAGAAAAGTTTCTAGTCCTTGGATGTTTGCCCAGCTCTCATCTCTGATAAAGTATTTTTCTTTTCTGATATTATTATAGACTTCTATAGTTCTAGGGTTTTTTTGTTATTATGGTTAAGCTTTTAAGTTATTAAGAAAAAAAATAAGAATATAAACTTATTTCCTTAGCAAAACTATCACAAAAAAAAATATTGCACATGAGATCCCAGGTTGCACAGATCTGAGAGGATAAGATTTTGATGCAGACTCAGCAAAGTTTTATTGTTTTTGGAAAAATTCTTTACTTTCACTACAGTAAACAGAGAATTATCACCTTTGTGTGTCAGATGTTGGTTTAACAAAATTTAAGAAGCAGAGGCAGTTGCTCACAGTTTAATTTTATTCCGCTGGTTTGGGGTTTTTTTTCAAACAAATTTTGATAAAAGCTCACATGGAGTGCAAAACTAAAATCCTTGTTTTAAAAAGTTGTAGTTTCACAAAACTGTAGTTTTATTACCATGCACAGAGTGGAACTTTGAAAGCTATACAGTGAAAAAGAAATTCTTTTGTGATTTTAGCAATTGTGATGGTCTGGTCATGGTTTTAAGTCCAACTGAGATGAAACACCATGCAGCCGCTTGCTCAACCCCCTCCTCTCTTCCCATCCCACCCCTGTGGAATGGGGAGGAGAATCAATGTAAAACCTCTGTGTTCAGATAAGATGAGTTTAATAATTGAAAATAAAGCAAAATACAATAACAAAATTAAAATGGTAAATATTAATAATGATGATAAGAAAAAGGAGAAAAAAACAAGGTATGCACAATACAATTGTCCACCACCTGCTAACCAATTCCCAAGCCCTGATCAGTTCCCCTTCCAGTTAATTCCCCCCAGTTCATATACTGGGCGTGATACTCTGTGGTGTGGAATATCCCTGTGGTCAGTTCAGGTCACCTGTACCAGCTGTGCTCCCTCCCAGTTTCTTTTGCATTCCTCCTCACTGGCAGAGCATGAGACAAGAAAAAAGTCCTTGACTTAGTATAAACACGACTTAGCAAAAACCAAAACATCAGTGTGTTATCAACGCCCTTCTCATTCTGAATCTAAAACTCAGCACTGTAACAGCCACTGAGAAGAAATATACTCAGGACATCTTCACATTTAAAGTTTCATGTCCAATTAGAAAAAGTTGAAACAGCAGGCAAGTGGAAATATGTGTGAACTTTGGAATGAAGACTGAAACAGGTTATGACAACATTCCCTTGCATGCCCTTCCAGAATCAAGGACTAAGTTACAATGCTTGCAAAACAGAACATTTTATTTTGAAGGTCAGCACATTTACAGGTGAGTGTGAAGTAGCTAACTCAGCTGAGAAACTTCTAATTATTTGCTATGTAGTAGAATTAGTGATTGCAAATCTTGCTCTAGAAAACGGCAAGTAAAGTCATACTCAGGGTAGGGCTGGTCAGAAACTCATGTATATTATTTCTATACTATACTATTTTTTTCTGGGCCTTTAAACAAACAGAATTTTCATAGAAAATTTCTAACACTGCTTCTGAGAATATTCCTTACTGTATTTTTTTTTCAGGTCTTTTGAAACACAAGGATTACAGGTGGTTGAAGTGTTGAAGTAAACTGGAAATATTTGATAACAGTTCTCTAGTTCCAAACCAGAAATAGTATATCTGATTTGTATGAAAAACATGTTATTTGTATTGAAATAAACTAATCATAGAATCATTAAGATTTGAAGAGAACTCTAGGACCATCGAATCCAACTACTAACCTAACACTGCCAAAATTAGAACTCAGACAAGATCTGAAATAATGCTACAAAATAACAAATCGTTTTCTTGTCCATTTATTTCTCAAAGATGTCTGTCTGCCCTTAACACATGTCAGCACTGATCTCTTTACGGTCTAATACCTCTCAAATACAAGATGCCCAAACAGAAACATAGGAGACACCTGCTAAAGGTGCCAGTCAGTTTCAATTTAACTGAAAAAGTTTTACCTCATATGTTACATAACTACACTACATAAACATTGTACTAAGACACAGAGAAGTAACATAGTCACAAGAAAGTAACATAATAAAAAATATGACCACTATTAAATATTGTTAGTAATAACAACAATAATAGTTAAATTACTTAAAGATGCTTTCTTTCAAGTAAATAAAGATCCAGAGCAAACCCAAATCAGTACATTTCTGAACAACTGATTGACAGAAATGAGGAGAATATATCAAAGTATATCAGAGAAAAGATGATTCTCAATTTCCTACATATATTGTATATTTTCTTTAGGTGTGCGCTGCTGATACCATTAAAGATAGAATACAAGATTTAGTGGCATTTTAAGAATTTCAAGACACATCAAAGATCTCCACTCATAAAGAAAGAAGATGGTCTGTTAAACTTCCCAAAATAATTATAACCATAAACCTTTATTGGGTTCATATTTAATGTGCAACCTAAAATTCAGCTCACAGTATTTCAAGAACATAGTATTAAAACATATAATTGAAATTCAGAACTTGAGCTCTTGTTATCATTACTGATGGAAGACAGACACCAACCCTAAAGGGCAATTTCACCTGAAATCATGGACAGATAGAATGAATTACTCTCTCAAGATGGTCACCATTTTCATTTGCAATGGAAGGAAGGGCTTTCCCTAACTTAGACTATAATTCCAAATTTTGCCTCCCAAAATTCAGTCAAAAATAATTTGAACTTTTATGCATACTATGTGTGAAAAATAAGTGAAACCTTTAACTTTAAATTAACTTTAGCTTGTGGGACACACAGTGCAATTTATTCCTTTTCAGGTCTGAAATGCAATACCTCAAATCTCGACTTGAAAAGAGAGAAGGAATTATTACTAGAGGAAACGATTGCCATAGGTATGATGAACATGACAAAGGTCATATTCCAAAATACTCGAGTTAGCAGGAGGTGCAGTGCCCTAAGTTGAAATGTCACTTGCAACTTCTGCTATAGCAGGCTTCCCCCACTATGAGACCACAGAGGCAGAAATCCTGTAGCAAATTGGCATCAAGTGCTCTCTGATTCTCCTTCTATTAACCTCTGCACGTATGCATAAAAGTCTCAGTAACACCAAATCCTGTATATGCAGGGATGCCACTGCTTCCATCCTGGTTAAAAAAGCTAGTCTCCCTCAGCCCAGAACAGTGTGTAATTCTGAGAGATTCTAGATTATTAAATTTGCCCAATTTAACATTTTTCAGGAAAGTGAGCAGGATTAAAATAAAGGGATAGCATTTACCTTAATCAGGGATGGACAGAGGTGGATAAGTACAATATTTTCCATCATTCTACCTACTACTGTTCTATGTGTTTGTCTTTATATAAGCTGCATTGAAACAAATCAATTTGAAAAGTAATAAAAAGAAATGCAGTGTTATAGGATGTGAAACTAGTAGGTAGATCTTCCGACTATGAGATGAGATGTGACTTTTCAAAACATTTAAATTTATCTTGGTGATCTAGAAAAATGATTGATTTTTTTGTTCCCCTTTCAAAGACTATATCTAAACTCTTTCTTCTCACATCATACAGAATAGCTAGCCAGCAGACTAAAGTATTTACCTTTCTAGGTTGCTTTTCCCTAAAATATACTTTGTCTTCACCTGAAGTACCAGGCTCTGATTGCTCCAAGAGAAAGGACAATAATCTCTGAGGCACTGGTGCACTTGAAAGAGTAGCTCTTTTGTTTAAAATATGCTGTAAGAGAAGGCTTAAAATGTCAAGGAAATCAATCTATTGAGACAGAGTATTACCTCATGATCTTGCCGTTTTCTTTATTCCTCTGGAACTGCAGGATACTTCATAATATTCATACTGAGAAAAATAGGAAATAATTTTCCATAGGAAACCTATCATTGTAAAAACATATGGGACACAATTAACTTCTGTCCCAGAGAAGAAAAGAGGTTAACAACTATGGTTTACTCTCAATTCTTAGCTGTACTAGCTAGTGAATTACTTTACACATGTACTTCTTTATTGTTTGGCATCGTGTACACAAAATGTTCTCACAGACTCCTCCACACATACAAACCATAGAATTATACCATAGAGGAGGTGTAAAGAAATTTCTGTATAAATACCTATGCATGAAAATGAGAGAAATTGATTTCACAGTCTTGCTACTGTTGATTTCACAGTCCCGCTACTGTAGGTACAACTTTCTGCAGTTGCATCTCTCATTTTCTGTCTCAAAATATAGATAGGAAGCAGCCATGTGTAAACTGTAATGCAACATTTTCTTTTATCATTTGCCTTTATATAGTTTGTAATTATAAATATTCATAGAGGTGTTTACATGTTTAATTTTTTATTTGTTTGGGATTTTTTTAACAAGAAAGAATTGAAAACAGATTTTTTTACACTTTCAACCATCTTTATTGTTTAGATGGCAATAACTTGACACTCAAGCTCAAGATCCTTATCAAAAAAATAATAAATTTTCTTACAGTATTTGAGATTTTCAGCTCCTGTTTTCACCTTTAATGTTGCAAATATTAAGAAGTGTTCATTTAGAGCTACAAAATGACGTTTTTTTACTATAAACAGTGCAAAATGGATGTGAATCCAAGTGGGCAAAACTAATTGGTTTAGCATGACATTGCAAAAATGAAGCTACTAAGTATAATATTTTGATTACACATCGCTACTTTTTCTTCTGATTTCAAATCAGGTGACTCAAAATTTTGCTCTAATATCGCATATACAAAAATACATGCCTAAATTTTCCAGATACTGGGAATGTGAATAAAAATAATTCGTAAGAGATGTGTATGGGGGGCATTTTTGATCTTTTTATCTGGAGAGTATCTCAGATAGCAGTAGGTGCCTTTGTTTGTCTAAGGTTGGGCCTTTATTGAAGACATTTATTTACATTTCCCCAATAAACAATAGAAAGAGATAGGCATATATTTAAAGTAAAATCTCTACATATTCACTATCATGACACCGGATGTCCCCAGCCACTTGTAAGGAATATACAAAAAGAGCTCAAACCCACTGCTGTCTTCAAAGTTTATTATGTTTCTCAGACTTTATATTCCAAGTTGGGTTGAGGCCCTTATATGCTTCCTCCATGCTGATCTGGATTGTTTAAGAAGTGATTTACACTGCTTGATTAACTAAGGAAAGGCCATTTAAAAAAACACTCAAATACTTAGCCGTTTACATAAAACAAAATTAATCCTCTGGTTATTTTTTTTTTTTTTTCTTTACAAGTTTAGGTTTCTTTATAGCAGCTGTGGCTACTCCTCATGTTTGTTCCTGAGCCTTATGAACACATTGCTTGGGCTCATCTCCTCCAAATCATTTTCTTTGTAGGGATTTGTTGATTAGCCACATGTGGTGAAGTCTGAGATAACATTTCCCTGTAAGTAACTATGCAGTGATTACTGATTTTGTTCAGGTGATGACATTGACATTAAGCCTTGCATCAATTTACTTAGAAAGTAAATTTAATTTACTTTTGTATTGGTAAAAACATATGCCTTTTATATAAGATTCAGGGCTACAATTTAACTTTGAAGAAATTATCAAATACCAAAACGGCATTTTATTCTCCATTGTGATGTACAATACTGTTTTCTTCATGTTGCAAATGTATTTGCCATCACCACTCCTTTTTCCATTTTACTCAGATTGGGACTTCACTTAATCTACTGAATATTGAAGACAAGGCAGCACCCGGTGGATCAGTTTATCCGTGCATAATGTATGTACAAAGAAAGTTAACATAATAAAATTGTTGAAGCATGCAAGCTAAGGCTGAAATCTTCAGCGTTTCAGGTCATGAGACTTAGTTAAAGCTGATGGATTTGTAGTAAAGTATTAACAAAATAAGATATTTGTCACTGTTGTTTATATATAATGTTGGAGAGAGTCTGTTAACAAAAGTGCTTTCCAATTATTGTTGGAGCATGCCAGAATATTGTGATATAATGAAACAGTCTGTTTCTTCAAATTTTAGCAGTAGCAATTTTAAATGCACATAAAACAGAAAATTGGTCCAAGTACTCTCTCAGATAATGAGTAAAACACTGAATTGTAGTTTATAACATAAAATGCAGATTAAACAAAGAATAAACCAAAAAACATTTAAATCATTGGATTATTTGAGGTTAAGGCTACTGTTACCATTAAGTAAACTTTAATCATCTGTTTATATCTAACAGAATTTCAGTGAAAACAAACTGTGGTATTAAGGCATGCCGAATTCTCTGTAAATTATCAGTTCCTAAGGAGCTGGGCTATGTGCATTTGCCACATGCCCGTGTGGAACAGTAAGACGCCTTGTTTGCATATTCAGCTACTCTCTGTTGAACAGGTTTGTCTCAGTGGTTTCATGCAGCTGTAGAAATGGACATCAAAAAGTAGCTTGGCCATGCTAGGCCTTGTGTGAATCCACTGCTAACACACAGATCTGCTTAGGCTAAAACATATCCCACTGCTCAGCCAGGCTGCTATGCTAACAGAGTAATATTTCCTACAGTTCTAAGTCCAGCTGGTTTGGAACAATCCGTGTATGCTTTTTTTCAGGGTAATGTGGTGCCATGCAGGTGTGTCTGCAAACATTGACAGTGCAACCATTACTTATGCTGCTGCGTGTTCTGTGTCTTCCTTAAAGTTTGTGATGTTATGTATTTTTCATGGTAAGCCAAACATTTCTGTTGGTTTGGTTTTTCTCACCAGAAATATTTCCTGAACTCAGAAAAATAATAGGAAGACAAGTTATGGAGAGTTGTGATGCTCACAGGTTATATCTGTATTTATGCCTAGTTCATAATTTTATTGTTTGGTTCATTAATTGGTTTTTTTTTTAAACATTACTGTCTCTTGGTGTTATCATGGTTAATGCATTAAAATCTCTGGAATGAGAAAGAACATTTCCATGGAAGCAAAAGTTTGTGGGAAGGGAGAGGGCAAGAAGGAACAAGGAGTCTTCAGATGTAATGGCAGACAATTCTTTCCTTGGAGAGTCAGAGGTCACTGGGTAGATAACTTGAGGTTCCAAAAAAACAAGAGCAAATCTTGTACCAAGAGCAAACCTGAAGGAAAGGACTTGACCTGAAAGGCCACTCTAGGCAAAGTACAGGTTTTTCTAAAAACCTCCTGTATTTTTGTTCTGTCTCATTCTCCTCTTAAAATGTTCTTTTCTTCTCATGCTTACAAGTTCTTACTGAGTTCATAGTTTTGGAAAGTACAGTTGCAAATTTACAAAAAGCCTTTTCATATTTTTGAAGTTCACCACTTCAAATTTGCAAGCAGACCCCCCTCAAAACACGGACCAACTTGGAAATCTGACAGAAGAAACACTCAGCCAAACTTGACCTTCCAAGAAACTACCAAGGAGGAAACGTGTCTATAGATGGCATATAAACAAGATTCATACTATCCAAAAGTGATTTCTGTTTCAGCAGTGTAAGATTTCAGCTAGTTTCAGGAAAAAANCACTATGTTGAGGAAAAAAAAAAAAAAAAAAAAAGACTTATCTGTAAATATTTCAGACAGTCATGTAGAGTATTCAATGTTTCAAATACCTGGTGAAACTTGTGGAGGTCCTGTGTCCTAGTAGTCATATATGTATGCTCTCTCAGAGCTAAAGCACAAGTGGACTGTACTCCAATTCCTTCAAAAATTAAACATATGCATAATTCTCATATGAATGATGACCTAGCACTGGAAAAAGAAATATTTATACCACTACAAGTATTGGGTGAGCAGACAATAAACACTGGGAAAATTACTAAGAGCTTCATTTTATGATTGGGTCCAGCTAAAAGAAGAAAGGACAAAAAAGGAAAATTATTAGACCTGATTAGAGAGATTATAAAAGAAGGCAATCAGGTGTATTATTCTTTGGGATTTATTTGGACTAAAATTGAAATCTCCTCACTGATGATATCCAGGAATAAAATCTGAGGATAACAGCATAAAGTGCATGGTAAAGGGCAATTCATCACTAGTAACATCATGGACTAGATAACCTCCTCACTTTTTTTCCTTCCAGAATGAATTTGACCTCATGATAGAAGGGTTAAAAGGTATAAAGCAGTGGGTAGCCACAAGCTTAAGATCAAAACAGTGACCAAGTGTTGACATCTGGTTAAAGCTCATTGAAGAGAAAGTGTACACCATCAATAATTTTACAAAGGCATAATGATATTATGTAATTCAGAATTTATTAAAAATATTTACATTAAGGTTCCATTTCATATTTAATAAAAATATCAATATTGAACTTAAATTTATAAGAGTTACTATTAGTATTAAGGACTGAAAAGTTCTTACAGTTTGCAATACAGTTACAGTTCTAACAGTTTGCAAAAATACATTAAAATATTTGAAGAAAGTTGCTTTTGGATAAAAAGCAGGATTTTAATTTTAATAATAAAAAAAAATAATTGAGAGGTTTTCAGCTGCATGACTCAGGTATCAAAAACTCACAGAAAATTCCTTTTTCAGAGAGTTCCCACTCTCCAGACATTATACTTTTCTCTCCAAAGACAGAAAGGCATATTTATATTAACTTAACATGCAAGTAAAGTGCCATTCAGAAAAGTGTTGGGAATCAATAGGGAATTTAAATATCTGCTCTATTTCCATGCTTCCCATCAGTATAACAGTCACCCCAAGAATTTGAGATTATGCCACTTTAAGAAGGTTTAGGCACCTCTACCATTTTGCAAGGATGATTATATATAGCTTTCCTTTCAAATGGCTTCTTTCTGCAAGGTTCTGACAAAAAAATGAAGAAGAAAAGATGTCTGCCAACTGTCAAGGGGAGATTGGGAGTGGTGGTCACTGCGACAGAACCACACTGTTCCCTGACATATGATCTAAACTTATTTGTTTAACAGGGTGGAGTACGTGGATGGATAACCATTCCTTTCCTCAAAAACAAATGTCCCGACAAGCCAGAGCTTCAGCATCACCAGTCCACTTGAGATCAGCATAAGACTCAGAAGAATATGACATTTGCTCCTCTCGGTTGATGTGTCAGGTGGGAAAGCAATACTTTTGCAGACTCCAGCTTCCACAGGTTGGATGTCCACCTGTGACGTCTCCCTAAAAGTCTATTGTTCAAAAATTTATGGCATTAGTTTGTTAGCATTAGTTGCCTACTCCTTTACTAAGCACGTACCACCAAGTAATCAGAAGTGTCCTGTCCTTTTGATCATGCCTCTTCAACATGTGATGAACACCAGAAAAAACTCTCAGCTGTAACTTTTAATTTTGATAATTGAACTTGGCTGTATAAAAGATGGTTGCCAGATTTTCAAAGGTTTTCTGGGCTTTTAGGTCTCATTATCATTAATAGGGTCAGAAGTGCTCAGTACTTGTGAAAAAGTCAGGCTGCACAGTGAAATGACAGAATATGGCTTTAAGTTCCTAATTTTAGACATTGCAATTTGGCAAACTATGCCTGTAAGTACTTCTGACGATGTGAAGTTGCAATCCATAGAGTTGTTCTGCAATTCTAAGGTCACCATGCAGTGTTACACATTTGAGTTTGTTTAGATTATTCACTCTATTAGTGTCTTACGGTATTAATCCTAGTCAGTGCCGTACCGACAGAATTGATAACTACTTATGAGATCATAACTGCAACATTGCCAGTTGATAAAGGTTAGAAACATTAGAGTTGATTTTTCCTGTAGGACACAGCATGCTAGAATTTAATTGTAATCTTGCTTCATTACCCATCACATTCCCTATTAAATAGCACAATGATTGTCTTTATGTCTTTATTTCTCACATACTAAATTATTGCCATTTGGGATCATAAAAAAACATTCCTACATAGTTGAATGCATTACTATATACTGAAAATTATTTTCTTTCTAATTACTTAGGAATTTATGGTTAGGATCCCCATTGAAGGACTGTCAACCTTACTTTGGGGATTTTTATAGCAATTTGAGGAGATTTAACTGTATATTATATTTTACCCCCAAAAAAGGAACAGCTGGCCTATTTATGTACATCAGCAAATGTCAGCTCCTTTAGAAAATGAAGGGCTTACTGCATTATTATCATCCCCAAAATAACCAGTAGCTGGTAGAGACAGAATTTCATGTTTCCTACTGCTCTGAGGAAGTCTTTTCCACTTTATCATCATTAATAAGTATTGTTATTATTTTTAATAGCAATAATATGTATTAGATTAACAAGAGCCTGTCTTAGAGTACTGTAATGAGTGTCAAGCTAGACCTCATTGCCAAATCCTAATAGCTTCTGTCAAGGTAAGTGCACTTGTGCCTGAAGAGGATCATGTTTACTTCCTTAAGGATTATTTTGTTGCCAGAGGTGTTGATTTAAATTAATTGCTCTGTTTAGACAATTAGCTTCGCAATATTTTACAGGGAAAAGGGTCCATGGGTGACTCCAATTAAAATACTTTACATCACAAAATTACATTTAAAAACATTGTAAGCGTTTTTTATTACTAGATATATGATCCAGAAATGTATCACTTAATATTTTTTTCCATGCTAGTTACAAAATCCTTCAAAAAAATTCAAACCAACTGGAGTTTCCCCTGTTTATGACTTACATTACTAGGCAGCTCTATACAATTCCTCTTTAGACCTGGAAGAATTATTGCTTCTAATTGACTTAGCCCAATGAAAAATGTGATATGTCCATCAATAACTTAAATGTAGGTTTTAGTATTATAAACTAGAACTCTGGTTTTATAAATAAATTTTTAAAAACCCCTCAAACTGAAGATTATTTGCATACACAGTTTGGCATATACAGAATAGCAATAATAAAATTCCATTTTGTGTCACATTTCTAATTTGTACATACAAGTATTTTGCTATTTAAAATAACGAGCAGTGATGTGAATTTGGTATTTAGCTATGAACTTATATTCTGTTTAACAACATGAAGATAAAAATGTTGCCTTATCATTTAAAGAAGACTGTAACTGAGTGAATTCACATAGTTTTCTGATACAAAGGTATACTCACATAAAAATCAGATGACATTGACTTTTTTCTATATCGGCTTTAATGTTTGCTCCTACTATGTCTCTTCTATTAATAAATTCTATTTCTTAAAGCATATGAAGATATTTATTGCAATCTTTATTTTTCCAGTTATTCTTATAACCATGATAAGTGAGCCTAGTTGATTTTACATAGGCACAAAAATTTCAATATACTCAAGTCAATCGTCTACTTGGACCATTAAAACTAACATTTCAAAATAAGAAAAAAATTAAATCTTTATAATCATGAAATAATCCTTTTGCTACAAGTGTGCTAGTTGTATAAATAATTTTCACTTGTGATTATAGCTAACAGCCATATGTTAAATTAATTCTAAAACCCCAGAAAATAAGAATTTGAATTGCAGTCAAGTCCCAAGACAGTGAAATTGGGATGAGTTTTATTGTCTTAAGTAATGCTGCCCATCTTCACAGTGCTGGGAAGTCATATTCAATCAAACAAATCCATACATACATTTTACATAAGTCTCTTTCCTTTCTTCAGACACAACTGTCTGGTGGTTTAATTTTTTTTTTTTTTTTCCATTATTTTATAGGTACAGAAAATAAGAAGGAGTTGGTATCCTTGGGAGCATTATTGCAAGCAGTCGCGTGGATTGGGGGACTGAAGGTGACTGGCACTGAGCACTTCAGAAAATCAAGCCTCTGGTTTATGGCGCTGTGACTAAATGACGCACAGGGTGATAGCTATGTGAGATGCAGTAGAATACTAAAGTAATCGTGGTCCCTTTGCAGTATTGCAGGGTAATCAGAGCACTATAAAAGCAACTGCCTCTAACCTGAATGATTTTCACAGCTTTCCATTTAGTGCCTAAGAAAGTTACTGTTTTATTTACATTGATCCAGCATTCAGAATTTCTGAATGTGAAGGTCACCTCTTCCTGGATAAAACTGACACCCCATTACAACGACAAAAACCAAACCAAACAGTTGGAAGGGATGGTTTGTCATAAGCCTTCAAAACCTCTCCAACTATTGAAGTGTTTTCCCCACTTACCTGTATTCAATCCTTTCCTTTTGCATCTTTCATGAAGTGTCGAGTAGGCCTATTTGCTCAGACTACTCCTATATTTGCAAACTAACTAAGGACAGGGTTCATGCACCGACCTGAGACAACTGATACAGCTTAATTGTACTGTCTGTGGCTTGGCTTTAGCTTGCACCATCTAGCATGTTCCCAAATGTTTTGAAACAGCTGAAGGACAGTTTGCATCAAAAAACACTCCCAGTAAGCAGTTTTAATGTGGACAGCTACTTTGAAGCATCAAAGAAGGTAGCCATTTGGACACCAGCTATGTCAAGTCATTTGTTTGCATAAGCAGAGAACAGTTCCTGGACCATTTTATTTTTCAGGAGAGCTGTTGCTTCAAAGAAAAGCTTTGAGAGCTTTATGCATTAATTTCCCCACTCAGCACCTCACTGCTGCTCCACAAAGACACTGAGGGCACCATGCCCATCCACCTTGCCAAGAGAACTGGGATGATATTCAGAGCTGAGAGGAAAAGAGGATGAAGGGAACAAAGTCTGTGTGGAAGGAAGGGTTGATGTATAAATTCACCCCTCTCAGCCAAACCGTAGCCCTGTCCATTTTTCTACCAAGCTGCCTGCTGTACCCAAAAAGATTAAGTGGTGCAACAGGACACAGCAGAGGACAAGTACAGTTTCTGTGCCTACTGGAACAACAGATGGACCTAGCTTCATTGTTACTCTGTTTGCCACCACACCGCTATTTACCTTTGTCTCCATCTGTTCTTTCTTGTCATGAGCTTATGTTGTGAGTGCTCTGGATCAGCGACTGCATCTTGCCAAGCTCAGTGGGGTCCTGATTGCTGCCTGGAGACAGGCTGTTAGGCTATACATTCATGAGGGAAATTTATGCCACAGCTACTTAGTGAAATTTATACTGTGCAGTCCAGACAATGTTTTGTGTGTTATTTGGGTAAAACTTGGTGTGTGAAAAATGGAGTATACAAAGGCCAACACACACTAAAAACACCCAACATTAATTTAAATAGTAAGAATAACTCTAGGGGAAAATGGGAACTAAGGATTTAGTCACCTAACTCCCAGCTCCAGAGAACATTTTAATCCATACAAGATTCATATCTCTGTGTCTCTTCACAGACTAGGGCCAAGAACATGACCAGAGACCTAATATATTTCTAAGTAAGTCTGGAAGAAAGGGACAAGCTAGTGATACCACTCATTTTCTCTGATAATTCAGTAATAGAGCACTTCACCTGTGATACAGGACAGCTAATTCCAAATTCGTTTTTCTGCCTGGGTAGATATGAACACCTAACTCCAACTACAACCACTAGTCAGCCAGGTATTCGGAGATGAAATTCAGTCACACTCCAGTACTAAGTGAAAAGATAATATTTTCTGGCCCCAAGGAAGACTGAAAGACAGTGAATGAAGGTTTGACTTTATAACTGCATGCCATGGCAGCCAGCTTGAAGTTGACAGATTTGAGATTCCATCTCCACTGATCAATTTCATGTTGGATCCCACTGCGTGTATCCTACACAATAACTACATAAGGAATCAAGACTCCTAGGGCATATGATGCAAAGTACACAAACAAATAAGCTATAGAGAGACCACAACTGAGTACTATTGACAATGCAAGAGTACCCCTTTTCTTATTTCATTATGAATAAAAAAACATAGTAGATAAAGTTCAATTTGAATACTTGAACACTCTGAGATATTAAATTATTTAATTAAGTAACAATTAAAATTAATAATCCACTTTTTCTACCCATGGGAAACTTCAACAAATATAGTGAGACAAAAAAAGGGCTTTTGAGGAGAAAGGAAGGGTCAGTGCTGCTCATGGTACACATAGAATTCTAGCCTCCCTTCATTCATTATGGTTTTAGTCTTATCACTTAAACTAACTCCTCCACATGCAAATGATGAACATAGTGATTTTTTTTTTTTAATGTATGTACTATAAGAAAAATAAAATCAGATTTAAAGAAGTAGCAAGAACTCATTACTGCAGCAGTAGTTATTTGAATCCGCCTGTCATCCGCTATCATTCTTTATATTGATATGTCTCCCAAGATATAAAATGCTAAGGAGTTTCGAAGCAATCAAAAAAGCATGATTTCTTCTCAATTTCTCCTTCATATTCCCATGTGTTTTGTATCAAAATTCATTAAAGATGAGAATATACGCAGATTCAATTAATTTTTTAGTGGAAGTGAATGAGATGATGAGTTTCCTTTACACTGTAATCCAAAACATTTCCCTGTTTGACCAGCACTCAGTCTCCTCTCCTGACTACCTCCATGTTCCATCCTTCACCTTTACTGTGACTGCATGGTCCTGATAACCTCCTTCCTGTTCCATCTTTCTTGTTCTTACAGTGTTTTTTGTCTCTTTTTTTCCACCTGTGCCTATGTTCCTATTCTGTATCCCTCTTTCCTTCCTCAAACCCTTCTTTCCTTCTTTGGTGCAGTCCTTGATTTGCTCTACTTCCTTGTCAGTAGCAGCTGAAGCACTAAAATCCCTAGTGAGACAGAGCATACCTTCTGCGGGAATAGATTAGAGATCTCTGAATTGGCTCCAGTGAGATAACAGTTTAAATTCTAGTAGCAGTTTAGCAGATTATTTTTATTCATGCTGCAACTATTTAACAGTGATTTAAGTGGTCAGGCTCAGTCAGAGCATGAAACCTGAAAGATTTTTACTGTAATGAGTGAAGTGTTTAGAACAGAAGTCCTATGAGTAGCAGCTGAGGAACTGGGGTTGCTTCGTCCAGAGAAAAGGGGGCTCAGAGGAGACAATGCTTCTCTCCACAACTATCTGAAAGGAGGCCGTAGCAAGGATGGGGGGCAATCATTTTCCTGAACTAATTTGTAATAGAACAAGAACAAACTGCCTCAAGTTGCATCAGGAGAGGTTTAGATTGGCTGCTAGTAAGACATTTCCTCACTGAAAGGGTTATCTAGCATTGGAACCTTTGGCTGGGAGATGGTGGTCGCCATCCCTGGAGGTTTCTAACAGATGTGTAGATGCGGTGTCTAGGCACGTGGTTTAGTGGTGGGCTTGGCAGTGTCACATTAATGGATCTGCTCACTTTTTGTACGGGTTTTACTGCTCTTTTCCAGCGTGAGTCTATCATTTTATGATGCTTCTAGCGAATAAAGTTGACACAACTGGTTACATGAACATGAGAAGTGAAGAATCGCAACTTTTTAAGCAACAATTAGATTTTAAAAGCGTGTTCTATCTATAGCATAACCTTAAACTGTGAAAGATTAACCTGCTAAGTGGTTAGATGACAAAACCTGAAGCATATAAAAAAGCTGGCATGAAAAGAAAGGTGTTTTTGTCAAAACCACCCTGGAAAAATTATAACAATACAGTAGCTTGAAAATATTCATTGCAGAAGGTAGTAACACAAATAAGAACAGGAGAATCAATATGCCTATAATGAGAAGCTGTGGTTCCACAACCTATTTTGTGAGGTGCTATACTTGGCTCAGATTGGCAACAGATCAACCCTAGCTCAGGACATACAAGCAAAATAAGGTTTTATTATTCCATGAGAAATAAATGTGAAATGGAGTTTTTGGGGTCTGCACAGGCCCATTTCCAGAGTCTTTATAAGTATTTCAGTGACACAGTCATCTGCCATCAGACATTAGCTTCTAAGTACTAAAGATATTTTTGTAATATCATAAAGCCATGTTGAATACCAAATCAGCGAACAGCATACACAGAAGAACACATTCCTCAAAAAGTATTACCAGAACCCTATTACCTGTTGAAAATTCATGCAGCCTATCTTAAAAGAAAACATGCACTGTAGCTGTTAGCTGTTAGACTGGGCATGTCTAATGTATGCAGGATTGAAGAGCCACTTTAGAACAATTCTGAAGAAGATTTCAAAAGCTAAAGGTCTTTTAAGCCTTACATGTTAATGGAACTAACCAGCAGAACAAAATAAATGAAATTATATCTCTGGTGAACTTATGTTTTGGTACCTGAACATGATTTGTTGCTGTGTGAGTGGAAAGGACACGCATTTAGTTTTCACTCAGAAAAGTACAACCAGCTTCATGTTTATAAAACAGCAGCAATTGATGAATATGAAGTCAAATGCTATGCAGTCTGCACTGGCAATTACGGAAGCAAAATCTGAATGAATGCTATGACAGCAAATGTAAACTATTCCACAGCTGGTTTAGAACAGTAGGCCATAGACAAGCAGAATCCAACAAAACAAATCAAACAGTAAAATATTTTAGTCTTGTGAATAGTAACTATGGGAGTAACAGTAATGATGTTGAATGTGAGGAATGCATCAGCAAGGCTGAATTTAAATAGCTTCAGCTGAGAATGGGTATTGTAAAGGTTCAAAAATATTATTCTACATTTCTGTACCAAAATGATCCATTTCTTTTAATTCATTCCCAGAAATCATTACTTTATTCTATAGTACAGACAAAAGATCCAGAAAAGTTTATTTCAATAATTGTTCTCGAGACTAAAGCATTTAAAGAGATTTTTTTTTTTCTTAATGAAAGTGACCGTACATCAGCAGAGTCTCCTTTGTCCCTGGAATATCATCATGTAAGTGCTAGTGGTTTGGTCTACGTTTTAAAGATAAAAACATTCTTCATGGATAAAGTTCACCTAAACCTTAACAAAATAAGGGCTTAAGAAACTAAATAATCCTTAGCTCCCAAATGATAATCTTGTTTTTCGGAATCACCTAACTCTGAAGGCACACAGGTGTCTCTGAGTATCTACAGTTATTTACCCACATATACAAACATATGTTCTGGGAAATATGAAGGCAATTCAGGATAATGTAGGCAGATGCTTAATCTCCCTTAACTCTCTGGAGGAGACGATGACAGCAACCTTAAGCATAGGAAATCAGATCAGGATTTAAGGTTTGTTCAGATGACAGTTAACACCCACAGCTTCCTTATTTGAGGAGAGAAACCTGGAACACTGGTCAAAGCAGAAATAAGAATAAAAGAAAGTAAAAATTATTTGAACAGTGAGAGATGGGTGAATTTCTTGCAATGCAAAGTAATGGAAGGTAAGCTCTAGCTGCAGGTAGTCTGAATCATAACACCTCACTATGGCATATTCTGGCTGAGAACCCTCTTTGCCCTTTCAAATGCCGCATGAAGCCCAGGAATGCATGAATCATCAGACCATTGAGAGAGTACTATATTGTGGGGGGTCATGACACTCAGCTGGAAAGGAAGACATCCATGATTTTGGGTTTCGGTAGTTGGTTGCTTTATTTTTTAGCTTGGACTAGTTATATTTTTTGTAGTTTATGTTGTTTATATTTATGTGCCTTCCTATTCCAAGGATCAATAATCTCCATTATCCTAAGATAGATCCTAAATTTATTTTTACCATCTTTCCTTCCAGCCCCCAGAATTTTGTGCATTCAGCACTGTAGGAGCTCACCTCTAAAACTGTTTCTCTCCTTATTGTTATTATAGCCTAGTGTTATAACACTGTCTGGCAATGTGGGACAATAAGGCTGACGTCAGCTCAGACTGAGTCAAGATAAGACTCTCATGTATCTTATCATCATGACTAGCCATTTTGATGACTACGCTGAGAGGCAGGAAATGGGGATTATTGTTTTCTTTCTGGAAAAGAAATTGGCTGTCTTCCGTTATACAGGTATTCTTTGGAGATGGTCAGCCACACCAGATGTGTCAACATGACCACCAAAGATTTCTTATTTCTTCCAGTGAAACAAAGCACATAACACCACCACAGAGAGATAACCACCTAGTTTACACTGACTCTTAGATGGATGGGAAGCCTTCAGATCTATTTATACTTTTCTGAGGTATGCACCATTTGCTGAGGTGTGTACATTGGATTCAAGGATTCAAAATCACATGTGAGGGCATTTTGAATAAAAAAGGTCCACCAGTCACTGATTATAGGGATTGGAGAGGATATTTGTATTGGAGAGGAGAAAGATTATCCAGTTACTTCTCTAATATTTTGGGGCAGTAGTTCTTATTGGCATCAAGAAGGAGAAGTAGTAATTGCTGCAAAAATATTTTAAGAGTAGGACTAAATCGAGTGCATAAAACAAACAAAAATGCTTGAGGCATTGGTTTTGGAGCCCTTTCCTCTTACCTGCAATAGCTAAAGGCAAACAGACCTGTAACTCACTTCTTCTGTGGGTTATTGGTTTTAAAGGGAAACAAAGAAAGAGTACTGAATTTTGAGAGATGTAAGAGAGAACTCACTCATTAACATCAGTGAGTCACTCAGCAACCTTTTTTTCACTTTGTTTTTGTTTCAGGTTTTTTTTTTTTAAGATGAAATTAATACTCTCTAAGCTTTGAATAGGAGTGGGCAAATGACACATCAGAGTGCCACTTAACAGGCCTCTCTTCTATAGCTTTTGCACAAAACATACATGTCTATACTGAGTCACTGAGGATTTATTAATATGGTCTTGCCTAAATCAGTTCCAGAGCACATGATAGCATGAGATTTTTACTGCTAAGTCAAAGGAAAATTAAAGGGTTTTTTTGGGGTTTATGTTGTGGTTTGGTTTTTGGTTTTTTTTTTAGTGGGGATGCAGGGGAGAGGGTATGTGTCAATTGACTCATGGCTGAGCACACATTTCCCAGCTGAGCCAAATTGAGACTTCAACCATATTCCCACTATGATTAATGGGATTTTCTGGGTAAAAGGTACTTCTAAATTTCAAAGCTGCCCAAGCAATGGCGCTCTATAAAGATTTCACCGATCAAGAGCTGTGTACCAAATTAAAGGGCTCTAACTGATGAGTGGCTAAATGAGTCTTTTTCAAAGAGCTGGAATTTTAGAAACTGCTGAGTGCCCACCCTCAGAAAATCTGTTTTTTCTGTGTATTCTGAGGGCTTTGATTGACAAGAAGGCTAAGACTGGGGTGGCTGAAAAGGTTACTGTGTCCCTTATCCCTGCTGTTGTAGAGTCAGATCCTGAACCAAGGCAGAAGAACACTGTCAGCTCAGCCTCTTCTGTTGACTAACAAGCAACTTGTGCAGGTGAACAGGTCAGACAGAGGAAGTGGTAATGGTTTTCACTTTCCCAGCCTGCACTACCTCCTCCTACACATTGGGGAATGCCTAAGAAATTAAATTTTCTAAGGGTGAACATTCAGCAAAGTCTGAGCTCCCTTAGGGATTGTGGTTTGGAGAGCGAAATTTATGGATACAAAAAAAAATCATAGGTGATACAATCCCAGGTTAGAAACCTAAAATATTGCTTCTTAAAATCCTGATTTTAGACTTTAGAATTTGCACTAGCACCCCTGTAAGGCAGTTTGCCTTACTGTATCACCATTTACACAACGAAAGTGTTTTTCAAGACCTGCCTGGCTAACTTACTTTTCTTAAACTCCTTAAATTCTGTTGACCTTGGAAGCAGGTCTTTGTTTCTATATTGCATGCATTTTTGTGGCAACCTTTGTGTTGTCATATTATTTTCATAGTTTTGTTTAGTCTTTTAAAGTGGTATAAATTTTTCTGTATGAAAATAACAGTTTAGTGAACACCACAAGAAGAATGAAGTAAAACTTTTAATTTTATGAATCTGCAAAACGCAGAGAACTGAAGTGCCTACTTCTCAGTAAGTAGCCCATACTATTCAAACTTCAGACCTCTGTAGTTTTTCACATGCAGGGTGAGTAACTATTTTTATGATCCTACCCTATGTTGAATGAACTCTGAGAATGTAAAAAAATAAATTTAAAAAAGCTTGTAAACTTAATAGGAAAGAGCTGCTCTGTTGCAGAGCAGGCACTGGAAGACACTCTATCTCATTGAAATACTGAGACTTCCTGGCTCTGAAAGGAGGAATGCAAGAATCTTTAAAAGTGTTTCTCCTTCCACATCTAACTAACTTGCATATAAAACCACGGAGCTGTGCTCATAATTTCTCCTCATATTTGGCTTATTTTGGCTTATTTTTCTCTAACACTTTTACCGCCCTGCAAAATCAGTCCTGGTCCTACATTTTAGAAGATACGTGATGGAATAATCTTTGCCAGCACTTTTGTCCTCTAATTTGTCCAGTCATACAAAGGGATATAGACATTCAGGGACATAGGGATGTGCTAGTACAGTAGAAGTCAATGCAGTTCGGTGCCTCTGGCCTCCATGCAGAACTGAGGGTAGTAAGAGTACATCTAGAGGGGGTTCAAGGTATTTGTAGGGAAAGACTGCCTGGTCTCTAATCTAGAATATTGCTGTCCAATGTCAAACTTGCTGTTCTGTGAAAAGAAGAGTTTTGATATTGAGAAATATTTTTCCAAGCATTCAGCTGATAGGTCTATGCTTTTTCATAAAGCTGACTAATTCAGCAAAGAATGGATTTTGGTTTCAGAGATACATAGGGTTTAAACATGTATTATTCTCTTTCAAATTACACTTTATAGCGTATTATACCCTGAGAGAAATTATTCATAAATGGCACTAATGAGTGTCAAGCTGCATTGCAAGGCATTTTGAAAATTGTCCTATTAATTAATGGAGTAATTAAGCTTTTGTCAGTGACATATCATATTTCTGACAGAAATAGATGGCCTGTGTAAGTCTGTGCTAGGCAGCTATCCAGACAGCCACTGTGTTTAATGAATGGCAGCAATTTAGTCCAGGTTTATGGTGATGGGACCACCTGCATAGGGGGAGCTGGCAACCTGCATGCACAAACAGCACTTTGCACTTTTCCTCAGTAAAATCGTCTTAGATCTAAATTGATGTAGCCCTCCCTAGGATGACACATTAGCTTTTTGCCATTAAACCATAAGTACCGTTTCTTCGAGCTTTTGTGACAGAAATGTCAATTAACTTTCAACTTTCATTTCCATTTAATTTTGTATTCTCTTTCTATTTGCATATTAATGTGAACATGGTGCAGAACTGTTAGATTAAAATACCTTGCTACGGCTAATAGCATGTAATGCATACTTATTGACTGTAACAGCTTTGAAAACATAAAACTTTTAGAAAAATAGATTTTCAAGTTGCCATCTCCTTCAGGAAAATATTTTTTCAGACACTTCTCCCGTCAACCACCACACAAATACACTGGGTGGGTGACATACAAATATAAGCACTAAAAATAGGAAGAGGAGCAGGAGAAATGTCTAAGTGCATATCAACACAAAAAATATGTATGTATATATATATAGTTTTATTCCCTTAGCAACATAACTCTATTCATTCTAATAATAATTCATAACCCGGTTTTATTTAACAAAGTCTTAGAATTGTATCCAGAAGAGAAAGGTCGTGAAAGGGGAAAACTCCATTGGTGGACTGATTTTACTTCCACGTGGTTACGCTGTCCATATGCTTAGATTTATGAGTTGCACATCTTAGAACACATCTGAGTATTTTCAAATGCAGATAAGCAAAATTATTGAGCCAGCACTGACATAAAATATCCACTGTCTTGCTTGGCATAAAAAGCAACTAGCTAGCTTCAGCACAACAATCAGTGCAGTTAAACACTGATTTGTGGGTGGCCACTCCATCAGTGCACTTCTTGCAAGCGAAACACTCACGATAGAATAGCAGGGAAGGTTTTTTTTTTTTGCTGATCAGTTCTAAATTCCCCCCTCTCCCAGTTTCAAATGATTAAAAGTTTGAATTTTGCTAAACTCAGCATAATCTAGGCACTCAGGACTGCACAGCATAATTGACATGTCTAAAGTGTGAAACTGTATTAAATATAAAATACTGGGCCAAATCTACTCCTGATATAGCTAATTGAAAGAATTAGACTCATAGCAATGATTAAATTGTACAAGACTGAATACAATAACTATCAGTGTATGGGAAATAACTACTGTCTAATCCCATTCAAAACACATGAGTCTGGACTGAAATTTCATTTTTCTGCTGCAAAAAATTAATATATGGAACCTGATACAAGAGATGAAACAAATATAACCCTTCTCATGGTAAAGAAGACAGTTTGAATATAGGGTCCCAGGATAACTCCACAATCCTGAAAGACTCTAGATTTGGACTGCTTACATTTCAATTGTCAGAGACTTTAGAATATTCTTTCAATGATTCCCAACCTCACTTTGGGAGGTTTGGTAAGCGTCCAATACATTTAAATTAAAATGGTGATTCATTACAATGTCTAAGACACAGAGTTACTTTGTCATGAATTATAGGTAATCTGCACTCTTACATTAGCTCAATTACCAGTAATAGAGTTTTAATGCAGTACTTACACGGTGTTAGAGAGAAATCTGCGACACTACTAGATTTATCTCAAGGAGGAAATGAAAACTAAATTGGAAAGGCTGGTACAGAAGAAATGCTGATAGGGCACCAGGGAATGGAAGTGGGGACAGAAAGTCATGCCAGCGACATGAAATGGAGAAAGACAGAGTAAATATAAGAAAGACAATTAAAACACACTATGTGAAGGAAAAATGTAGTGCACTAAGGACACTTGAAGAAGGAGAAATACACCAGCAGAAACTGGTAGGGCAGAAAGGATATTAAAAAGGGGGGAAAATAAGGAGAATGAGAAGAGTGACAAGGTCAGTTACACATAAGTGGCCTGCATCTAAATAAACTCTGAATAATAACATTATATATAAGTGTAACAGAAAACATGTAGGGGAAATGCTGGTTGTGGATCTTCTCCTTCAAAACTCAGATCGAGAGAGGGAACGCAGTAGTCAGTTTCAAATGATTCACAGTTAGTCCCTTCACTGCTTTAATTCAAACGTGGTTATTTCCAAAAACTTTTCAACATAACTTTAGGTAGCTCCACAATTGCTAAGCACTTTCAGTCAAGGCTTAATAGGATCTAACTATTACAAAATCAGAGTGCTTCTATTTTAATGAAATATATAACAGGTTGAAATCTGTTAATATTTCACTCAGCATATCCCTGTTCTTTAGACATAGTTCTGTAGATTCATGAACTGGTCTTTTGAGATAAAGATATGAGTGATATGAATTGGAACACCCACATAGCTAGAAATTTAATTGTGTAGTATTTTTGGTTTTAAATTAATTAATTGGGATGTACCAGTCCTTTATGGAAAAGAGGACAAGGAAATACAGTTGAAAATAAAGTCTGTTTTCAAAACTGCCATACATTTTCCCCTTCCCTTATGAAATAAAACAGAATAAAAATATATTTGGAAAATCATCACAGCAAAAAAAAACAAAACAAAAAAAAACCCAAAAAAAAAAAAAACCCCAAACCCCAAAACGTATACCAAAACTGAAAAAAACCCAACAAACAGGCAAAACATAAAACTTTCAGAATCAGAAATGTTGGCCTGCCTTAGGGGATTTTTTTTTTTTTTTTTAATCCTGCAATCTGGAAAACCTGGAGTCAATATTTTTGCTGTATCATACTTTACCACATGGTTAATTTAGAATGACATACTAAGGGCTCATTAAACAGCTTTTAATGAGGTTATTCTTCAGTAATGTAGGAGACTAAGACTGAAATCTCTCATCTGTCTCAGACAGCCCAAGGACATGATTCAGGTGTGGTGTTTTCTCCCCAACTTACACTTTTGATCACAAAGTTGCTTGCAGTCCTGAGATCCTGTTTGACCAGAAATTTTATACTCTTACAACTTTTCTGACTGAAAGTTCTGTAAGAAATCTAATACTCCCACCATCAAGTTCCACAGTCATAGAAAATGGCTGTCCTGTACCAAGACCATGACAAGTGTCAGCTCTGGGTTTTTTTAGGTAGATTTCCTTTATTGCTCCTCTAAATCGCCTATACTTTTCTCTCTGACTCATCCAGGCCTTTTTGCTGCTTTAGAATCCTAAATTATTTCCAAACACTCTTTTTTATTTTCCCTTCAAGTAACAAATGACCACATCATTTAAAGCTTTCAGAGCTTTCTGGAGTCAAATAGCCTACTATTGGCAAAACTATTTTTAGCAAATCAGCTGTAGAAATAAAAATACTCTCTTGTATACTTGAATATTATGAATCAGTTGTAGAAACAACAATACTGTCTTTTCTGTTGTTTTTTATTTCTTTAAAATATGTCCTGGAAGAAGAAAAGAAAAGAAAGACTGTAAATATACAAATTTTAGAATAAATCCAGCTTTGATAAAACATTTTACTATGCTTCTAGTTTAGTATATGTCACAAAACACCTTATTATAGATTTAAAAAAAAACCACAAAGCCAACAAAAACAACCTGAATCCCTTTGTTTTACGTCAGGTTATGTATTACATAAACCACTTGAACTGGGGAATTCATAGCTTTCAGTAATTTCTGAATTACTTGTATAAGAGGCTTTAGCTCTTATAAGAGTAACAATACTAAAAAGTTCTTTTGGTGAGTGAAAACAGTGATGAAGAGGACTAAAAGGAGAACAAGCTGCTAGTCATGTGATCTTTTCATTTTTTTATTAGAAACAATTAATATTCCTGGATAAAAATGAGGAGCATATGAGTAGTAAACCAGTGTCAATTTTACAAAGTAATGTTTTCTGAAAACACCTGTGCTGGTTTCAGCTAGGATGGAGTTAGTTTTCTTCAGAAACTTATATCTTTTTTAGTGTAACTCATTTTAAACGTGCCAAAGTACACTGAAAGCTATGATGCTAGATTGACAGTGGCAAAATGCTTAAGTTTAGACTTTGTCATGCACAGCCCCCTCAAATAAAAGTTACTCAGGAAAATGGGTTGGTGACCAGGCTTATTTTTCTCCCTGGTTCTCAAGTTATGCAAAAAAATACAAACACTTTGTTTTGGACTAGCATTGAGACAGAGTAGAAGCAAAGCTGAAAGACTAATGAACTTCAAAAGCCTCTCTATCTTTTGTTCACAGTGTTGAATCTCTAAGTTGAAAACTATAAAATGTGCCTGAAATTAAATAATCTAGAAGAAAGTTCTTGGTTTCTGCCTAGTGTTTTGGTGAGGTAGAGAGTACTTTCTGTTGCGAGAGATACCCTCTTGTTTAATTTAGCTCTATTTCATGTCATAAATGCTTCACTTATTTTCACTATTTCTAAAGTTCTGAGAATGGGGAAACAAAATCCCAGGCACTGAATGCATAGGATTTGTTAAATTCTTCAAATATTTTAAAGTTCTCTAAGATGAAGTTGCTAGATGAGCTTATCTTCCCAAGATAAATCAGTAAATAACAGGAAGGACATACAAAATGAACCTGAATATTTTAGATCTACTAATTTAGGTAATGCATGGGGATCTGTACACTGCTCACAAGCATGCTGCATTTCATTTTTATTCTTCCCATAAATCTCAAGCACAAAGTTGCACTGTGAAGCACAAGTAAGCAAATACATCTTGCTATAGTAGGTGCTTTGATTGCTATCATGAGAGATGTTCTCCCACAGAGGACCAATTTTTCCTGAAGACTGAATTGATGGGATAGTTTTATAGCTCTTGTGAAATGGCTGAGAGTATAAAATGTCTTAAAAGTTTTCTTAATTACCTCAGTAATCAAATGCTTAACACTAATATAATGGTGTTAACACAGTATAGAAGTCAACTGACATTGCAGTTATATGAGATAATATATCTGACTCCTGAATTATACTTTTGATTGTGTATTACTGTTAGTCCATCTTAAAAAAAAAAACATACACAATTAAAGGTCATAGTTCATAAGTACCAAACATACATAAAAAAATAACTCAAGAAAATATGTGTAGTTGTTGCAACAGTTTGATTGGTGATATTCCAGTTCTACTAATTTCTTCAAACTTTGTTCAACAAATATGCTCTGCTATGTTTATGGTAACCCACTTTCTACTAATTTTCAAACTTACCAGTAATCCTTAATTTTCTAAAGTAAGCAGAAGGACAGTGTTCCGTTTAAATACTAGATGAGTTGCTGCATTCATATGTGCCTTGTTTGCAAACTTTCTGGATGCAGTGTGTTTATTCTCTTTGAACATAATCAAAACTGGGCTTTTTATTTTATTTCCTGCTTCTTTATTCTGCTCTCTTATTTTGGAAATGTTCTTTGTATTTATGACTTGTGAAGCTTTTTTCCCTTCAATTTTTTTCTAGTGGTTTATCATCTCTGTCTATCATTCAGCTCCTTCTACAGCTCTCTAGGCTTTTACTGCTTCCAATAATAAGTCTGTTTTCCCTAATAACACAAACTTGAGGAAGCAAATATGCATACTAAAAATAATCCAGGGGAAGAGCTTACCTCCTTGGGTACTTACTTATTTATCTCCTCAAAAGTGACATCTGCCTCCACAGTGGCTTAAATTCTAGCATGTACCACACAGGATCACTACTAAGTTGGCATTCCTGGCTATACCATATTGATATTTTTGATCTTTTTTTTTTCCTGCAGATATATGAATTTACCAAGAATGAACCACACCAGAAAAACAAAGCCAAACACACATACACACATTCATTAGTAGACATCTACAGTTATTTTAATAATGACAAGGAACTGGAAAGTGATTGATGATCTGAAGGTGAAATGGCACAGGCTAGTCTGTAATTAGCTGGTGAACAACCTTATGGTAGACTTGGCTCAGAGCAAACAAGCTGGAGTACTTGTAAAAGGAATCTGATAGTGAGCTCTCGGTTCAACAGTGTGCTTGTTCTGTGGCCCTCTTTCATTTAGCAGGATGAAAACATCAATAACACACGTTTGGGATACAAAGTTCCCTTAGACATGAAGAATAGGGATTTAAGCCCACTCTCCCATACCTCGGATGAAACCCCTAACATTTGTCTACCTCTTGGACAAATCTGGACTACCTGGAATGACCAATTTTACTTTCTTCACCCTTTTTTCCTACAGAATAAGGTAAAGATTTTTTTATAATTTTCAATTAACATTACACACATATGAACACATATATCACATATATAAAAGTATGTCCAGAAAAATGTAGACTTTCCATTGATGATCAAAATTCAAGATTCCAGGCTACTCTAGGGGTAATGGAGAATGAAGGAGTGCTTTGTTTGGGCCAACATCAGCAGAAATTATGGATAGTGAGATTTATCTAACTAAATGTGAAAGTCCTTATTGGACCTGACAGTTGGTCTTTTTTCGTAACTAATGGAGAGCAGTAAGCATTGCTAAGATGTGGTTCTAAAGAACACGTTTGAAATATATCACTACTATCTTTCCCTATAAGTGACTAATTCTCTCCCTTTCCCATGAGAAGAGGTTGAGGTGATTGGCTCAGATATAATCATGTATTTTTTAGGTGAAATTAACTGTATATGCACTGTGAGAATAAGGACAGTAAGATGTCCTTATTAATAACTTCTTTATGTTTTTCATAGTTGTCTCCATTTGAAGATACAATATTCTTTAATAGTGTTTAAAAACCATTTTGCTTCCATTGCTTACTAAAATGGGGGGCGTGGGGGGCCTGGAAAGGGGAAAAAGAAGGGGCAATGCTTCTTGTTATTTAATGCTAAAAGCTTGAAAGTGAACTGCTTGAAACTTGAAAGGGTATAGAATTGGCTGACATGATCTGTCTCATGCAGCAGAAAGAGAATTCAGTTCCCTCAGAAATTAATACATGAATAGTGTTACAGCTATCAGTATTATTTCTTTGCCTTAACCAGGACTGACCAGAGATGATGTGTCCTTAGAAGGCTTATGAGAGAAATTTTCTAACTCATACTTTTCAGTATGCAACTGCACCTAATTGTTCAAAATATATGCAAGAAAATATTGTTTTCTGTCCACAAAGCTCTTAAAAAGTCTACATTTTCAAATGCAATTTAAAACAGTATACAAGAGCAATCCTTTCATATTTCTACAGTAACTGATTAAGGATCATTTGCTCCTGGCGAATACAAATCAAAACTCTCACTGCTACTAAAAGCACAAAGAATAATTCCATTAACTCTGACACTTGCTAATTCTGAGTCCTTACAACTAAATATTACATTTTAATAAAGCATTAAACCCACTTAGACAGAAGTGGATAGATTCTGATGCTCTCAAGCTTAGAGCAGGCACTGACACAGGGATATCAGGATGCTCATTTTGTTTGTCTCAGTGTTCTGTTAGCCATGGAAAATATTCCTTTTTCTGAATATGGAAAGATGGTTGACTTCTGTGATATGTTCAGCACAACGTATTTGGTTTCCAGTCCTGGATAAAGTTTGCAGTGATCGAGCACAAAGCTGCCCAGTAGGATCCTCAAACAACACTCCTGATTTGCGTATCATAGGATCATATTATCATAGAATAGTTTGGATTGGAAGGGATCTTAAAGGTGATCTAGTTTTGACCCCTTTGCAATGGACAGGGATACCTTTCACAAGACCAAGTTGATCAAAACCCCGTCAAGCTTGGCCTTCCATATTTCCAGGGATGGGACATTGTGGGAGCCCTGAAAGCAGAGAATATATCCGTGCCTGTTTTGAAGGGTTCTACCCCCCTGGACAACACTGTTTTTGATCTTTATCCATGGAGAAGACTGCCAACTCTTTGGGAAGAACTAGAATCTACTCTAGTGAGAGCTAAATAATAGAATGTTATGTAAGGTTATCACAGGGTGAAAAGTCTAAAGGTTTTGGGTTTATTAATGTAGTAAATAGATAAAAAGCAAAAACTCCAAGATGGAGGATTTTTGTTGTTTCTTGACTTCCTTCTTCTTCTTCTAATACTCCACATTCTGCAGTAGAAGGTGTCTAAAAATGATTGGATGAAAAATTCCGCACTTCCTGTATACGTGACTAAAGCATTTGTCTAACATTGGTAGAAAAGTGAAAATATCTTTCATTTTAAGTTTTAATTGGATGATTTACCTTGAAGAAGGCTGCGTTATCTTGATAAGGAGGCATTCTGCTGCATTCTCTGTTGTGCGCAGTGTCTGGGTCATGCTAGTGACTTTACTTCTCTGATAAGACTTAATAAACTATCTTAAAGCAGAGAGTGCTGGAAGTTTCTTTAAAATCACTCCCCCACCAAGGGAAAACCTGGCTTAAAGACACAGCTAAGTCAGGGGCTGGGGTCCACAGGACATCCGCAATTTGTCTGGACAACCTGTTCCAAAATATCACCCCCCTCACAGTAAAGTATTTCTCCCTAATATCTAAACTAAACCTGCCCTCTTTCATTTTAAAGTCATTGCCTCTTGTCCTGTCACTACATGCACTTGTAAGAAGTGCCATTCCACAGCTCTTGTAGGCCCCCTTTAAATATTGGAACTCTGCTATAAGATCTCTTAAGAGACTTCTCTGCTCCAGGCTGATCAACCCAACTGTCTCAGCTTGTCTTCACTGGAGTGGTGTACCTCTTCTTGACTTCCATCAGTGGCTCCATGTGGAATGAGATCTGGCTATCTGAATGAATTCTGCAAAGACTGTTCCATTTACTCTAATGTTGTTCATAAATATGTATGCGCACTACAAAAGGTACTGATAGAATTGCTTGGTATGTGACTCATCTAACCTCTGGTCCCCACATCTTTCACTTTCACAGCTATTCATTAGGTTTTAAATAAATCCCAATATCTTGGACATGTTAAGAATCCAGTCATTTAACCTAGAGGCAACATGTATGCAGAAAAAAAACCCAAATATGCTAAACAAACAAAACACCCCTCATTACAAATAGGTACAGAATTAAGTTATAAAGCAGATTTGATGTAGCTTTTTGTGTAATTTGTAGTCCAAGGTTAATTAAACCAGTTTGGTCCTGGTCCATGGGCAGTTACATTTGTACAAAGAAAAGGTTTGGTCCTTTACAATCTTTTGTAAAGGACCATTTCCTTAGATCCTTCTTCCCTTGACACCTATTTTTATCTTAATTTAGTTACAAGTTTTAAATTCCAAAGTATTGCACAAAAGGTTTCCCAACATTTAATAGCAATATTATAGCCTTTTTGTAGTTATGTCTCTATGTTTTCTGTTTGTTCATAAAGTCAGGAGTCTTTTTCTTCTTTATTTTTTTAAATTTGTTTTTAACACCCTATATACCAAAGTCTGCTGTTCCTAGGTGTTGGTAAGGATCTTTAGAGATGAATCATACAAGACAGGTAAAGGATGCATTATAGTCTATTATCTTGCTTCAGATTTATACATTTTTACAGTTCAATAAGATATAACTCTAGAGATTTTTTAGGAGAGGGCAGTTATAGAGAGACACTTTCCACACTTAGAGATTTGACCTGCTCTTTTGGTTTTCTACCTTCAGGCTGTAATCTATATATGTCACCATAACCTGATAGATGTGGCATTTCTTCAGACTTTGCTCAGGGTTAAAGGCAAGCTACTCTTTCTGTAGTTTACCTGTACTGTCTTTATGGAAAACATCACAAGGTCTGTCTACCTAGGCCTCATGGAAGGTCAGCCTGCCTTTATCTTTGTTTTGCCCCTGGACCAGCTCTTTAAAAAAGAAGAAGTGAGTTTTGTATTTCTTGGTTCTAATTCTAAAACTAAGAATGGAGGTTATAGTCGCAGAGTTTATAAAGTTACTTAAGACTAAGTAGCTCAAAAACTTCTGAAAACATGTTCAAAGTCCAACCAAATAGTTTCCTAATGTAATATTCTATTCATATTTCAATAGCAGTATTATGAATATACCCTTTTTTTTGAATCTTAAAAAGTTTTTTTGTATGCCTTGAGCACTTTTTTAACAGTTTCCTTTCACTATTTATAGCTGTCGTATATATACATATATATATATATGTATTTGTGAGTGTGTGTGTATAAAATAAACATTTACAGAGCTTGTGCCCTGTAACAACAGCTAGACCTAAGTTCCCATAGGCCAACTGCTTTAGTTCACTAGTTTTCTCAAAAGCCCTTTCACAACAGAGAAACAATGGTTTACAAGGTTTAAAAGACTCCATCACTTGTTTTGCTTTCAGTAATTGTATAGAGCTTAAATATAAGTTCTTGAAAACTAGTGGACCTTACTGTGTCCTTACTGCCTGCAGATTCTGAGCTTGACCCTGAGATGGTTTACAAACCATGCCCAACTTCCTTTATCATACCTAGGTGTTAGATTTTTATGGTTCAGATTAACAAAGCTAGAAGAATTAAACATGATGCATATTGAAATACACCAAATGAGGTGCTGCCTTCCTAGACTTTCAATATCAGTTGCCAAACATATCTAGCTTTCCTCATGTGTTTCAACAGTTATTCTTCTCCCAAGTCTTTAGCTTCTGTTGTATCAGTCCCATTTAACCTCACAGTTGTAGCTACTTCCTTCTTAATGGAAATCTTTCTTACTCTAATCTCCACTGCCCTGAATCTTTCAACTTCAATATTCTTTCTGTCATACTGTTTGTGGCAAAAACATCATGTCACAGACAGAAAAAAAGGCATTGCTGCCAGCTCTCTTTTTAGTGAGTCTACTCAACCTAACCTCAGACAACAAGAGTCCTACAGGGCAACCTATTCCATTTTTTTTCCTAAACAGTAGCAGTCCTCCCTTGCTGTGCGCACAAACTCGGCAGCTGCTTCTTCTAGAGCCTATCATAACTCATGTCTCTCTGCTAACTTTACCCAACACAAGCTAACTAATATGCTCATCACTTTCAATGTGAGGAGTCAGTGTACAGGCAGTAGCAAAAACTCCCTTAAAATGTTTTTGCAGTTACTCTAATGCAATTTTCAGCCCCTCATTGACTCACAGAGGCCCCTTGAGTATGACCTTTAATGAGCACATCTAAATTAGTTTAGATCAGTTATGCCCTAAGAGTGTCACTCTTTTTCCATTGGCTATAAATGGAATTTAGGATGATGAGCTTAAACATGCCCAATGTCAACACCCTGGGCTCAATTCAATTGCCTACATATGGGCCTCTCTCTTCTGCCTGGGATTCAAAGTTTCTAGTTGCTGCTTTTGGATGGTACAAGACTTCTACAATGTATTGTGCCATATCTGTTAGCCTGAGTTGATGGCTTTGTTGCATAAACTAAGCATTTCTGTTTATATGAAAAAAGTATCTTCTAAAAATTATATTTTAACTGATCTAGTGTATCTCTTCTGTCCAAACCTCCTGATTTAAAAAGTCTGCTTTAAGTCCCCTGTGTCATTTCTACCAAACTTATGGGGATGGTTCAGATACCCTTGAGTTCCTCAGACAGTAACAATCATCTATCACTAACACATTTCAGTAAGCAAATGAAGACCTGAGTAGGATTCAACATGAAATTAAGGTACCCGAATTTATAAGTGAGGCAAACCACTTAAATTATGTGTCTAAATGCAGGTAACTGTACTGAGGTTGCTGCCTAGATTTCCATTACTCTCCACAGAGATCTTGAACATAATTCATGGTATATATGGCCATTTGAGAGTCCTTGGGCAACCAAACACCCATGGTATAGGATGAACTTACACAAGATGCAAGGACTATTTGTGAAGTTTTGCAGTGGAATCTGGAGTTTAGCCAGTATGCCAGATTTCAAATAGCAGTTAACTGCTATGTGTGTGTGGTGAAACTTTGCAACCCTCAAATCAATAAAATCAGATAGTCAAAATATGAGTATGAAAAGCTGAAGAGAAAAACTGAATCAAAATCCTAAACTAGATGTTGTTAATCTTCTTAAAAGAAGATGTTGTTAGTCTTCTTAAACTTGAGTTTTTAATTGACTGACTGATAAAATGATTAAGAAGTCAAAGAAATATGGTTCCTGTATTTATTAGCAGTTCTATAGAATAGGCAATGATCTCAAGAAAGGTAAATGGTGACTTAAAGTTTTTGTGTTGAAATAAAAATTTATAAAAGATTGTTTCTCATATAAATTATTCTAAAAGTACCAGAGCAGACAAAGGTTCTTTTAATCCTTGTTTTCTTTAGAGAATAATGAACCAATTTCAGCGGTTTTTTTTCACAAGAAGATAATTAGTTGCTGTAAATAAGTACCAGATTTCTTGCAGGTCTGTCAGTTGAATATGGTTCATAATATTTCTTCACTGTGTGCTTTAGTTTATTCTAATCAAGTTTCCAATGCTTTTGGCGTTGTTTTACTTTATTCCAGATTTATAGCAGCTAAAAAACTCCAGACCTTAGGGATACTGTTGGGGTCTGAAACATATATCTTAAAGACTAGTTTTTTCTACAGGAATTAAAAAGCTAACACATCTTCCCGGTGGAGAGACTGAGGAATCTTAAATCTCTTTTGCCTTTTTGCTTATTAAATTTAAGTACATAACATCCTCCATGGTTGATTCTGGGCATTTGAAGACATGCTATTCAGCTATGTCAAATTTTCCACAGTGAAAACAAAATCCACCGAAGCCAATAAACCTTTACCCTTTTTTTCCTAATACAGATCAAAAAGAAGGATCCCTTTTTATGTTTCCAATGTTTATATTTTAAGAATGATAAACTCATTTTTAAACACCTCTTTTTGATTTATCTGACCTAATGCAGAAAACAATTAAAGTGTCTTCACTGTTCATATCAGAATTTCTTCTTGTTGATATTTTGAATATTTTTGCTGATGGCTCAGAAAATACCGGAGCTAAATATAGCTACAAATCAAAGACAGAATTTCACCAAAGCTACAGAAGAAAAGTTTCATAACCAAGAGAAGAGGCACCACCTTACCTCCTCACATTCCCCAAAGGAAGGGGATAAAGATTACAAATGTAATAGGGGCATTTCACCTGCAACATCACTAGGGGAAAAAATATTAAATAAAAAATAACAATTTAAAAAATCATCCAAACAAATAAAAACAAAAACAAAACAAACAAAAAACAAAAAAAAGACAAACCCTCCCCACAAACCCTCCCCCAAAAAAGAGGGAAAAAAACCCAAAAACAAAAACATAAAAACCCCACCCCAAACCCAAGACTGTAGCTGTCCCAGCTTATTCCTGTTCCTTATGCTCCTCCTAACAAGGACATCTGAGTGGTTTGGGAACTTATTCCTTATATAACAAAGAATGGCACTTTTTCTGAGCTTTGAAATTTCATAATCCTTAGGGCTTATCTCAACAGTAATTAACCTCCATGGCAACTAGCCAGATAAATCTCCATAAATCTCCCAGAATCTTCAACCTAGAAACTAATTTATTTTTTCTTCTTTTGAGGAAATTGAAAAACAATCTTAATTTTGAATTTAAGTGACAGTAGCATAGTACAGGAAATTCTTTTTATTATCACCATATCTTTTACTTTTCAAGTAAATATTCTTGAATCCCTAATTGTATGATTAAATAACATAGACAGAAAACTTCTGAATAAGTTCTTAAAATGTCAGAGTAACAATAACATTATGATAAAGTGAGGGGAAAAAAAATAGCTCCCTTTTTTCTCTGGATATTGTAAAGAAGGAAACTCAAAGAAAAATTACTGATATCCAGATGAAGAGCAAAATGAATTCATAGCAACCCTTGAATTTTTATATATTTCATATTGGCAGAGTAAAGAATGTGTCTAAAGTCATTCATGTCCTAAACCATTTATTTAAGTATTAGTGGGAGTTGCCATCTGTATTGGTTTTGCATGGCCTGGTTTTTGCTTTTGGGCAACAGAGGTGGCTTCTGTGAGAAGCTGCTCACCACGTCCAGAAGAGCCAATTCCTGGTGGCTCTGACAATGGACTTGCCTCTGGCCAAGACTGGGCCAATTAGAAATGGTGATAATGCCTCTGTGATAACATATTTGAGAAGAAATCAAAACAAAGGTTGTTGTGCAGTTGTAATTTTCCAGCCAGAGAACAGAGGAGTGAAAACATGCGAGAAGAACAACTCTGCAGAGACCAAGATGAGTGGAGAGTAGTAGTTGCTGTCATTCACATGCCTTGACGTACCTCCCAGGATTTTACCAGGCACAGAGGTTGAACTCGGAATCCAGTTTACTGTAGAGACCTACACCAACTAGAGATGACAGTGAGAACACTTCAGCAACTGAAAATTGGTATAGGATCTGTAAATCTGCATCTCACCATGTTTAGCTTGCAATTAGCAGTCAGTGATAATGAACACAAACTCTTCCATTCTTTGCTTATAATTCCTACTGATTAGTTATGGATTTCTATTAAGCAAATGCAGTTGAAGACTTTCCATTTAAACTGAAGATGAGGTGGACAAGAGTTGCTGTGCTGGGGACAACTGAAGGACGAAATACCATTTGGGCCTTTTGACCCTACCTTTGAAATGTTCTCCTGTTTTCTGAAATTTTTTCTGTTTATTTCTCCTTGCCTCCCTGTAAATTCTCAGTGTCTCACACAAGTCAGCTCTGATTTTCATTTCTATTATCACCCAACTCAGTCAGCTCATTCAAATTTTGGAAAAGCTACAGAGTCAATGGAAAAAAATAAATCAAATTGGGAATATTTTTCTGCAGGTTTACTGAATTGTGTGTATTGAGGAAAGGGTGTGAGGAACCTCAGATTTTTTGACAGAAAGACAGACTAGCTGTGGCAGAACCAAATAGAGAAGGGCAGAGGATAAGCAAGGTGAGGAGGAGAATTCCAACAGTTCAGCCAAACATGCAAATGCAGCATAAAATTCACTGAATGAGAGAAAGATTAAAAGAAAATAAAAAGAAAAAGAAAAAATGAAAAGGTTTGTAGGTATTTTACACTAGTAGAAGATAAATGAAGAAGACGGGAGTGAACATGCATAAAATAGTTGTAACAAAGTCTTTATAGCAACTCACATTTAACAAAAGTGTGACCAAATGGAAAAGTTGGAAGTTTTAACATGTTCAAGACCAGCTATGATTCCACTGGTGGACAAAAAATTCTGAACAGTTGCATACTCCTGAAATAACCCAAACTACTTTGCCAAAAGTGAAATGCATCAAATTCTGGAATAGCTCAATTCAATTTATGAAATAAATATTATTTGCTGTAAGTGCGTTTGGTTCGGTTTTGGTTGTGGGGTAGTTTTTTTTAAGTTTTTTTTTTTTTAAATTTAGTTTTAATACTAAGCCACAGGTATTTTGTGTAGAAAAAAAAAATCAAGATGAATAGAGTCATGAGCTTTGGAAATACAAATTTCCTCCATTCATGTTCTTTACACCTCTCTGAGACCTGACACTCTTTGCCATGAAAACAAATGCGTCTGGGGCTTTTAATAGGTTTCGAACATAAACACATGAATATCATATCTTCCAGCTAAGCTGGGATCTGAAGGTTTTCACAGTTTCTATGATGTGAAAGACCATGGACAATCACTAGTGAACCAAAGTCTTAGAGAGAGCAGTTTATGATCTTCACATTTTTCAAGATCTATAACTTTGTCAAAACCTGATGAATCTCATCTTTGAATGAAAGACTTTGAAAACTCCAGGTAAAGAACTTAGAAATAGTATCATTGCTTAAAAATTAAATTTAATTATTAAAGAAAAGAAGTAAAATGAAAAAACAATAAACCTGAACCCCAAACAACTTGTTTAACAGATGGCTCTACTAATTTGAAAGTTAAGAGCATACGGTAGCTCTCAACTGCCCCTCATTAAAAAAGACAGTCCTCTTTCTAGACCCAAATCTCACACCAGCCTACTCAGACCTGCTGTTCTCACATATATTACTGTAAATTATTTACATCAGATAAGAAAAATCATGAAAACAGGACTGTTTAAAAATCTCATTTTTTTAGTGGAAGGACTGAATTTCCAAAACTGCTCAGAATCCTACAACTTATCTTCCAGCATGTAAGTGATGGGCAGATATCCAAAAGAAATCAGAATTGACCAATCCTTCTTACTCTCATTTTGAACTAGCGAGCACACAGGTATTTTGTACCTCTGCTCCATTTCATAGGAGTTCTACAGATGTCACCTAACTTATTTGTAGCATGGATAATTATGTCTGAGCCAAGCACAATAAATTTCTTCCATGCACAGTCACAAGAAGGATACCTCTAAGTGCTCAGTTCAGCTGGATTGATTTAGATTACTTCAGGATGCTAAGAACTGTACCCAAGAAATACCTATTCTCTACGTTGACCAGTCACACAGACTAGTGTGACTGGCTCAGTTGTAAATATTTACACTGCAGACAAGGAAAGTTAGGTGGCTGGGCATCAGCCCAGCAATGGTGGTAAGCAATTTTTTTCATTTGCATCACTCCTCTTTCTTGGATTTTATTTCTCTTTGGTTTTTTTGTCCTTTTCACTACAAATTAGTAGTATTAGTGGTACTGCTACTATTACTGTTATTACTATTACAATATTTTTAAACTGTTCTTATTATTTTAAACTGTTCTTATCTCAATCCATGAGTTTTCTCACTCTAACCCTTCCAGTTCTCTTCCTCCCATCCTTCTGGTGGGGAGAGGGGAGTAACCACCTGTGTGACGCTTAGTTGTTGGTGGGGGTTAAACCACAACAGATGAATGTACACATATATAGATATTTGTCTCATGAAACACACAGTCAATAACATTGAACCAAGTATGCTGGAAGTTTTTTAAAGTGATATTTACCTTTCTTCTTCTGTTTTGAAGCATGTTTTATCATGAGCTAAAGCACAGCCTGTCAGTCTGAGGGACTTCCATCCTGTCTTGTTCTACATTCAGCTCCTGTACTAACAGAGTGCAAGCCAACACACTACTACATCTGACCATATGATAAGAAGTGAGCATGTTGACAGATTTTCAGTGAGGCTTTTTCTTTCATAATATACATTTTGTCCAAACAGAGCTTTTATATGGAAAGACATAAATTTCAGTTAAAAACATAAAAATAAAAATTCTTAGGATATATTAGAGAGTTGGTAATTTCACATTTAATAGCTGATTCAGGGTGCAAATAATTTGTCTAAAAATTAAATCAGGTATTAATGATTTATTTATTTATTTAACGTCAGCCATTTGCAGTGCTTTCTTAGTCAGAATTTTGTCCTTTGGCAAACAAACACGTTGCACTACATAGGCATATATAACATTAATGCTGCTGTAGTGTATGCTGCAAGGAGTCAAAACAATGGCAGAGGGAAAGAAAATATGAGTTGCAGCAGAGATTAGCCTGAGGAAGTTGGAGTGATCCAGTTGTGTTGTAAACTGTAGAAGGATGATGATGCCTTAGGTTTTAACTTTTATATTTTTCAAATCCTGTACTGCCTAGTGTGTAACTGAAGTTTCTTGTGGCCTTTTAGCTGCTGTTCTCTCATGCTGGGTATACATAACAAGCCTCTCCAAGCTTGCTATCCAAGGACACCCAGACTGTCCCAGGCACAAAATCTGTAAACTAACATCTTAAGAAGGGGCGTAAACTTGGGGAAATTACATCATTAACTGAAGTTTTAATTGGAGAATTAACCCTGATACGCAAATGAACCAAACTTATAAAAGGGTGATCAACCCGTGACTAGGAGTCCATCTTGGGTGTAGCCTTTTTGACTCCTCAGGGTGTACCTTGAAGGCCCTTCAAATAAATACCTACCTTTATTCCCTTATCCCTGTCTAGTCTCTGTTTTTAGGTGGCCACCCCAGGCATCAATGGGGGAACACAGTGTTACTGATGAAGTGATGAGGCTGGGGACAGAATTTATAGGATAAAAATCACCAATGTTTACAAAGCTCAGCAAAGATAAGAACATAAAATGTATTTCACCAGGAATTTTTAAAAGTTGAGCTAAAAAATTATTTTTTTTCCCCCACAAGCAGCCCCCCAAAAAATTACTGTGGACAATAAGAACAAGCCTGATATTTTCATTAAATATTCCCTTAGTTTTCAACACTTTATACCGACTGAGATTTATACTGCATGAGAATGCATGGGGTGTCTTATGCAAACAGTAAACTTCAGAGGACTTCTCTTTTATGAATGTGTCCAACGTCCACTTGTACCCATATTAGCTTTAACAGCCAGAATTTCCCTCAGCTTCTCCCACAAATTCTGACACTATCAGAAGAAACATGTCTTTTTGGAAAAACAAACAAACAAACAACCCAACACAATTCAAACAAACAAACAAACAGGAGTCCAACCAAACATGTAGCAGTCAAATGCTGGCTTCAACTCAGAGTTCCTTGTTCCACTACCGAAATACAGAGAAGAGAGATGATTCCTCACAACATTTTCATGCCACTGATGATTTTGAAGTTATCCATCATAGTCTCTTCCGTTGCCCATTTTCCAGAATGAAGAGTTGTGTTTTGAAGTTGTGTTTAAGGAAGCTATTCCATACATCACATCATCCTTCACACCATTCTGTGAATCTTTTCCCTTTCTGCTACTTCTGTGTTCAGAAGGAGGGATCATGACTGCACAGCGTATGAAAGGGACTATTATACACTGTAATTAAATTATATTTAGAGATAATATACTACCATGTAACACATACTATTATATAATTTGTATTATTAAAGAGATATTAAGCTTTAAGATTCAAAATGTTTATAGAATAACTCTTAGTCCTCTAGAGATAAAATTTCATTAATGTGTTGCACGTCAAAAATAGATTAATAGCAGAATAAATTATTTAATGAACATTGGTAGAAGTGTCATGGATGTATGAAGTAACATTTTTTTCTGTGACTGTATATTTTACTTAGATAGAAAAGCCATCAACAAAGAACATTTAAAATCTTTCTACAACTTGATTGTGCTTACTTGGGATGAATGAAGAACTAAAATAAGTTTAAATTTGACCTACGATGAATAATAATGAGTGCAATCATGCAATATTGTATCTTAAGAAGATGTTGAAAAAGAAAACAGGACAGCAGAAGTTAATAGGGGGCAATGAAGTAACAGAAAGTTCACTTAACCTAGCAAGAGTGTAACAAGCTTCTTATAATGAATTTAACTCATCATAAAATACTATTACTTGCTACTCTATTCTTTGTAATATCTATTTTTTCTGTACCACTCTTATGATGCTATTTCCTTTTATTTATGATTCTGCATTTTCTCTCTTTTTTTTTTTATTATTCTTGTTTTTTTGTTTTTCTGTTTATTTTTTTGTTCTCAACTGGATGTTTTTCATTTGATTCTCTTCGGCTTCCTCCATCTCTGTTTATATGCATATCACTGATCTCACTTCTTCACTTACTGTGTTTTGAATAACATATTGGATGCCTTTACCCCTTTTGTGTATTGATACCTCTAGCATCCTTTTACACCTCTCCCATGTACATTCCATTTTTGGAATGCTTTGACCTTTTCTGACTTATGTGCTCTTCCATTCTCATTTTGTCTTTAGCGAGTTTTATCTCTCCCTTTCTACTCTGTATATGTAATACACTTTTTATTCCCCAATCATTTGTTATTCAACTAACTTTCTGATGCAAAAATTACCTTAGAACTGATATTAATTTGGTTTAAGCCATTTTATAATTTCAATATTTGTTGTACTAATCTTTCTTTCTCTCCTAGCACAAGCTTCTCTTATTTATAAATGTATGAAAAGTATAAGCAAGAAAAACTCTGAAGAATGTAAAGAGTTTTGTGTCTCTGCCATATCAAAATATGCCAAAAAAAAAACCCCATAATCAAAAAGGTATTGTCAGAAATCTGTAAAAAATTAAAGAAGAGAGAGGACTTTTTTATTTCTTTTATTTTACTGTATTTTTACTGAATGTGTGAAGAATCCTGACATGCCACAAAGATAAGAGGTTCATTTGACAGGTTTCACTTGATAACAGATGTAGACCAAAGAAGATGAAAACTGAAACAAAAAGAAAAATATATTTGCTAAGGAATTTTAAATAAATGAATATGCTCTAAGTATTGCTCTGCTAAAAGTGCAGAAACTTAATAATGCAAGTCAGTCCAATAAATTTGACATTTACTAATATCTCTTTGCTGCCACTGAAAGTAACAGCAACAGGCAATAGAGCCAGTGCCTGTAAACGCTAAGGAATATCACTAATTAAAGCAATTGAAACTGCTTTTACCCTGGTCACTCTGCATAAGTAGTCTCAAACACACAGTGAATCATGAAAAATTTATATAGAATTTAGATATTTTGTTTTGAAGCCAAACATATCCTTAACTGTGAACTACAGAAAACAAGAGCAAAGAGTAGTGTAGAGGTAAAGTATAAAATAACACACTGACAAAATCACTAGATTTGCATGAAAGAAAAAGTTTTTGGGCTGCTGTTGTTATACTGTACAGACAAATGATGAAAGTAAAATCTTGCTTAGCATTGTTTTCTGAAATATTTGTGTTAATTTACAAGTCTTCCCAAATACTACCAGGGATTAGGCTTTATCTAGGCCATATTTATGCAGGAAAATTATTCATTCAAAGAGATTGTACTTTAAAATGTAGGTTTACAAAAAAAAAAGTGTCATAAGATAATATCCTTATGGGGAAGAATAAATATTCTTTTAAAGCAGTATCCTGTCTCCAGCAGTGACCAGTTGCAGATGCTTCAGGAAAGAGCATAAGAGAAAGAGCCTGTGTTCTTTCTACTCTTGCACCAAGTCTGTACCTAAGGGGTGCACTTGGACTGTGTTTGTATGGTCAGGAGTCACAATCAAGGTCAGTTTGGTTGATCATTGTTAAGCCACGCAGTGTTTAACTCCTCCTGTTTTTAAAGGTCATCTTAACTTTGTTACTTCATTCATGTATAGATCTCATCTCCTCCTCTGAGACTTTCAAAGGCATTCTTCTGAAAGTTTTTACCTGTATTCAGCCTTCACTCATGCCAAAGGAGTTTTACTTGATGTTACTTGATTGCTTAATCTGGGAAATTTTCTTGGGTTTTTTCTGTAATATTTAAGAGCTTTTCCACACAAGGAATGAAAACTAAATGGCAGACTGCATAGGGAACTTGCCACTTTTCTGTACAAACTCTATAACCATCAGAAAGGGGTTGTCTATTACATCTTTCCCAAGCTGTTACCATCTTATTATTTCTCATCACAGTATCTTCCTTTTGTCCCTATCTGAACAGTTTGTTTCCTGTGTTGTTCTAGGTATGTTTTCCAGATACAAAAACCATCTGAATTTCAGATATTTTAGCAAAGTCTCAGACACATAAACACAATTTATGAAGAGTCCCCCATGTCATTCATGATTTTTAGAAACATATTGACTAAATGTACAGCAAAGCTGTGCATAACAGCTGTATAAATTTTATTATACATGAATAAAACGTTGCTAGCATCTGAAAAATTAAATAGTCAGTTACCTCATAAGAAACAAACTGCAACATCCTTTACCAACATTACTGAATTAAACCCGAAAAGTTTTTTCAGCTTACTACTGTAAGAGAAATGACTCCTAAAATTTTTGAGGAAAAAAGAAATATTGTTATCTTGAAAGACAACAGTATTTTTATACTTTCAAATTTTTTCTCCAGTTGACCTATTTCCAAAATAACTTTTTTAAACTAATCATTACCTTTCTTAGTATATTGTTTTTATTTTGTACAATAGATCTATACTTTCATTATATATACATATAAATATACATATGACTACACAGAGGCATAGAAATACAGAAATACATGTGTGTGTGCATAGTATCTACATCTATAGCACTGTGTATGTCTATGTCTGTGTCTATATTTATGCAAAACTTCCTTTTGACCTTTGTATGATCCACTGAATCCCTTGCAATTATACTTGGGAAACAAGGACTGGCTGATGGCCGTCAGTGAAGATAGGAGCAGTGGTATCAGATACAGAGATGAGAACAGGTTGGTTTTTTTGTTGGATGGGAGCAGACCTACGATGCTGCCAACAATGAAGTGGGCAAAGAAAGGTCGGAAGCAAGGAGTCCTCTGCAACCAGCCTCCTAGCAGGAAAAGTCAGCAGCTTTTTCCCTACCAAGCAGAACTTTGAAACACTGATATCTGAGACTAACTCACCAAATCTTTTAAAAATAGTTCTTATGTAAAATGAGAGAATTAAGCTCCCAAAAATATTTCTGATTACTGTATTAGTCCATCAGAGCCACATATTTCAAGATTTAATGGATGCTGATTTCAATATGGCTGAAAACCAAGAGGAGATTTTTGAGACAAAATATTAGTTAAAAGAAGAGAATTTGGTACAACACTGTTAGTATTTTAGTAATATGCATACATTGCAGACACATAACCGCATCTATAGATTTACATATATAAAAATAAAGTTACTGGTACAAGCTGAAGGTGGAAGAAAGAACTTGTTAATCGCTTGTAGTTAAAAAGGAATTTATTTTTAATCATATCACATGCACTCATTTTCCTAGAAAGGATCAAAAGTAATAAAAGCCTGCAAGGGTACAAATGAAAAATAAGATTTTAAAAGTAAGTTACCTATATGGCCGAACAGATGGATTGTTGTGTCACTGGTAATATTGTATTGTGGTCTTTTAAAAATGAGCATCATATTCTTCTAAAGGCAATTATATTAAAAAGTATTATTAGGCTGATAATCACACAGCAAATGCTATTTTCTTAATCTGTGATGGCAGCTGACAATGGAAAGTGAAACTAGAACTGACTCCCTTGCAGATAGTTTACAGTTATTGTATCTCAGACATCAGTAGCACAGAACATGTTGCCCAGATATTTGATACGTACGCAGCCTCCTCTGCTCGTCTGTCAGTCACTGGTTCCAGGGCTGGGTCGCATCCATTCAATTCTGTGTTTTTCCTTTCTCGCAACACATTCTGTGAAACCCTGTGGACATTCTGCAAATTATTGCACTGCATAAACTGAACTTTATCTCAACTCCAGTTAATTAAATCAATAGCAAGCCCTGTGCTTTGCACAGGCAATACTGATGGGCTTTGACTGACAGCATCAGCTTTATAAAGTATCACAGTGTAAGGCTTTGTATGGCAAGTGAGTCCTTTTTCCTTCCCTTCATCACAATTGCTGACATTTTGGCTATATCTAGTGGGTGACATGATTCAGACAGGGTAGTAGCATGGAATTTAATAAGAAAGTAAGAAGGCTTTGCCTGTGACTGAAAGCCTCTAGTGAGAGCTGTGATGAGTAAACAGCCTTGCTGCTCCTAGCGTGTTGGAAAAATTTTAACAAGAAAAAAATTATACTTTTAAAATCCCTTAGGTGATGCTTTATAAAGAAACTTAGTTGTCTCCAAAGGCAGTATAATAGTGATGTTTTTTCCTGTAAATATCAGAAATTCATTATCAATGATCCTTGCATATAACATTCTGGAGAGATAACATTTATATATATTTGTATATATCTATTCAGACTTGCAAAGGTGAAATAAAACACAGATTGCAACCATTCCCCAAAAGATGTACAACAACTATTTTTCCTAGACACGGGAAATTACTTTGAAATATGAAGTTTTCAAATTCTTTTTTTAAAATTATAATAAAAGGAAAACATTTATATATTTTTTTTAATGTTCCAGCTAGAAAGAATAGCTTGGGAGCAGAAATTAATATGCATATATTATTTTTTCCATACTGTATGTCTCCTAGGATCTTGAAAAATAATCAAATATTTGACTTGATAAAAAAGTACATAAAAGAGAAAATGATAATGAAAATATACTGATTACAAAGGTCCTATCATCACCCATGGCAGTAGCAGAGCTCTCAAAGACTGCATGAAGGAATGTTTAAATGGAATCATGGGGACTGAAGAAAAAATGGATAATTTTTTCTTCTAAATTATTTTATTGTATCCAAAACTTTTACTTTTAATGCTTACAGAAAAAAAAAAAAATACTCCTCTTTTAAAAGGAGTGGTTCAACCGTCTTTAATCAAAGTTTTATGATGCTCCCATTATGAGATACTATTTTCAGTAGACAATAGATGACATAGTTTAACATTTAACCTCTTATTTTCTGCTCCAGATGCTTTTCTTAGCCTGATTTTATTTGTTTTCTGTTTCTGGGAAGATTTCATCCTGAATAGCCAAGGTTTTTCTCTCAGGCTAAACAAAAGACATTCAAATATAAATAAATTTTAAGTCACCATGAGATTTTCTTTGATAATCCCGTTTCTCTACACTTTGAAACAAACAGTTTGTTGATAAATGTTTCTGCATTTTTAATTTTTAAAAATTGGTATTATTTTTGTACTGCAATTTTAATGATATCACAATTTATAATGAAAGAAACCTTCAAAATGTGAAAGCTGAATTTTAAAGACCTCAAAACACCTAAGGCTTTCCTGATCATGCCTGTAGCAAAAATAAATAGATTCCCTTCACAGAGATTTTGAATATGTTGCAAACTTCAGAGATGCAGTTCATTTATAACTTTCCACAAAACCCTTGGTTATCCATCCTCCAACCAGGAAAGTGGAGGGGGTGCCAGTCTCTGCATCCTCATATCCCATCTATGTTGTTCCAGGCAAGGACAGAGAGTAAGTGTGTGTTACTCCAATGACCACGAGGGCACAAGGCATTGATCCATAGGCAGCAGGGACGCCAGACACCCAACAGAAAAGACAAAACCTTCTTAAATCTTCTGTTGTACAGAAAGAAGGAACACAACAAGGAATTTAGAAAGATGTGTGTTTTCTACAATGGGGTCTGAAAGTGGAGCAGAAATCATATGAAATTATCTTGATATTAACAAAAATGAAAAAATTCAAAAAATTCAGAAGAATGGATCACCATCACATATCTCCCAAGAAAGGACATTAATTAAAACTACACAAAACCCCCACAAACCCTGCAGATGGACAAATATTTCCCAAATAAGACATTGTTCCAGGACTTCCTGCAAAAATGGTGGAAATTTTTCGGGGCAGGGAGGGAACGAAGAAGGAAAAAAAATTATGTTGAATTGGAAACGGAATGTCACTGAAAAAGTGACATATTCAGGAAGAAATGTTCCCATACAGTTCTTCTCAGCCTATTCATACTCTACAGAACCCCACAGCGCTTTTTAATCCAATTTAATTCGGATGATTAAGTATATTGAAATAGCAACTGAGAGGCAGTAAAAGCAGACTGCCAGTCATATTTTCTCAGTCTCTCTGAGAAAAGGAGGAAGTGCAGGATGAAAGGCCCCCACAGAAGCGTGTGTGGGAGTTGGGAGAGCGGGAGCTCTGGGAGGGGAGATGAAAGGACGGCGGAGGTTGAGCGCACCGGCTCAGCTGCGGGCGCGGGGCCCTGCTCCTGGCAGCCTGGCTCTCCAGCTGCGCCGTGGTACTGGGAGCTGCACCAGCTACAAGGAAGCTCTCTGATCCTTTCCCCACGGGAGTCTTCCTCAGGATACCTGAGGACCATGAAACAATCCAGGAAAAGTCTTGCTGCACTGCTTTGGTCCTTACAACATTTTGTCTTACTGCTGTGCTAATACCTGAAGCTGTCTGCTCTGCCGCTGCTTAGCTTTTTTTTCAGGACAGAGAAAAACAATTTATCTCTGGCTACTTTTTACCCTCAATAGCTTTATGAAAATCGTTAGTGAAATGAGCTCAAATACATTTTTCCTAGGGAATTTCTCAAGAAACATGCTGTCCCCCTTTGGCCTGTTATTACAATAATCATCAATATAGGTACACTGATGAAGTTAATCCATATTTCTCTTAATATCCCATCCCCTAGATTCCCCTGTGTGCTGGCTGATGGAAACTTATGGAAACCGCTACTCTGCAGCACTGCTGGTGGGCCAGCATCTTGTTTTTTGTGAGTAAAATTCCTGTGATGTCTCTGGTAAAAGCCTTTGTCACAGATGATGGAGGTAAGAAAGCAATGGGAACATAAACCTGCTGCACTTTGCCTAAAACGTAGAAACATCTGCTGGAGTCATGAGTGGCTTGTTGGCTGAATTCAGCAGGGGAGAATCTGGCAATTAATCTGAAGTGTCACTACATTCGATAGAAATTGCTGTAGAGGGCTTCTGGGGACATAAAGGTAGCTCTGGTGACCAAAGATTGCATATGTTTCTCTGGTTTATTCATTTTTAAAGACTTCACTGCACTCAAATAGTAAACTTTTTCTAAAAATAAAGTCTGCTTAGTGACTTTCTCCATAAATGGTGACCTACTTTGTGGAAATAGGTACGTCAGGATGGATATGGAAACTTCTAAGAACATTTATATATGTACAATTTACAGTCCATGGAAAAAGAGATGTTATTACTTCTAGAAATGAATGGGCTCTGAGATTTAAAAAAAAAAAAAAAAAAAAATTTCTTCTTGGGGGACAATTTTGCCGTTTGGACTAATTGGACTAATTTTCATGTACAAACCCAGAAGCAGAATTGCAATTCTGGATGTTTTCCCTTCTGTTTTTCTACCTGTTTGAAAGTAAGATTCCACTCTGAGATAATCCTTTAGTCCCTGGACAAGTATAAAGGCTTTAAATACTATTTCAGGAATCTTGCCTACTCTGAAATACAGTACAGCTTATTAAGTACAGAAACAATCTGTGGGTTATATATGAGCAACAGATCTTTCTAAAATTTCAATTTCTCAATTTTTCCAACATATTTTGCAGTATATATCATGTATCTCAATATTGTTATTTGTATGAACCCAGAGGACTGATTCAAAACCCACCCTAAACAGTAAAACTGATTTAAATGATTTTGGGTCAGGCCTTAACATACTTCCAGATTTCAAATTATTTTCAACCTTGTTCCCTTTAAAATACTTTTTTAAAAATACCTTTACAAATGAAGCTTACCAAGTGAACAATCTTGATGATATGCTATTGTTTCGATGCATCAAATATTTATGAGTTAATTCTTTTCTATTTTTATCTCTCTGTGAAAACTTTCAATTCCACCATGCTACTACTTCAAAAAAAAATTTTTTTTTTCATTTCAGTTATTCTTCTGACAAAGGAAACAGTAGAAGACTTACAATTTCTCTATCCAGTTAATTTATGGAATCTCTTACCCTAATGTCGTTGAAGCAATACTAATAAGCAGATAAATCAACTAATTTGAAAGGTCTGTCTACCTGGAAAAATAGTAGAAGAAACTTTGAAGATATTTATCTCTTTTTTTGATTGGTTTATTTGTTAGTTTGCTTCTGAAGCACACCATCTAAAGTCATGGGCCATCCTAAAGAGCATTAAACTTTGAAGCTGGGAGAGCAAATATATTTCAAGGTTTTATTCTGTTTCAGTTCTTCTGTATACTACAAGTAATATATTTATGAGCTTCAACATACTCCAGAAAAATTCTTCATGCAAAGCTCTTATGAAGATTTCTATACATTTGAAAGTTGCATTTTTAAGTGACTAATTGAAGGTGGAATTTGTCGAAAAACAACACATACAACAGACATAAATTGTGGTTTTAAAACATCTCTGGGACCATTATAAATGACACTGAATAAGACTAATTCAGTGGAAAAATTAGAATGCTGAATACTCAGTTTCTCCCACATGGCTACAAGTAAAGCAGTTAAGCAACCTGTCCTTGTACTCATATGTTTTGAATACCATGAAAGACATGAACTTACTCCCTTTGTGGCATTACACAATGCCATGCATTCTATTTTTCAGAAATGTGGACATGACTTGTTTATAATATAATTATAAGCTAATTTTAAAAGAAATCAAAATCCTCATATGATATTTTTCCTCCAGAAATACTTTGCTGCACAATTCTTGAAATTGTTTAAAAATGGTACTAATTTCTTCTACATTCAGTATTGGTTTTCAAGTTTTCAAGTAATTGAGTTTTCCTTGTGGCTATTTTAAAATCTTGTTTCATTCATTACAAGCCTAAATTGAATCATCAGTAGCTTAAGGTATTAAAGATTTGGGGAAAGCAGAAAGGAAGGTTGGGAGGGCATTATACCTGAAAGTCAACCACGTTGGATATATGACAGCCATCCAGACTCCTGACCTTAATGCCATTACTGAGTAATTTTTAACAGTCAGAGAAGTTTCTGAAACACCAGACTCACACATATCAATACCATAATTCCAAGTAAAGAAAAAAATGTATTCTAACATCTGGAAACAGGAGTGGTGAACTCTCCACTAAAATTCGGTTCTTTGCTGGATAATCAACCATCCTCAGAGGAGATGGCTGCAAAGATGGGGCAACCCTGGATGTATGGACAGATGGGGGAATGAGAGGCTGGAGAACAGCCCTGCAGAAAGGGACCTGGGGGTCCTGGTTGATGGCGAGCCTGGAAAAGAGACTGAGAGGAGACTTCATTGCAGTCTACAACTTCCTCATGAGGGGAAGGAGAGGGACAGGTACCAACCTCTTTGTGGTGACCAGTGACAGGACCTGAGGAAATGGCCTGGAGTTGTGTCAGGGGAAGTTTAGGTTGGATATCAGGAAAAGGTTCTTCACCCAGAGGGGGATTGGGCACTGGAACAGGCCCCTGGAAGTGGCCACACCCTTCAAGCCTGGCAGAGTTCAAGAAGCATTTGGACAATGCTCCCAGGCACATGGGTGTCCTGAGCAAGGCCAAGAGCTGCACTTCATTGATCCATTCAGGTCCCTTCCAACTCGGGATATTGTATGATTCTGTCATTCTAAGACTGATACAATGCATTTGAAAGATTTCAAATTCCAGATTCCAAGTACAAATTTGCTTTCAGTTCATTTTCAGTTTCCCTTTTACATCTCCCTATAGGAACTATGTGTGATATTTAAACAAGATGAAGAGCTCTAATAGACACCTGTAACTGTTCGTGTCTGTCAGTCGTGACTGAGCCACATGATCAGATCTCATCACAAGCACATTGATCATTGAAAGGTGGTTAAGAACTTTCAGGTTTTTAAACCTCTGTTTCTCCATTCTGAAGAGGAGTCCATTCAGCTTGATATTTTGTATTTTCCTATCTTAATCTTTGTTCCTGCCGTTCAGTGATGCCAGCAATAAAATGACTGCAAGGATTCTGCTGCAATAGGGAGCTTTATTTAACAGGGGCAGTTTCTAAACCTGACATATTCAGCCCCCTTGTGGTACATACCAAAGTGGCCAAGTTTTGCTAAGTCTAGCATGTCTCTGAAATGTTCTATAAAAATAAAATCCCCTGTGTAACACGAGCTCTACATTTGTTCAAAGGGTAAATTTTCCACCCCCTACCAATGACTCCAAGAGAAGTAGAGATTGTGCATCTTACCTTTTAAAACCTGCAGGATTAGTCGAATTCTTCTTATATTTTGTTTCTTGAATTTCAATGTCTTACCAATACATAATTCAAAATTTTTGTCACTTTCTTACTTGCTTTTTACTTATTCTTTCCCTAACACCTATCACTCCTTTTGACAGAAACAGTATTCTTACCTTTAGTAAACATTAAAATATTTTCTTTTATTCTGCTAATTTTCTTTTTATAAACATTAGATTACTCAATGGATTTTTGTTTGGCTTGTTTCATTTGGAGTTTCCTCTGATCTAATTAAAGGCCAAGAAAACTCTTCATGACACTTTCAATGCTTTCTAGATAAATAAAGAAGGAATGAATTATTTAACCAATAAATAAATGAAGTATATCATTGAGATATCATGTGCATAACAAAAATCCCTTTTCATATTGATAGCTTTTCATGCTTAAAATTTCCTTTTTAAAATTTGAAACTGTTTTTGAAAACACAGTTCCTCAAGTTACGCATTCATAAATTTTTACTTGTAAATGCTTCTTATCTCCCCCTTACTATATGGAAAGTACCTGTGAGGGGAAAGTTTGGGTCCAGATATCCTGAGAAAATCTGAGAATGTAGTAATTTGCAGTTCTAAAAAAGTGCAAAAACCACCAAAATATAAAAAAATTATGTCCCTTAAACTTTAATTGATAATTTTGGGCGTTTTCCTTGTTTTGGAGCAACAGCAAATGTAGATATATATGCTTTTATGTCCTTACATGATTTAGAATCATTGCAATTTTGTGCTCATTGTTGATTGAACATGGCTTTTTGTTGCAGCTCGTTGAAGTCTTGATTCTGGAATGCTTATTTAACCAAAGTAACTGACATTTAGAGGTTCTCATATCAGAGAGGATCAAACCTTCCTACAGAGAAGAGTTCTCTATGAGCCTCCAGAAGTCTAATTTTCAGTGTTGAAGTCTCAATTAATTTCAAGAACTTACAAAGCTTTACTTATTTTTTTTAACATTATTTTGTGTGCCTTCTTAGGAGTTGTGGTTGATTGTTGAGAAAATTAAAACAAAATATTCCAAATTGCCATATATTTACTTTCTGGAAAACAAGGTAGTTAAATACCCTTCACACAAATATATAAACTGTCAGAGGCCTTAAAAAGGGAGTAAATTTTAAAAAGTTGTGGTCCTGGCAAGGCTTTTTAAGCTTCTGTACTGTTGTCCACTGATATTCAAATACATAAGAATCCTGAACTGCTTTAAGACTGAACTCAGTGAACCCTTCCATTCCTTACTAGACTGAAATGAAGTTCCTCATGGTCAATGATACTAATTGTCCTTAACAGTTTTCTATTTTTCACTCCAGTCTTGTTTTCTAGTTAGATGCAAATTAAGGGGCCTTATTCTCTTCTTAGAAACTCTCTTTTTTACATTATAAGGTGGCATGTCTATTATTTAACAGTTACAAATGATGATATACAAATGTGTAAGATGTTCAACAGTTACAAAGTCAATTTTTAATACAGTTAATGCTTCTTACGTTATGTAAGACAGTGACTAAAAAATTCCCCTTAGAGTACGCTGTCATTGTCAAGTTTCATGGAAATTATTCCAGAAACATTTGTTTTTCTTACTTCAGTTGGCTTTTTCTGCTACTTGAGTAATCAAAACTGTCTCACTATAGTCCCATATTCCCCCAATTACTTGGCTTATATACACAGAGGACCTCCAAAGACAAGGGAAGGGAAGTAATTTCCTGAAATCTAAGTATATTTTCTAGTACAGCATGAATTCTGATCTTGATCTTACGTCAAGCAACAAATTATGCATTTGTCCCAGAAAGAAAATTAATTTCCCAAAATTATTTTTATCTGTTTTAATGTTCTGTTCTTCAAAATTATGCTGGGTTTTATCACATCACCACCAACACAGACAGTATTTTTCATCATTCCAAGCTCCCTGTAAGAAAATATTCATATATTTTCATTTTAATTTTTCTTTTTTTAGCTGTTGTGATAAAAATAAAAACCTGATTTCTGACTTCCATATTTTGGAGATTTCCTTTCTTTTTTTTTTTTTTTTTTTTTTTTTTTTTTTTTTGAGTTTTTTTTTTTTTTTTTTTTTTTTTTTTTTTTCTTTTCCAAACTGTTCACTTTCTCTAAAAACATTTGAAATGTTTTCACCTACTTATATTCTCCAGGTGTCATGTGGTAACAAAAAAAAATAACCTTTCTGCATTCATTTCAGGTGGCCTTTATTTCCATTGTTCTCATATTTATCTGAAGTAGACCATTCAACCTGTACTTGCTCTGTTGCCTACTACTCTTTTATGACATTCCACTCTACAGCACAGATCAGAACTGGAGTAGAAGGCATGTTGTTCCAAAGACAAACATTTCTATTATAAACCTCACTACGGGCAGCAGATTTGTTCTTGTCAGATTTATTCGTGGCATAAACATACTTGATAGATGACATTCAGTTTTATGTAAAATAAATAGTTTGATTAATTAATCTGTTTTTTCCCACAACGAAGTATGTTGGGTATTTCCTGCCTCAAAGCTGATGTTTTTTGAAATATATCAGTCACACAACTGCATCTCAAACTATACACTCTTGTATAAAACACAACATATATATGCAGACCAAAATCTAAAAAAACCAGCTCTTCTGAAAAATATTTCACTCAAATGCATAAAAATGCATTTTAAAACGTGACTATTTGAAGTCCTTTGTTCATTGCATGCTTTTCTTTAAATGAAAGATTGATTTGGTTCTATGTTTAGTTTTATTTCAATACAGTTCTATCTCAGATCCCTGCATCATCTAAAATTGACTATCTTCGAACATTATGAAGAAAATCTGTCTAGCAAAAAGATAAAAGTTATAAAACAAGCATAATGCTGTCAGGCTTCAAGATCCATCAACAAATAAGAATAAAAACAAAACCTAGAGGCAATTTTCTTTTTATCACACCATAACATTTAGTTGCCTTTGTTCATGTTAAAAGTGATTTTTAATCTCTGTGGAATTTGGCTTAATAGCAAATAAAATTTTCTGTCTTCAAAATCCAAAAAATCCTATAACAATAAAATTAAAAAATCTTAAATAATACCAAAGAAAATATATTGTAAGGGTGATTTTTATTACTTTCTTTAACCTAAAGACCTTAAGAATATGTACAGTCATTTGAAAAAAAACATCAGGAACTGGAAATGAATACATTTAATAGGGGTTTGTGCATCTCCTCTTGCAAGCTATGGTGAGTATGACACTCCAAATACTTCATTCTTTCCAACAGTTTCCAAAAGAAGTCAGTCAAGTTTAACAAACATCACGATGCCCAGTTACTTACCAGTGTCCTAATGGCTGGTCTAACCAAAGGAAATTTATTTTGTGCATCATCAGTAGAGATACCAAAATCTGATCTGAACTGAACACTTTCCAAATTTTTTTTTTCTCATGGAAGGGTTTCCCTCACCAGAAAGACATGGTTTATCCAAAGCTTGCCTGCAATATTCAGTATGTAGTATAGACAAATCTTATTATTTTGTTAATAAATTATTCTATCCCACCCCTGGTTACTCAGCTATGTAATTTAATTAAACCAAGTAAATTTCTATGGATTATTTTAAATAAAAAATTGCATTGCTAGTGAATGACCAGTACTTTGCTCTCTGTGGTTGGCAAATAAATCTCTATACAGTTGCTCTCTCACTATTCCCCCATCAGGATCAAGGGGAGAATCAGAATGGCAAAAGTAAGAAAATTCATGGGTCAAGAGCATTTAACAACTGAGAGGAAAAAAAGAAGCAAACAAAAGCATCAAGTGATGCAAAAATAATTTCTCATCACTAGGAGATCAGTGCCCAACCAGTACATGAACAATTGCTACCTTGGAAAAATTCCCACAGATTTACTGCTGAGGGAGTTCACGGGACCCTTGTACCACGGACCAATATGATTTCACAAGAGACCCTTTATTGTTTACATTACAATACTCTTATGCATTTCTGCAGTCGCTGTTCACGCGGTCACGCACGACCTGATTGGACCCCTCGCTTTGTCCACGCCTTGCATGCACTCGTCAGAGACCCTGATAGGTTACAGTCCGAGATGGTGTAGTCCTTCTTTGTTTACTTTCTTGCTGTCTTGTTATCTTGTTCTCCAAACTGCTTCTCTCCCAAATTAGAATAGCTTACAGTTCTGTACCCTTGACGAATTCTTGCAGCGAACTTGGCTGGGGCCCGTTACAGGATTCGAATACCTTACAACATACTGCTGGGCATGGGGTTTCATTGCATGGAATATACCTTTGGTCACTTTGGGCCAGCTCTCCCAGCTGTGTCTCTTCCCAACTCTTGTGCAACTCCTGCCTACTCATTGACTGGCCAGAGTAGGAAACAGAGAAGGCCTTGATGCTGCACAAGCACTGCCCTGTAAAAGTCAAAACAGTGCTATTAAAACAGTTTTGGTCACAAATCTAAACCACAGCACTATATGGGCTCTGTAATGCCCCAGTCTGCTTGTGGGTTCAAGGGAAGGTAGTTGTATTTACCTTAGGCAGTACATGGGACTAACAACAAAATTCTCAGGAAGTTCAAAAAACCACTTTTACTTGCCAACTTTGGAACATTCTAATGGAATAAGGCACTTGGCAAAGTTTAACTTGGCAAACTTTAACTTGTTCAGACACAACAAGGGATTTAACAATGCATTGATTGGAATTTTTCTTGGTCCAGTTCATACTGTATTTTGAGAAGAAAAAGTGAGGAGAAGAGGAAAAGAAAGGAAAACAAAAAGGAGAGAAAAATGTAGATAGCCACCACCCTAATGTGGTCTCAGCACCTTTTAAATCCAGGGCCGTGGAGAGCACCTTGCAGCAAAATCTTATACTAATTTCAGCACCAATAATTTTTTCAGGAGAAAATCTTTGTTTCAATTATTTTAAATGCATTTTAAACTATATATGTAGTCAGAATATTCTGCACCTTCTACAGAAATTTTGCTTTAAATTCAAAGAAACTTTTATGTATAGAAAAATCTTGATGTTTTGCTTTTCTGGTTTTTAAATTATTTTAAATCCAGGATTTTATGTGTTTGTTTTTTCTAATCTCTGGACAATCTAGTCAATTTCTCTTCATTCAAAATAATTTTAAAATATCAATTTAGCACAAGTATTTATGTTCATGATTAGTTATTAATACATTGCTAAACAGTCATCTTGCAGTCTTCAGTAAAATGTTTCTCCAAAGAAACACATGCATTTAACAGCCGCAACTGCCTAGCACTTAATTAAAGGACTGGAAAACTGAGATTTACGTAATGAGCAAAGAGTCTCTTGATCGGTTTTTGGTTTATGGACATAGCTTGAATATAGTTTGAGAGGAAAGAGAGAGAAAGCAATAAATGTTAAGAACAAGGTTAAAGCATAAATTATATCTTAAAAGAGGTGTTAACCTGGCCTCTTTTCTGCGTTATTTGGGGTAGACACTAGGAAGGACTTAATTGCACTGGAGACAACAAAGCACATAGATGAAATATCAAGTCACATTTTGTGAGAAAATGCTAGGGGTTATAGTATTACTGTGATTGAGGAGAGAAAGGATTTCGAGGATATGTCTGTGAAGCAATTTGTGATAAAACTTTCTCTGTAGTTTGATACAAATTCAAAATTTTGTTTGATCAGTACAGTTTCATTTACTATAGAGATTGGAATTAATATCTCCTAATTCATACCTTAATCGGGAGACAACTTTCTGTGTGTATGTCTACAGATTGATTATGCTGAGCAGCATAAGAGAGATAATTGTAGATGATTGACCTTGGCTGAATACCAGATGTCCACCAAGCCACTCCATCACTCCCCTTTCTGAGTGGGCAGGGGAGAGAAAATAAGATGGAAAGCAACTTGTAGGTTGAGAGAAGGCAGTTTACTGAAGAAAAAGCAAAAGGTTGTGTGTGTGCAAACAAAGTGAAAAAAAAGAGATTTTATTCACTACTTCTCATCAGCAAACAATGCCCGGCTACTTCCTGGGAAGCAGGGCTTCAGCATTCGTAATGGTTGCTCAGGAAGGCAAATACTGTAAACAACAAATGCATCCCCCTTCCTTCTCCTTTTCTTAGCTTTTATGTCTGAGCTGACATCATATTCTGTGGAATGCCCCTTTTCTCACTTTTGGTCATGTGTACTGGTAGCAGCCCCTCCCAGGGTTTTGCCCACGCCCACCCTACTGGTGGGGTGCAGAATGCTGGGGAGACAGCGCTGAGGCTGTGCCAGCCCTGCTCAGCAGCAGCCAAAACACCGGGGTGTTATCAACACCTTTCCAGCTACCAATGCAGAGCACAGAGCTGTGAGGGCTGCTGTGGGGAAAGGAACTCCAGCTCAGCCAGATCCACTATAATTATCCATAACACACAGTCTGCCACACACACTTAGAGGGCTATTTTGGTTAATCTCACCAACTGACTTGTTTGGTGCCAATTAATTTACATTCTTAGAGGAAGATAACTGCTAACTTTGAACTTAGTCCTGCATGACACAGATATTTTTCAGACAAGCAAAAGACTGACTACTGGATATGAATCCCCCACATTTTAAAGGCTTGTAATTTCATGTATTATGTGTGGAGAGAGATCACAGGAAGCAAAAAAAAAGAGGTTGGAAGGAACATCTGGTGATTGTTTACAAACAAGCTCCCACTTGAAGGAAGGATAGTTTAAAACCTTAAATGAGTGTGTTCACAACTTGTCTAGTCAAGTTTTAAAAATCTTCAAGGATGGAGATTCCGTACTTTCTCTGTTCGACTGAACAGCTGTCATTGCAGTTAAGCATTCAGCTTCCTCATGTGCAGTTTGAATTTCCCTTGTTGCTACTGTTTTTTTGACTTTTGTCTTTATGTACTGGTTTTAGGATAGAGTTAATATCCTTCACATTAGTTACTATAGCGTTACTTTGGATGGGTTCTGGAAACTGTGTTGATAACGCAGGGATATTTTAGCTATTGCTGAGTTTTTACACAGCCTCAAGGTTTCTTCTGCTTCTCACCCTACCAATGAGGAGGCTGGGGGTGCACAAGAAGCTGGGAGGTGACAGCTGGGACTGCTTACCCCAGCTGACCAGAGGGATATTCCATACTATGTGGCATTGTCTTCAGCAAGAAAAATCCGAGTGAAGTTTCAGAGTGATTTGTCTTTTGAAGCAACTGCCACACATGATGAACCTCTGCTTTCCGGGAGATGCCTGAATGCTTCCCTGCTGATGGGAAACAGTGAATTAATTCCTTTTTCTACTTTCCTTGTGTGCATGGCTTTAGCTTTACCTGTTAAACCATTTTTATCTCAGGAGTTTTCACTGTTAGTCTTCTGATTCTCTCCCCCTTCCCATGAGTGGGAAGTGACTGACTGGCTGAGCTGGTTTAGCTGCCAGCTGAAGTTAAAGAAAGACAGTCCTTTTTAGTGCACAAACCAGAGCTCAAAAGGTTCAAGACAGTGACAGATTTGATTGGAATTTCCTATATCATATATATGAGGATGAACAGCAGAATTATTTCTACAATTTTCCAAACAAGTTGAAGAATACTCAGTTAATATAGTTGTCATTAACTTCTCTTCAATAACAGGACAAGTCAGAAAATAACAATAAAATTTTAAAAGGCCCACAAAAAGCTAAAACAAGCCCTCAATGCGTTTCAAAGCCTTTTAAGTAGCAGGAATGTGTTTTGGAAATAATACAAAGATGACATTAGGCATAGCTATTGCTCTTGTGCTATGTCACCTGGGATTAATTTATATAATAGGTGGGCAGGCAAGCTTGTTAAGCAATTCTGTACATTCAGAATTTAGTTATCAAATCCTCAGGTAACCAGATAATCTGCTTTTTTAATGTGCAACAAACAAAATATCTTGGAACACTGAATAAGGGAAAATTGCACTGGGGATTACCATGTTAATACTTTACAATGCCAAAAATAATCCAGAAGTAGACTTTTTTTTTTCATTAAATACTACATACAAATAGAAAAGAAGATACAATATTTTGACTTTTTCTGTCTTGCCAAAAGACATGAGGTTGATTAGTAAGCTACAAAGTGAGCAGCTGAAGTTTGAATATTGACATCTACAGAAATTTCAGTAAAATTACATTTTTATCTTCGGAAATCTGATTTTGTCATAAAGAATTGGTTTTACTTTGTTCATGGTTTTTATTATATTTGAAGGAGCAGGTTTAGCTGTTTTATGACAAGATATGGAACATTTACAATGTTCTGTTCCTGGCCTTGAAAAAATGACCACTAATATTCTTCTTGTTGAATCTGTGCAAGCAGTTTGTCCTGTGGTGTGTAGTAGAAGAAAAGTTACCTCCTACAGCACAGCCTCATTGAAATACTGTGAATACATAAGGCTGACAATTCTGCTTCAAACTAACCCAGAAACTGTTAAGCAGTGCTTTCCTGCCAGGCATCATATGAGGAGAGTAAAATATTTCCATAGGCTTGTGAGGGAGGAATACAAAACTTGCTCTAAATATAGACAGCATTTTCATACAGTTATGAAGCTATAATGCAGTTAGGCAAAAGGAGGGTGGGGTTGGTGGAGAAAGGATACAATTTTTGGGATTGTTACAGAGCCTCTGTGTCTGTAATGTGTTTCTGTCAAGAACTAATCAAAAGTGCATGCTAGTTATCTGCATAGGTGTTTTCACATTAAGTTTTAAAATAAGTTAGAAAGTTTATGCACAATTTAGCAATTGCTTATCTGAGGATCTAGAGGAGCAGCATGGTTCCAGTAAGTGGGAATAACTGCTACTTTGCAGTCAGCAACCTCGGTGGCAGTACACTACCATTCTGTCCTCATCCCCAGCAGCCAAATCTGTATTGTGCCCTGCTGTAATCAGCAAATGATCTAAACACCTTAGAAGGAGCATAGCCTCATTCATTTTAGATATTGCTTTTCTTCCTCCAAACACATAAATGTGTTTGGTCACTGCTGGAAATAACCAAGAATTTAAAATTCAGCAGAATCAAATACTGTGTGTGTGCGCTAAAAGACTGTGATTCTCTTGAGCAGATTCAGCCTAGTGAATCACATCCATTTACCTGTATCACTCTTCCATGAATAGTCTTTTGGTATCTGGTCTGCACAGATCATCTTGATTTTTTGTTTCACTGCATTAAGTGAAAAACTTCAATAAAAGAAAGAGAAATAGACCATAAAATAGAGACAAATTTCTTTTGCTTTGAACAAGGTATATGGGTCTGGTGAATATGAAGGTGGAGAGGAAATCATCTTCCAATCTGCTCCAGATTTCTGGTCTGGATTAAGGTCAAATCACCACTTTTCAAAGTTTTTCACTGTGCATAAAAGCACAAGCATTGACCATCTGATTCTTAGCTTTGTGTCTACTTGCTCTTCTCTCTGTGTTGCAGTTTTAGGAAAAAAATCTTTCTAGACCATACTGTTCTCAGAAAAAAAGAAATCAGGAACCTTTTCCTGTAACAGAAATTCCATATCTATATCTCAGTTGTGTGAATTTAGTTCAAAACAGTATACTCATAGACAAATTTCCAAAGCAGAAAGAGGACAAAAACAACATACTGTGACATTTCTAGCAAAACAGCTCTTGTAAAAACAAAACAAAACAAACCTAAACATATCAGCTATGAACTTCTTGCATGTGGAACAGAATTTCACTGCTAGAAATCTGTAAGCGTCATCTCCAGGTCTGGAAAAAACAAAAGTCTAGAGTATTTATTTTATGATCTGGACTTTATGTTATGATAGTGATATAAACGTTTTTGCACATCTGAATATTTTCTTCTGTAGAACATAGGAAAGAATATTTTAAGAATATTCCTCAGTTCATGTTGCTGTGTGGTAACACATATGTAGTATCTTTTACATTTTGAGAGATTTTTAGAAAAAACAAATTGTAAAATAACATAAGAGACCAGTGAAAAAAAAGGAAATAAAGTTTTCAACCTGAGAGATGAGTTGCAAAGGCTCTGCTTTCAGTAACCAGTGGTCATATTGTACAATTAACACTGACTAGGGAAGAATTAGCATCTTTCAAAACTACAATCATGATGACTGTGCACATGCAGTCATCACACCTGCAGATCATATTCTGAAGTACAAATTCTTTATTTGGTAATGCAGAAACCAGGTGAAGCTGGTGATAGAATAGAATAGGAATAGAATAGAATATTTCAGCTGGAAGGGATGTACAACTATCTTCTAGTCCATCTGACCGACCATTTCAGGGCTGAACAAAAGGTAAACCACGTTATTAAGGTCATTTTCCAAATGCCTTGTGAACACTGGTAGATCTGGGGCACCTAGTCTGTCCCACTAGTTGACCACCCTCTCCGGAAAGAAATGCATGGTGCAGCTTTCAACCATTCCCGTCCATCCGTCACTGGATACCAGGGAGAAGAGTTCAACACTCCCTGCCCACTTCCTTTTCTCAAGAAGCTGTAGAAAACAATGAGGTTGACCCTCAGCTTTCTTTCCTCCCAGCTAGACAACCCCAAAGTCTCCAGCCACTCCTCACAGGACATGCCTTCTAGCCCTTTCACCAGCTTTCCTGCTCTCCTCTGGACTCATTCCAGGACACTATAATAAATGTGGGAAAGTCTTACACTTACACCAGCATTATGCAACTGCCTACCATGTGTTAATGTTGCTGTCTCTTTCGTGTGGCAATTCTCAACATAAATAAATAACAGTATTACTGTGATCAGTTTAGAAACCCCATGTAATCCTTCATCTCTACAATTATCAGTATTTAGAAAGCTAATATTAGAGAAAAGGTTGTTATTACATCTTCCAGTCATTGCTCTGCATTAATAATTAGCTTAAAAATATCTATTTTAATTTACTGTACACAATTTAATTTGAATATAGGAGTTTCACCACAGATGCATTTTTTTCTGATTTTATATGTTGCTTTTTTATGTTTTAAACTTTGGAATATCTCAAATATCCCAGGCAAATTACTGACAGGGCTTTGCATACATTATGCAGTCTGGTGACAGACCAAGCAATAATGTGATCTCTGTCATAGGTCACATTGCAGAAAATAGAAAGATAAGCTGTACAAATGGATTCATACAAGAAGAAATTGTGAACAACTTTTTAACAGCAATTTAACACTGCTTCCTTTCATGTTTTCAAAACCCAATCATTTGTGTTGGGTACTGCAGGAGAACATGCACATTTTTCTTCATGGTCAATTCCTTTTTCTGGAAAATCCTCAATATTGAGCCAGCAGAGTATGGGCTGAATGCCTACATACTTCCTTTTTCTAAGAGATTGAATCTCTGTAAAATCTGCATTTTGGAATGTAGTTTGGGTATGTCCAATTCATATTAAAAATAACCTATTACGTTTGTTTGAACTAAAACTTTCTGAAGTATACTACAGGGTGCAGTACCATATTGCTGACTCATCCAGAACACCTCTTGTCATAAACTACAGTACAGCTGTTAAATATATTAATAAATTTAGAACTTTAAGAACATCAGAAGAGTCAAAATCAACCTCGACAGCAGGCCATCTTCTGAAATATTTGTAGAGCTCACGATTCAAAAAATGAATATGTTTATGAAAATAGAGTTTAAGCTTTGGTCTGTCAGGACTGTAGTTCAAAGTTATCATGGTATGTGTTATGAAAAATATGGATTTGGTTTGGTTTTGGTTTTGATTTTAGTGTTGTGGTTTTGTTTTGGTTTGGTTTGGTTTTTTTTGTTCGTATTTCTTTGGATGGTTGGTTTTGGTTGGTTTTGGTTTTGGTTGGTTGTTTTGGTAGGTTTTTATTGTTGGGTTTTGGTTGGTTGTTTTGGTAGGTTTTTATTGTTGGGTTATTTTCTAATTATATTTCTTTAACGGATAAAGAAAAATGTCATCAATCTTAAAAATTAGAGTTCAAAGAAGGAAGATGAAGAATATTCATTCCGGCTGATTCTGAACTGTGGAAAGTAGTGTCCTACAAAGTTCTGGTCCAAGGATTGCACATGCTGGGAGAGTGGATTGCGCAGAATTTTTTTACCTATTGGATGAAATATTCTCCCAGAAAAACTCATAATGACACTTTATCTCAAGGTATAAGTTCTTCAGTTTAGATATTAGAAGCCAGATCCTTCCTTCCTTCCTTCCTTCCTTCCTTCCTTCCTTCCTTTTCTTTCTTCCTTCTTCTCCCCACCCTCTTTCCTCACTTTCTTCTTTCCTTGACCTCCAATGTCACACTTGGAGTTGTCAAATGTCATTATTTGTTCCATGAGTTAAGTATAACCCAAAAAGACAAAATAATTTTGTGTCTGAATTGGTAACAGGTTAAAGGACAGAGCAACTCAGTTTTATGTTTGATAGTTGTTGTGTACGTAGGCAGTCCCTTAGCATTTTTCACAGCATAAACAAAGAAAAGAGTGACCTTTGAAGGACAAATCTTCAGTACTTTGCAAGCATCAGTGGAAAATAGAGAGATGTTAATATTTTTTTGCATAAAACAGCCACTAATTTTGAAATGTTTTCATAATATGAAGAATCACTAATTTTAAACTCAAAACTGATGAAAAAGCTCCAGTGTTATTCCCTTGTGGCAACTGTTTTGCCAATCCTTTACAGATAGGTTTAGGGTTTCTTCTGTATGTCATATTTACAACGGAAGATAAGTTTATGGACTTGTATGTGTCAGAAATGTATTTTCTATTTAAATGTCAATTATGTTTCCCTTTACTATATCAGAAATATTTAAATCTAGAGTTTTTGTGACTATGATGGGCTGGCTATTTCATGCAGAGATCTCCATTGTCTCTACAAAGGTTTTAGGACCCATGAGTTGAAATTTCATCATTCAAAGTGAAAACCAACTTCATGTTATTTTGGTGTAGTTTTGTTTTGCATTGTATGCAGTATCAAGAGGAACTGAAGAATTTTCCTGTGAAAATTTTGGAAGAGGAGAAACTATTTATACACTTCCATTGCTATGGTAGAGTGCAATTACACATGAATACCAACATAAAACTTTACCTTTTCTGTGTTAATTTTCTATCTTCCTTCTGCTTTTCTACTAGTCTCAGCATAGTATTTTTGTTTTAAATACGGAAAAAATCACACAGAAGTGGGGTCCTAACCTTACTAAAAGTGGGTGTGAACAAACTGTCATAGCCCTAAATAGAAAATAGCATACACAATGCACCGCTTCAGGATACACGTGACAGCTGCCCTTGACCCAAGAATTCTTTTCATGAGTTCAGCTACACATTTGAAAAGTCTTGTTGAAAATATTTGCTGTCAAATTCTCGTGCAGTACACTTACCTCAAAGGGGCAAAAGGATCTTCGGACAGGTCTTATCAGGGCTCACTGAGAGAGCTTTAGACTAGATTTGAAGGGGAAAAATTAAAAAATCAGGTTCACTAGACATAAGTCTGGTGACAACATGACAATGGTTGAAGAATGGTGTGTGAGGTCCTTCAGCCTGCACCTCAGTAGATGTAGGGAATGGAGATCCATACAGCATTAAAGATGCAAGGACTATTGATGTGTTAGAAACCAAAGATGCACTTGGGAGTGATCTTATAGGAATTAGAGCTTCTTGCCCCCAAGTGATCAATAGCCCAACTGAAGCACATCTACACCTTTTGCACACAACGTGGTCAACAATGAGAAGTTGGAAGCCACTGTGTAGCAGTAAAACCATGATATAATAGCTGTCACGAAGACATGGTGGGATGACTTGCAGAACTGGAATGCTGTAATGGATGTCTACAAACTCATCAGAAGGGATCGGCAGGGAAGGAGAGACAGTGGGGTAACCCTCTGTGTTAGAGTGCTTTGACTGTCTAGAACTTAATGGATTGGGTGTGTGTAAGGATAGAGGGGAAGGTCGACAAGGCAGTTATCATGGTGGGAGTCTGTTAGAGACCCAACCAGGATGAAGAGGCAGATGAAATATGCTATAAGCTGTACCAGATAAGAAAAATCTTATAGAATAAGGGCCTTATAGGCCTCTTATCACTTCTGATCATTTCTGTCACTTATACTCACTGAGAAGCACTCTGGGAAAGGTTCACTAACAAGATAGTAAAAAACAAGTTATATAACCTAGAAAACAAGTTACATAACCTATGTGTGAACACTGCGTGATCAGAAAGCTGATTGGTTAAAAGTACACGTGAACAGAAACACCTGCAGTGGCAGGCAGCCAATGAATGTTTGTTTTAGTTTGCAAAAATGCCAACAAATATAATTTTAGCCAGAGTATTTTTAACACAGTATTAAAGCTGGGCATTGTAGTACAATAAATAAGGTCTTGCATTATGGCAATAAAGCTGATTCTCTTTGGAACAAGAACCAAGAGGTTCCATGTCTCATTGCTGCAATGAGCAGCTGGGAGAAGTCTCATGATAGCTAGATTGTGTTCTTGTGGGAAAATACAGTTTCGTATATGTCTGCTGGAAATGCAATGCGTCAGAGGGGAAACAGTCTAGGAATATCCTAGAGTGTGTGGAAGGTGAATTCCTGACATAACTGCAGAATGCTGAAAGATGTCCCACTGGACCTGCATTTATGAACAGAGAAAGACTGGTGGGTGATGTGGTGGTTGAAGGCCATCTTGGGCACAGTGACAACAAAATTACAGAGCTTTCATTTCTCAGAGGAGTGAGGAAGGGGGTTGGCAAAACCACTGTCTTGGACTTCTGAAGGGCAGACTTTGGCCTGTTTGGTTTTCTTGCCTTGGGATACAGTCCTGAAGGGCAAAGGGATGGCTGGACATTTTTCAATAAGGAAATCTTAGAGGCCATCCCCATGGGCTAAAAAAAAAGCCCAGAAGATAGAAGACCATCCTGGCTGAACAGAGAGCTTTGGTTTGAATGCAGGGGAAAAATATGTCTTCAAGGATGTTGTAGAAGTTATGCACGAAGATAAGTAGAAGGGACAAAACCCAACTAGAAATTAAACTGGCTACTGCCATGAAAGACAAAAAACCTTCTTCTATATATACATCAGCAATAACAAAACATCTAAGGAAAATCTCTATCCTTTATTGCATGTAGAGGGAAACAAAATAACTAAGGATGAGGAAAAGTCTGAGGTACTTAATGCCTTCTTTCCCTCAGTCTTTATTAGTAATACCAGCTGCTTGTCAGGTACCCAGCCAGAACACAGGGATGGGGAGCTGAATGAAGCCCCCATAATCCAAGGTCAAATGGTCAGCAATCTTCTAGACCACTTAGACACACACGAATCTATGGTGCCAGGTGGAATCCAACCACAGATATTCAGAGCTCTGGTAGAAGTGCTCACAGAGCCACTTTTAATCATTTACCATCAGTCCTGCCTAACCAAGGAGGTACCAGTTGCCTGGAAGTCAAAAGGATTCTCAGGGCAAAGGTTATTGCTCTCTACAACTACCTAAAGGAGATTGTAGTGAGATTGGAATCAATCTCTGCTCCCAAATAACATGTGATACGACAAGAGAAAATGGCCTGAAGTTTCACTAGGATAGATTTAGATGGGATATTAGAAAACATTTTTTTCATGGAAACGATTGTCAAACATTAGAACAGGCTGACCAGGGAAAGGGTTGAGTCCCTATCCTTGGAGGTATTTAAAAGACCTATAAGGACACTTAGGGGCACTTGGGGACATGGTTTAGCGGTGGACTTGGCAGTGCTGGTTTAATGGTTGGACTTGATGATCTTAGGGGTCTTTTCCAATCTAAATTATTCTATGATTCTACAAATTTGACCAGTTGCACTGAGTTCAAGGAGGCTGCAGCCTCTGAAGCATTGTGTCAGATGTGTAGCTAACAACCTTTGAAAATCTGTTACATTAGATCTTTGTTAATAATACTGGCTTTGCTAAAAATGAAAGCTGGTTATTCTGTTATCAGGTATGGAATTCTGGGAATTATCAAGCAAGAAAAATTCATTGCCTTACACTGCTCATTTATTTGGCAAGTACATTTTTGTTTTATTGCTTTAAAATTATTCATAAGTTTTAAGTGTTCTGTAATATATTTTGAAAAAATAATATAATGTTAATAACTTAAAAGTATAGTGCAACTTTTTGCTATGGAATTTTTATTAGGAAGACTTCATTTTGAATATGAATTAAAAAACGACAGCCCTCTGAAATATAAAATAAACCATTGTACTGGCAACTTTGTAAAGTTTGCCTTTTATTTGGCCATGTTGTTTTTCTTTTATGGTATAAATCTGGGAAGCATGATTTTTCCTTTATACTGTCTTGGCTATTGCAAAAGAGTCAAATAGGCCCTCCTTGAAGGGCAGAGCAGGCTGGTTTATGTCTGGGAGCAAATGAGTGTGCTCAGCTGGAAAGAAGCTTCTGAAGTGCATCATGCAGCAAACCATACTTGGCTGAAGACAGAGAACCCAAAGTTCTATCTCTCAGGAGAGCTGTCCAATATTAGATGATAATATCTGTATTTATTTTGCCCTGGTTAAACATATAGACATTAGCTTTTTAAGCCTAAGCAAGTCACTCTTGCCTGTCTTAAAGTCAATAGAAGAAAAAAACCCAATAAAACCAATCCCATTTTGTCTGAGGAAAGGCATTAAAACAGATCAATATTTTTTCCTGCTAAATCGGCCGCTTTCAGTGCATATTTGAAGAAATTCAAATTGTTTAGGAATGATGATGGCAGCTGAAGACAGAGAACACAAATTCCATTTTCTGCTATGGAATTCAAAATGTAGAGGGAAGTCTGGGATTGTAATCCATGCTCTCAAACTCTGTGCCTCATGCTAACTTTGAAAGCCTGACCCCCTGTCAAGGTACCTCATTGAAAACTTTAGAGTGCTCATTTCCATTTGAGAATGTTAAGGTGTGAACTAGTATATATTTTAAGGTCTGTGGACCTTAAGAGATTTGGACCTACTGTAGAGAGTCTAGCAAAAGGCCACCAACATGTTTAAGGGACTGAAACTTTTCTCCTATGAGGAAAAGCTGAGAGAGATGGCACTGTTCAGCCTAGACCACCTCAGGGATATCTCATCAACAGATAAGAATACAAGAAGCCTCTTCTCAGTAGTGCCCAGTAACAGGGACCAGAGGCAATGGGCCAATCTGAAATGCAGGAGGTTCCACCTTAGCATTATGAAACTTTTTTTTTTACTGTGAGTGTGAATGAGCACTGCCCCAGGCTGCCCAGAGACGTTATGGTGTTCGTATCCTTGGAGATATTAAAAAAAATCTGGACATAAAAATCTGGGCAAGCAATCCTAGGTGGCCCTGCTTGAGTAAGGTGGCTTAAAAAGATGACCTGCCGAGGTCTCGTTCAGCCTCAATAATTCTGTGAGTCTGTGATATGAAAGGCAGATTTTGACACTAAAATATCATACTTCATAAGAAAACCAAAAATATTACTCCACTCCATGAAGAATTTTAACCTTCTATATAAATTAGAAGTATTCAGAACATGTAAGCATTACTTTGGAAAGGTAGTCCAAGACTGTCCTGGAAATGATGATAAATAATGGTGTGGCTAGGACTCTAGAAAAAAATTGGTCCATGTAGTCATTTTTTCCAAGTAAGGTTTGGAGGAGGGGGCTGGAAAAAGGAGTGTTCAGAACACAACTCTGGCCATCCCTAACATCCTTTTCCTCTTGATCTCAGTGTCACAAATGTTTGTGGACTTGGACAAAAAATCAAGCAATCAATAGCTTGTGGCATAAAAACGTCAATAAAGCTAGAGCTTGTTAGGGATTGCTTAACAATTTACTAAATATAGCGCAATGCAGTAGGTAGCAAAAAAGACCTATGAAGTGCAAAATTTCTCATCTCAGGGAAAATCGCTTTGTGTTTTTCCATTCTTGGTTGATTTTGTTTTAAAGGGCATCTGACATGGTTCAGGGCACCTACCTCTAAATTCATACCACCCAGGTTCAGAAATGTAAGTGGCTTGTCTAAACTAACAGTGCAGTTGCCCTAGGTTTCTGCTCTGTAGCTGGTATTTCCAGTTACAGCTTCCATTTCAACACTTTGTTTTGAGTTAGGTTAACCTTAGCAATGTTGATAGATGCCATGTCTCTCATTCAGTGTAAAAAAAACCCCATCACCCTGTCTACATCCTTTATAGCTCAAACAGTAATGTCTGTTGGCTGTAAAAAGATACAGACAGAACTGGAGTAAGAGTTATCTGTGTTTTCCTATACTTTGCTATAAAGAGAGCCTTACTGTGATCTGGTGATAAACTTAGATGTGCAGGAATGACTGGACTAGAGCCCTGTGTGTGAGAAAGAAATAGCAAGCTGCAATAAGAAAAAACACAGAGGGGAACAATATACAGAGATACTCAGACACAAAAATATTGTTTTCTGTGTAATTTCAACATAGAGCTTTTTGAGCTAAATGTCAGAACTATGTGGAAAAGGGCTAGATATTGTGAGAAAGGAAAATGTGAAGACCAGTGGCATCTTGTTTTCTCATTGATTCTAGCTTTTTGTGATGCTGTTTTTCAGAGAAAGAAGATGTTGTATATCCCTTAAATAACTTTGGGGCATCTCACTCAACAAAATACTCTAAAATATTGCTACCATTATCTCATACTGGCTAATCACTTAAATTTGAAAACTACTTAGAGGTAAGTCAGAGATGGAGATGTTTTCTTTCTTTTCCAAACATTTTTTACACTTGACACTATAAGAATCAAAAAACTCTTAATTCTACAACAATAAGCTAACACCCCCTTTTCTCATGAAGACAGTGAAAAAAGACATCTGAAGGCCAAGTTGTTTTAATGTAAGATATATAGTTTTATAGCAGATGTGTCAGGTATATTGACTTGTCTTAATATGGTTGCATCTTTATATTACCATAAAGGGAAAAAAACAAGACTAAAAATTAATTCATATTCTCTTTCCCTGCTTTTATACTTTAAAATAGAAAGAAATACACTTTCTATAAAAAAGAAGAAAATATAAAGAAATACTATTAAATGCTTGGCATGCTTCATTCAGATTATGACAAAGTCAGCTCAAAACTTTGTGATTCTTTCATTGATTTTAGTGGGACTTGGATCAAAATTTACTTTTGAATAAAACAGATAAAGAACCTGAAGTTAAAAAAAAAAAAAAAACAACTCTGAATGAAACATCTTTAGAGACAATAGTAGACTTGGGACTAACTGTGAAACAAACTGAACAATGTAAATGTGATTCTAAAACTCTTTGAAAATAAAAAATAAAATTGTCTTTTATCTTGTTGTGAAATACAGAAGTAGTATGGATTGTATTATTAATAAAGACAACACACAGTTCCTAAGGATGCATTGTAAGTAGTCATGTAAATAACAAGTCCATGAAAGATTATTCACTATGATTTGGAAAAGAGCACAGACACAGGACAGAAAGATTTAAATAACTTCCACTAAAATCTTATCAGCATTTCTATATTTTCAGAAATCACATAAACATATTAAAATTTTGGTTCTTTTTTCTATTGGTTTGAAACCCTCCTTTTGGAAATCTTTTTTTCCAAGCAAATACATTATGCAAACATCCAGTTCCCATGAAAATAATCTCATTAAAAACCTTTCATAAATAATATTTGATTTTTGTGACTTAATTCTGTCTTAAGAAGCAGACACACAATCTGACCTGCTACAGTCAGACTTGTTTTTCTGACCTGCTTTGCTTGTCCCCTTTCTTTTCCAGAAGTACCAATGGCAAATCACTGCTGCTCAGTGTGCTGAAGAAAAGCTGGCTTTCTCACAACGTGTTGCTCACACTGGTAAAGTGTGCATTAGACTGCAGTTTCTTCCATCTGTTACATTACCTATAGCATTTCTCAGACTGGGAAGGCAAAAATCCTTTTATTTTGATATTTTCCTTACTAACCTTAACATCTGGAATCACTCTTATTTTTATAAGAGTGAATTGAAAACAACTCAGGAATTAATGTGAACATATATTAGAGTGGGAGGAATGTCAGTTTCTGAGTTAAGTGTATCAGGTGATATATGTCAATTATGGCAAGCATTTTCTTCAGGGAAAAGGAAGAGATGTGTCAGTAGTGAAGTAGTTCATGTAGAAAATCTCTTTGCTTGGTGGTGTTGGGTTAACTTTATATATGTGTATGTACATGACAATTATCTTGCTCATTTCTTCTGAAAAAAATTGTGGAAGAGGAGTATCTGGATTTTGTGGAGATCAAGTATAGCAATAACTAGGCTTTTGAAGGTAACTGCTGTTTTTCCCCATTTTCTGTCTTTTTATTTTTGTTACTTTTTTTATAGTTCTGAAACACAGGAAGAAATGGAACTTCACTTTAAACAAATCTGCCGTGTTTAATCTAATCCCAAAACTAAATTTAGGCTGGAAAATAATAAGCATTTCTGGGGTCAAATTTCATCTGATGTATTTCTGAGTATCATGCCAGAATGCCTCTGCAGTTCATCTCATTCTACTGCTGAATTCTACATTCAGAAACACATTCAATCTACAGAGTCCCTCTATCCTTAGAGATTCTTGATGAAAGTGCCATCCCCTTACTCTTATCCTAGATGAGGGTATCCACACAATAATTCCAGGGATCAAGTAGGCATGGCTTGTGGTTTAATCCATCAGACAGCTAAACACCACATGTCTCGTTCTCCTCCAATGAGATGGTGCACACAGAATCAAAAAAAAAAAAAAAAAGGTGGTGCTTATAGGTTGACATAAAGACACTTTAATAGGACACAAAAAGAAGGCAAAATAATTATAATGATAAAAGAATACACACACCAAGTGATACACAATGCAATTGCCCACCACCCACTGACTGAAATACGGCCAGACCTTAAGCAGTGGGCTAACATCCCCTGGCCAACTTCCCGCACTTTTAGTGTTCAGCATGACTTTCTAGGCTATGGAATATTCCTTTGGGTCAGCTGTCCTGACTACACTCCCTCACAACTTCTGTACTCCCAGCTCTCTTGTTGGCAGGGCAGCATAAGAAGCTGAAAAGTCCTTGATTTAGTGAAAGCACTGCTCAGCAGCAACTAAAACATCCTTGTGTGTTATCAATATTATTATCATCCAAAATCCAAAACACAGGATGATACCAGCTGCTAGGAAAATTAACCCTGTTCAAATCCAAACCAGGACAGCTTGCACGTCCTCTACTACTTCTAGAAGCCTCAGTTTTTATTTGTATGTCCCTGATGTTTAGCAAAATGTCATTCAGATTCACTTATCCATGAATAAGAAAACAATCTTTCTTTTTGATCCCACTGAAGCCTAAGAAAAATACTAATATGTCACTAATGGAGTTTTCTTGTTATCAGTTCAGATTTCCTTCTTCAACAGCACTTCAGCATCTGAATGCACATCCATTAGTCACCTTGAATTCCTGTTAAGAGTTGTGTACTCCATTAATCCACAAAACATTCTCCTCTCCACTCTGAACAAATGTTATTAAACAGAGTTGCAAGTAAAGTGCCTCAAGTACACTGACCATGTAACAAAGTTTGCACTCCCTGCACTTATTTCACAGTAGTTATATGACATGGACAAAACACAAATCACAAATCTTTTATAAAAGCTGATTGCACCCTGGCCTGAAAAGTAAACAATAGGAAATTCTATCTACACAAAAGGATGAGGGCCATTGTGCCAAAGATCTTCCACATTCTTTCAGAAGGTAAATTAATTGAGCAAGACTAGGAGATATTTGTAAAAGTATATGCATCAGTGGGTGACTGCTAAACCTTCTCATTTAGGAAATAGGACCTCATGAAGAGCTTGCACAAGATATTCTAACTATAGGTGAGTGTTCCCAGCATTATGTGACTGATGAACCAAACAGATTACGTGATTCCTTCATTAATGCCACAGTGAACACAGCTTAGTGTGTTCCCAAAGAAGTGGCTATGTTTGTAGTCCAGCTAAAATATTCCATATATGCAGATATACACCAAGCTAGGCAACCCACTCATATCCTGGGCATTGGCAGCCAGGGCTGCAGGGTGGTCTCTGTGAGGGGCTGCCAGGGCTGCTCTGTGCCATACACAGATGGTTCCTGCAGCTCCAAGTGAACCGCTGGAGAGCATGGCTGAATCCTGCAGCCAAGGGGGTGGCTCCTTGGGGAAAACGTGTTTAAGAAAGGGCAGTAAATTCTTTGAGAAAGAGGGGGCAGAATAGTCAGGGCTGAAGTTGAGCCTGGGAAGAAACAGGATTGAAGGGGAAGGTGGTTTTAATTTCGTGATTGTTTTTCAATGTTCTGTCTCTTATTAACTGGCAACAAATTAAAGTATTCTTCCCAAACTGATTCAGTTTTGCCCATGACAGTGATGGTTGCAGGTGATCTCCCTGTCCTTATCTCAACCCATGAACTTTTTCATCTTATTTTCTCCCCTCCTGTATTCAGCCGAGGAAGAAGAGTGAAACAGTGGCTAGGTGGACATCTGGCAGCTGGACAAGGTCAACCCACAACACATTCCACTAAACGGAATAAAAATGAACAAAACTTGTTTATTGTTTTAAGAAAGTTTACTGAGACATGAAGTCTAGCAAGTATAATAAAGGCAGGAACAAAAAGCTGTCATGGTTTTTTATTTACACTTTTTTAAAAGAATAAACTGGAATAGAAGGTGTCATTTTCTCTGCAAGCGATAATGGACTGGCGCGGATTCTACTTATTTTGCTTGTTTATAAGTATTTCCTTCCCTTGAAATTCATAAGATCCTGCAACAGTTCTTTCTGTTCCGTTTGGTTTTTCCTACTACATTATTACTGTATTGTGTTTGTGTAGCCAGGTTTTGGCAGTGGAGGCACTGCAGGGGTGTTTTCTGGGAGGAGCTGCCAGAGGCTTCTTCTGTGTGCGGTAAAGTCAATGCCAGCCAGCTCCAAGATGGACCTGCTGCTGGTCAAGGCCAAGCCTGTTAGCAGTGGCAGTAGTACCTCTGGGATAACAGATTTAAGAAGGAAATTATACCCTGCAATTGCAGCCAGAGAGAGGAGTGAGAATATATGAAACTGCCTTTCAGAGACCCAGGTCAGGCAGCAAGGAAGGGAAGGAGGTGCTCCAGGCACTGGTGATGAGATTCCCCTGCAGCCCATGGGGGACCACGGTGAGGGAGCTGTGTCCCTGCAGCCCACGGGGGACCATGGTGAGGGAGCTGTGTCCCTGCAGCCCATGGGGGACCATGGTGAGGGAGCTGTGTCCGTGCAGCCCATGGGGGACCATGGTGAGGGAGCTGTGCCCCTGCAGCCCACGGGGGACCATGGTGAGGGAGCTGTGTCCCTGCAGCCCGTGGCACAGACCATGGTGAGGGATCTGTGCCCCTGCAGCCCACGGGGGACCATGGTGAGGGAGCTGTGTCCCTGCAGCCCACGGGGGACCATGGTGAGGGAGCTGTGTCCCTGCAGCCCACGGGGGACCATGGTGAGGGAGCTGTGTCCCTGCAGCCCACGGGGGACCATGGTGAGGGAGCTGTGTCCCTGCAGCCCACGGGGGACCATGGTGAGGGAGCTGTGTCCCTGCAGCCCACGGGGGACCATGGTGAGGGAGCTGTGTCCCTGCAGCCCACGGGGGACCATGGTGAGGGAGCTGTGTCCCTGCAGCCCACGGGGGACCATGGTGAGGGAGCTGTGTCCCTGCAGCCCACGGGGGACCATGGTGAGGGAGCTGTGTCCCTGCAGCCCATGGGGGACCATGGTGAGGGAGCTGTGTCCGTGCAGCCCATGGGGGACCATGGTGAGGGAGCTGTGCCCCTGCAGCCCACGGGGGACCATGGTGAGGGAGCTGTGTCCCTGCAGCCCGTGGCACAGACCATGGTGCAGCAGAGATCCACCTGCAGCCCATGGAGGAGCTCAGGCTGGAGCAGGTGGATGCCTGAAGGAGGCTGTGGCTCTCTGGGAAGCCCGTGCTGGAGCAGGCAGGACCTGTGGACTTCTGTAGAGAGGAGTCCATGCCACTGGCAGGACATGTGATCCTGCAGAAGATCCACTCTGGAGCAGAGGAAGAGAGGGGGGAAGAAGCATAGACCCCATGTGATGAACTGACTGCAGCCCCCATTGTCCATTCCCCTGTCTTGGGAGTGAGGACGTAGTGAAAAATTTGGAGTAAAGTTAAACATGGGAAGAAAGGTNAAGAAGGGGGGATGGGGGAAAAAATTTTTTTAAAAGTTTTTTTTTTTTTTTTTTTTTCTTATTATCCTACCCAGATTTGATTGGTAATAAATTAAATAAATTTTCCCCAAATAGTGTCTGTTTTGCCCAAAATGGTAATTGGTGAGAGATCTGCCCCTATCCATTTCAACCCTTTTGCTGTATTTGTCTCTCCTGTCCAGCTGAGGAGGGGAGTGATGGAGCACCTTGGTGGGCACCTGGCATCCAGCCAGGGTCAACCCACCACAACCACTTTTCTGGTTTATTCCATCATTCCTTCTACTAAATAAGAAATAATATAACACAGGAATAAAAAATATACATGTATGATTAAAGCCCTGAAGATTATCAATAGAGGAAGACAGCAATTCTGTATTTGTTTCTCAGTTCTGGATAGGTGGCAGATATGAAAACACTGCTATTCATGTCAATACATTAGCAATGAAAGACTTGCAAAGACGACATCAGAGCAGTGATATGCCACGAAGGCACTTCAGTCTCAAAAAAGACACCAAAAGAACCATACAAGGATTAAAGACATTTTGAATATAAACAAGTTTATTATTGAAGTATCAATTATTGCATACATCAAAACAACTAAATAAGGCTTACACTACAAATGGTAACATCAAAGCAAAAAATAACTAATTTTGGTTGAATACTAGCATGCAAAAACATTTTAATGGAGTCTGTTTATCAGTTCCTGGGTTTTCTAAGAAGCTTCTTTATCCCTCATGGTAATAGCTGCTGAGTGTCACAAACATTTTGAGTGATGTCTTGTTCAAGATGGAGAAAAAAGGTTTGTGCAGAACCATGTGCCTCTGTAAAATGAAAAACTGTTTTTAATTATAAGATCTATAGTACAGTGCATCTGTATGTAAACGGTATGTATATATGTGCCTGTGTGTATATATTTGCATATACATAGCCAATGTGTCCGTGGACAAATTTTAATACAACAATCTTTATACTTTGAAGACAAATACAAAGACAGGGTTCTCACTTCAAAAATGAACAATCTGCAAACCAGACTGGAAATCCCTTTCTCAGGAAACCTTTACCACACACATAACCCATCGCATTAATCTCAACAGAGATGCCTATGTCTGTTACTGTGCTCCAAGTGAGTCAGACTTGGCTGCTTGGCATTAAGCATGCACTTGTCATGTCATCTGTGTTACAGTTTATGGGAGAAGGGATGTAATATGACCTTTATTTCCTTAGTCTTTGAGAATAAATTAACATTAAATTTAAAAGATAAATGATATTGCCAGTACAGGTTATGCTGAAAAGATTTTTCATCTATGTCAGCTTGCTAAACACTATTTGCACATAATACCAGCATATAAACTCACAAAAGCCTTTCTTCCTTTCCATATTTAGACTAGATTCTAAGTAAGGTAATTATAATGCATTCTGTGGAAAAATGCCTTCATCTAAAGTAAAATAAAATTAATATTGATCAATGAACATAGATCTGATAATCAAAAGAAGAAAGGAATGAAAGGTAACATCAGTTAACAAATATAAATTGTCAGTTTATTGGCTTTTCTTTCTCCCAGCTCCAATTGATGTTGCACATAAGAAGCCCCTAGACCTTATCAAACTTTACAAGTCAACTTCACTGGTTTTCTTTTCTAAGACAGACTTATTTATTTCACTAATCATGCCTGTTCCCATACGAATTCATATCTTAAATGCCAAAAAGGTACCATATGCAATGACATCTGTGCTATAGACATCCATATTTCAGAGGTTAAAGTGAGTTCATGTAAATTCCCATTTAGCTGTATTCTGTTACTATCTTTAGCTGATAAAATTTATGGAAGGTAGCTGTTTTTTGACTGGCAGTTCCATGTATCTGTTTTTTTTAACCATCCGTTATAAAGATTATCTCATTCACCTGTAAGTTGTATGATTTTAGAGCTTTTCTTTCTTATGAGTTATGACAGCATTTCCATAGCTGCAACTTTTCTTTCAAGTATTTATCTTGTATTATCCCTCAAAACAGAGATGCTCATAACTGCCAATGGGTGTCTCTTTTGTTTGTATTGTTAAATTCACACTCTCTAAAAAATACTGAGATAGATGAGAACAAATATGTAAGAAAAACACCAAACAATTACTAAATCTAGCCAATGAAGTGCTAGCAAAAGAAAACGAATAGGGATAACGCTCTTCCATTAGTATGTTTGCATTCATTGAGTGTAGGGGTGCAATTTGCAAGTCAGACTTTTTTAATTGGCTGGTCCTAATTCTGCCTAATCTGTTGTGTGAGTTCGAGCAACTTACAAGACTGCTGAGTCTTGATATTTATATAAAAGAGAAAATGGTGTTCATAAACCTATGTGGTAGCTGTATCGTGCTATGACAAAACACTTATTTAAAATGCTTTGAGAGTCTACTGGAAAATGTCTATGTTTATGGAGGCTTTAGATTCTCGTTCATTTTCTCCATATTTGTGGTGTTTTCTCTACTTTTGAGTTCTGTGTTGTGCTATTACAGAACATGAAGAGACTTTATCATCTTATGCTGTGCAAGTATTTAGAAGTCATACTTAAGTATCCAGCTCATAGAAAGGATAAATATTTAAATATGGTTTGGGAAGGGTGCATATGCTATTTGTCCTCTTTTAGTGAGATCTTCTTCACAAAATAGAAGAAAATTCAGTTTTAAAGATTTCCCGTATTTTCTGAAAAGCTGTAATTTTAATAAAGAACAGTATATATTTAGCTTTTCTATTTTAAAGCACCTGTGATATCCAGTAATTGTCTGAAAGCATTTATTTTCCACAAAAAGGAACCCCAAATGATAAAAATTTACCATAAACATAAACAAAGACAAGCAGTTGTAATAGAGCATCTTGAAAATAATTTGAAAAACAAAAACCTTTGCACCTGATGCTACACTTTTAGCCTTGCTTTTGTGCATCCAAAGATAAAAATCTTTCTTGTACTTACATTATAGCCCACCACTTGCATTTAGTTTGTACAACTGTAACAAGGCTATAGTAATCTTTATTAAAGTAATTAACATATACAGATAGGTATCACCTACTTCAGTGTGATTGAATTTTAATAATGCTATTTGGAAAACAAAAGGCTCTGTTAATGTCTTTAATATCATTATATTACTTTAAATAAGTTTTAATATATGACTGATTCACATTATTGTACTTCTAAAACACAAAATTAGTATAACAAAAGCAAACACTGCAAGAAAGGTCTAAAACATTTTGGAGTTATCTAATGCAAAAAAAAAAAAAAAAAAGGGGGGGGGAGAGATTAATATTTCTAAGTTTTCCAATGTATTTTTTTTCACTGATAAATAATTAAATGGTTTCTATAGAAAATATTTTATTGTAAGAAAACAGCAATAAAAACAAAACAAAACCCCCACAACTAAAGAAAACAAAATTACTTTGGCTGTGATCATCAGAAAATATTCTCCCTGTCATACCTCTTGTTCTTTAACATCTATATTTCCTAAAGTTCCTAATTACAGGACTTATATTTTTAAAAAAGCAAACAAAAAAACTTAAATTCAAACCTAAACCAAGTAAAGGATCATCAACCATTCTAGTCTTCTGCAATCTGTAGAAAGACAGGAACTTTCATAAGCTTTGCCAGTATAAAGTCTGAAATACCTTCTGAAGGTATTAAACCCCCTCCAATTACTACTAAGAAATCTGACATAAAAATATTCCTAAATTTTCGTACTGTACATTGACATTTAAAGTTGTATGGGATTAACCTAGACACTGATAATGAATTCCATTCCACTACACTTTTTCAAAAGTTAATTTTAGTTATATAGAAGAATTTACAATAACATTTCCTAGCTTCATTTTACTGGGAGAATTGGGCCTTTCTTATGGACTGTTATTGTACAGACCAGAACATACGTCCCACAGTGGCCATCTTTTTCAGTGTTATTTTTCAAATATATAAATCTGAAACCAAATCACAAACCACAAACCAAACCACATTTGTTTATACCCCTGTATCTTCACAAATACTATTAATTATTCTCAACTCTCTGTCCCAAATTGCCAACTTTTATGCACTTAATTTTTAGGCATATTTGAACAACGAAATTCCATTAATTCCCATTTTCTATTTCCAGGAGTCCACTCCTTTCTACCTCATTTCTAGTTTAACTTAAGGGAATGCAGACTGAACTTTAAATAGTCTAAAGAATCATGAGCATTAAACAAATGATCTCACATAAAATCTTCTGTCAACCTGATTTCCCCTTGAATTTTTGTTGTTATTTTTACGTCTGCTTAACAAGTAAACATCATTCTTCTTTATAAATGTGATCTACTGAAAGAACAGGAAATCCTTCCAACCCAGTCTTATAAACAATCATACAGAAAGTTATAACTTTTTTGTAGTTAATAAGAAAAAGCTTTAAAAAAGACAGGGCTCACCTTCCACTTTTTACAGGCATGAGCTTCTTCTGAAGCTTAACCAGGAATGTAAAAATTATTAAATTCTGATTAATAATAAAAAACAGTCTTCTTTTATGTCCTTTGTCCTTAATTTTAGCTTCTTTCATTTGTGCGTGAAAAACTTAACAAAGATCAGGCCTCTATAATTTTGGTGTATAAATACACAGTTCTAAAGGAGTCTGTATTATAAAGGTACACAGGGTAAATTTGTGCTTTTGTACAAAATGTCTTGTACTGCACAGTAGGAAAACATCAACAATAAACACCAGAAGCCTCAGTATGCATGTTCATCTCCCCAGCCAATGCTGCCATGTAAAGAACAAAACAGCTGCAATCTCTGCACTGAAGCCACAGTGAAATCTAAAGATGAGAACGCAGAAAGAAATTATGCCATAGAACAGATCCTCAGGTGGCGTAAACTGTAATTTCTTTGCTGAAGTAACTGAAGTATGACGTTTTCCACCAGCTGAGGGTCTTCCCCCAGTGTTTTGGAGCTTCTTGAATAGGAAAACAAGCATTGATCACACTGGGAACAGCTCTAATTGAATGTTTCTCTGCTATTGAACGTAACACCAGCACACAAAGCAAAACAACAGAGAAGACTCAAATACATTCCCCTTTCTTTTCACCAGGAATAGTAGATAGATTTCATCAGATGCATAGAAATACTTTGGACAACTCTTTATGAGGGGGTCAAAACTAATGATAAAAATTAAGGCAATCTTATCCTTTCATCAGCATTTTTTGGTATGTGCTTATCTTGAACCATGTGCATTCCACTGAAATCAAAATAAAAATCCTTTGTTTAAAGTTGGAGGAAATTTTATAGTTGCTGTGCTAAAACAGATCTTATATAATGATTCGAAAGTTGTTGCTAAAATTTCGGCTGCAGCTTGGTTTTCTTCATGCAGTACTGACCATTTAGCTAATTTTCCATGACACCATAGACTGCTGCTGTCCACTTCAGGTATTCTTTACACACAGGTAGAAAGTGGACACAGAAAGAGACTAACAGTCCATTTTCAGGCCAATATGGGGTTTCCATAGCTTTATAGTTTCATTACATGCATTCACCACAATTGCAATTTTCCTTCATCCTTAGTTAGCATTGTCATGTATAAAATATATATTTAGCATATAGAATTTTATAAGATATTATTGATCCATCTTAAATTATTCTGAGGCCAATTGTGTAAATCTCCTTTAGGTATTCTTCCTTTCCTTTGTCTAAAGCACACTTCTTTGTCTGAGATAATTTGTAACATTATGGTTCCAGAAAACATGTTTACCAAAACAACAGATATTTTCTGGCCAGATCACACAATCAGTCTTTAACTATTTTTATTCATTCAGTGTCTTCAATTACTGCATTTTACCAGTTAGTATTCTCGCAAATCTTTTACCAAAATTTTTCAGTTTCTATGTGCCCCAAGTGCTTCTTAGCATTTCAACAATTAAATGATGCTGGGATTATTTTATGTAGATACAGATGCAGATGGAGAATGTAGACGTATATGTAGATACATACATATATATATTTCTTTTCTTCAACCCTTGCTATTCCTGAAATTTAACTTGATTTCTTTTCTAGATGGGTAGGAGGGAAAAATTAGTAAGTGATTTGAAAAGAAACATACATACACTTATATTTCATTGAGTAATTTACTACTGTGTTGATATGGTCTATGATCAGAGCACAAATTTCACCCCACATCTCTGAAATACCCAGTTTATTGTAAAAAAGTACCCACCATTGCTCTAAAAAGCAAATATATATCATCTATACCGAGAGAGAGGTTGCTACAGTTTCTGAAAATGGGCTTTTTTAAAGCTATTTGAATAACCATAGTGAAGAAATTTTACATTTATCTTAGTGCTAACAATCACCATGCAGTAATAGTCGAAAGACTTGATCCCAGACTGCCTTGTCTCTGGATTTCCCCGTAAAAACCAAACTGGAACAGCCACAACCTTCCTAGCAGATGAAACAGCTGGATATACGTCCCCTGCTACTGTATGGATGTTTCAGATAGATTTTACCTGAAAACCTACTGCTATATCTCAACGGCTGTGGCTTTTGTTAGTCAAAGGACATCTTGCTTAATTTCTTTCCCTTTGGTTCTTCTTTGCTATCATTCTTTCAGAGACCACTGAAATCCCGCAGTTCACAAGGCACAATCTGTGCAGGTATGAGTGACAGCTATAGAAACAACTCCCACTTTACAAGAACAGTTGTCTTTCTCAGAACTAGTTTTCTTCTCGTGTTACCATGACATTCAGAATCACTTGTACGAAAGCTGTTTCCCACTTGAAAAAAGATGTCCTTCATGATGGATCTTACTTCTAATTTCACTACAGCCAGTATTTGGTGACCTTGAAGACTTGCTGCAAAGCCCATCTGTTTGTTGAAGCTTTCCCATAAAAAAAAAGTAATTTGATTGGCAGACTGATTAAAGTTACCTATGAGTAAAGTTAGGACCTGTTGTTTCATTGGAAAGATATTGCAATAGGTTCAAAATGAAAAGAGAGGGTGATTTATAGACTTCTTTAAAGCATCTTAATTATTAATTTATTTTAAATTGTTTTATATAGTTTTTTACTGTATGTATGGGACATGGAATAGGCACTGTGAACAAACGTGAGTTAGCAGCACCATCATTTTAAAACAGATTAAAAATGACCACCTCAAGGTGTCTTTGTCTTTTTGTCTTTTGCCTCTTTGTCCTAAGACATCCTATTCTACTTTAATGGTCTAAATAAAAAAAAAAAATCCTTCACCTCTGGAATTTTTAATTATTATGACTTGACCCAGCTGGCCATCACTATGCTTCATCAAAGAGTTAACCTCTATAGCAGATAAAGTACCCTGATAATCTCTTTGTTAGGAACAAAACTCTAAACCACAATTTCATGGTAAAAGATAAAAGGAAGTACGTATTTCATTTTTGTGGGAAGATGTTTCCCACATCATGTTTACAAATTCCTATGATATATTAATTCTTTTCTTTATTGGGACTCTTGAATCTGTGGATAGTTTTGCAGTCTTAAGGAAAAGAGTGTCTCCCTGCATTTATTCTCAAGTATCAGTGACCCCTACGTGAGTAAATTTGGAAGGCTTTGTTCATCACAAGTACTATTTTAATCTTCTCTTACTGTTTTTTGGGGAGGAATAACAGTTTTAATTTCTCTCCTACTTATTTTGCTTTTTTGCTTTCAATTCCAAGCTTGGCCAAGAAGATTCTCCCTTTAAAAAGTGCGTAATTTAACATATCTCTGTAGCTCACTACATTCAAGCAAGAACGTATCCACTTTGCCTAGAGAGTGCATATGAATGGGAAATTACTGGGTCACTTCCTAACAAGCTAAGGCGAGTATCTCAAATATTTAGACCCATTTCGAGGTTCCCCAAAAGCTCAGTGACTTTATGTAATAATTTTGCGGATTTATTTGACAAAGCTGTAAGTACCCCACTTGCTGCATACCCGTATGGCAGCAAGACAGCACAGCACAAACAGCTGCCGCTGCCTCGCTGTGCTGTGGCAGATGACATCACACCACTTCAGGAAGAAATGCTGTGGGTGTTTGTTCATTTGATGATTACTACATGGACTTTACAAAATTAAGATTTAAATGGAAAGAAGATTTAAACAGCTGGGCAGAGACATGGGTACGTTATTAGTAAATGCTTGTGCCTGAGGAACCAGAGAGAGCAGACACTCAAACAGACCTGGATGTTCCAACAAAAACTGTGTATTTTCTTCCACAGCACAGACATGCCTTTATTTCTAGAAGAACAGAGTGTAATTGCTAAATAAGCTATAATTACACATGACCTACAAGATTCCCTTTAGCTTCATATTTTAGGTCTTCAAAGTTTTCTAAAAGCTTTGTCTTTCACACTAACATTTGTTAGGTATCATATATCCTTGCACCGAAACTATTTTCGGAGAGAGTGACTCAAATTATTCCCCTTATTCTTTTCCTATTCTAATACAGATAGACTAAAGGAATTAGTCAGAGTGTTATAACACACTTTATTGCACAGACAAGAAAATGCACAGAGTGCTGAAGAAACAGAGAAAAAAAAAATATAGGTAGAATGTTACCTGAAAAGGCACCTGCTTAAGAAGCAGTACCCTGACCAGAAAACAACATACAAACAGACAAACAAACACCTCCCCTTAAAAAAAAAATTCATAAACCTCAGTATAAGTTATATGAAGTTCTTTAATATGTAAACAATATTTTTACCTACTTCTGTTTTAAGTTTACTTAAAATTTAAATTTAAATATCCTCTTGAGAAATTTCCTATTCTGAAAGTCTGTTGTTTATTTAGCTGCACAATATATGAATCAAACAAAAGTATGTTAATGAAAGAAGCTGAATTAATTTATCTTCAAACACCTTTTAGTATAAAAAATGGGGCAAGTTCTAAGAATCATGGATTCCAGTCCATGTTAAAAGGGGCCAGAAAGATAAATAATACGGTGCAAACTCTCTTGAAAAAGGGACCTTATCATATGATATGACAAAAACTTTTTGTATCATATGTAAAAAGGAGTGCTGTTTGAGGTATTTAGAGATATTCAACCAAAGGAGACTATAAGGAGGGTGCACTGAAAAACAGTCTCCTGTAATTCAGTGAATTTCTTGCTTTTTCATACCTCACAGTGCAATTGGTCTCAGCCATCTACTCAGGTCCTTTTAAAGATGCGTAGCTTGGGTGGACAATTTATATGCATCACTCTTACATTTGTGAACATTAATGTATTAATATTTCAGTTTAATTGCTTAAAAAGTAGCATATTGCACTATTTGAGAGGCTCTACGATGTCTGAGGCAATCACTCGGGACTGTACTTAAAGATATTAAAGCTTACAAACAACTGCCAAATAGCTTGAGTCTGCTTTTAAAAAATATCATGGCTATGAACTGAATAACAAAATGGACACATAGCACCTAACTGCCATGTTTTAACTTTGAAATATTTATTTCTACTAACAGAAGTTTGTTATAGTAGTAATAATTGCATTTATATTTGTCTGTAAATGCTTTGTAAATTATCAAAAATGTGTACATCAGTTTGGGTTTTTTTCACCTAAATTTTATGTATTGAATGCAATGCAATGCAACTGTACATTGTAATTTTTGTCTAGTTATTTGGCTAGCCTAACATGATTAAAATCAATAAAGTTTTGACAATTGACAGTTTGGATTCTGCCTTACCATAATAAGTGCTGATATGGATAAAACACTGGGAACACAAACAATTTTGGTTTTATCTTCATTATAATTTTGTCAGTCTGATAAGTAAATATTAGGCATAGGCATCTTTAGATTACTTTTAGTCTAATATTTACTTTAATAAAACTTCATCTTTTCCTACATAAGTAAAGAGTCAGGATACTTTCAGATACTTTTATTCCCCTATCTTTTAAAAAACATATGAACTCCAGGGCATGTTATCATCCTGTTACTTAAAGAAGTGCTGTGTTGCAGGAATGTCTTTCACAGTCAGACCTTGAAATGGTCATTCACGCTTTTGTTACTTCAAAATTAGATTCTTGCAGTTCCCTATTGGCTGCTTGCCCAATAGGATGCTGCAAAAACTCCAGCTGGTTCAGGATGCAGTTGCCAGGTTTCTCTTCTAAAAGGGACAATCCAAGCATATTTCACTCTTTTTGAAATCTTTGCCCAGATTGCTGGTTAAACAACATATTGATTATCAAGTAGCCCTTCACATTTTCCAGCAAAAACATGACATTAGTCTAATGCACTTTATCAATATTTTATTTTAAGCCCATGCCTATGAAGCAATATCCAATTAGGAAAACATTCAAGTTGTCCCAAGGTCAGCTTACAAATTATAGTGAGGTCCTATGCACTATCAGTTGCACTGTTTTCCCACTTAATGTAAATGATCTTTAGTTTCAATATAGATTTTTACATAGAACTACTCATTTGAGTAAATGGATTGTCACAGGTTTTCACTAGCTAAGAATCTGGGCCTTGGTTTCAATATTCTTTTTAATTGCATTTTGTGTTTGATAGAACTAAATACAAGGTCAGACAGTTGACATTTTCACTCTGTTTATGTTCTAATGTGCACTTTGGACTGACACCCTGCAATCAAATGGTTTCTATTTGTGTTTATCACAGAAGAAATTCTCACAGAGAAAAATAAATTCAAAAGAGGAAAAAACATGTTGACTTTTTGTCTGGTAGCTTACACTGGTTTACAAAGCTTGACATACTTCTCAGCTTTTTCAAATAGAACAAACTTCATTTTACATATAAGGGACATCTGGAAAAATTTAATGTGTTACTGAAATTGCATTAAAATATACCAAAAAAATGAAGACAGAGACACTTAGTAATTAAGAAACAAATTGCTTCCAATAAGCATGAATTCTGTTTTTAAAGTGCGTGAAATGTGATTTAATTATTAGCCAATCTACCAAAGTTAATAAACTACTCAGTTCTTTAACTGTCTTACTTACAACAGTCCCACGTAATGAAGAACTGCTTCTAATTTCTATTTGTTTTCTTCTTTCTTACGAGCAGGAGTGGATAAGTAGTAATTGTAAGGGAGAAACTAGAGTCCACTGGAAGCCATTAGTTTCATCAGATGCTGCCACCTGGAGCAGCAGTTTGTAAGATTATGTGCTTTGAATGCTGCAGGTCTTTTCAGAGCCAATTCTTCAAAAGCATTAAACCTCCTAGCAGAGGTGACTGGTGTCATTTCCAGAAAGCCTCAGAGCAGCTAAGGGCAGCCTACAGAAGGGAACCGAAAAGCTCATCTACGCTTCTGAAACATTGATCCCGGGAAATTATCTTTAGCATTAAGCCAAGTGATCTGTAATGTCTTGCACTGGCCTTAGCATGGGGCTTCCTAGGACCGACAGGTTGTGTTCACAGCCTTGTACATCACGGGTTGCCTCTGGGTCCAGCCTGTAGATCCCATGGCTTCATTATCGTTATTTTTCTAATCTTTTCAGGGCCTTTCAGTTTCAGTTGTCATGACAGTGAGGACTGTGTGGATCCCAGAAGAGCAGCCAGTATGGGACTGAGTGCTCTGAAGACAATAAATGCTTTGCAGTGGATGTGGAGTTGTGCAAGGGTGGCTAAAAACACAAGTCACGATATCTCAGCTAGACAGGGGAGAAGCTATGGATTTTTGCATGCTTTGTACTGAGTTTCTTCTCAGAAGGAGTACATTAAATATGTCATACACCACATTACATCCATCATGAACCTACACCCACAGTCCCAGTTGTTAAATAAGTTTAGCTTCTGAGATACCCAAATCATTCAGAACAGGGCTTGGTTTTGGCGTGGGGTTCTCCCTCTCTCTCTCTCATTATATTATTTATGAACTTATTTATGTTTGTTCAATTTTGGCACTTGAAATAAGAGTAGTTGCCTATTCTGTATGCAAGATCTTGCTATTGCTTTAAATTTCTGTGGCTCTCTAAAACTGTCCTTTTCTTTGTGGTACCCTGCTTTGCTGAAATTAGTCTGGGGTAAAAAAAAAACAAATAATAAAATGGGCTCCCTGTAAGCACTTAATTTTCTTTGTGTTTTGATTAGAGAGGAATTCTCTTCAGGAGAAGATTATATTTGTTTGTTTCAAAACAGATTTTTAAAGACAAAACCTCAGCAATAAATTAAAATGATGCTGTTACACAGTTCATTGCACATTATTACAATATCTTGCACTTCTGGTTTACAGGATCTCAGATACTAAATACATATTCAAAAGGGGACAATAGATTGTTGATTCTTGTCAACAAGGCAAGACATTAAAAAAATACATTAAAAATTACATATATTGCTAATAGCATTCATTTCTCTAGGCAAATTACCAGTATCAGAGTTTTATTTACATCCCATGAAACTCCCATTCTGTTTAATATTCCACAATAAATTACACCATGTTCTTTAGTAGGATTATTGTAGTGAATTTGAATTAGAGAGATGAGCAGGCTTTTCACTATTTTCTGCATACTGACAATAGAGAATCTCTTATGCTATTCCCTGCTGGCAGGAAAGATGAAATATATTTCTCCTTTTTTTTT